>JAFEMH010002713.1:0-318350 GCA_022495995.1 Adenophora triphylla var. japonica
CGGCGATCGGATTCCGAGGCGTCGGCGGCGGGTCGGCAAACCAATTGCCCGAATTTCGGTGAAAGTGATCGGATTTGACCATAATCCGGCATCTCTGGCGATATCAGCGACGCGGAGGCTGGAGGGTGTAGTGGAGCGGTGGTGCGGAATTATTATGATTTTAAAGCTTCTTGTATAACTAAATGTTGTATTATACATGTCTGACATGAGAACTATGGGGCATTTTAATACAGTGAGAAAGCTTAGTGGGAAGTGATTTGTCAAAAGAAATTTATGGGGCAAATTCCCTATTTAATTCATGTTATTTCGCGATCTCGTCTCTGCTATGCCTCTTGATGCAACCCATTTCATCTCGCACGCGATTCAATCCTTCATCTCGACATAACTAGTCTTGCGTGTGGTTCAGTCGCATACGATCAAAATCCAAATGCGACAAATTTTTTTATAAATAAAAAATGCACACAGATTTATTTCAATTTTCTTTTCATTTTATCTTTCTGTAATTTTATGATAACTAAATTTTATAATAATAAAAAAAGGTTACTTCATTTTGGAACCAATTGTGTCAATGAGGATGCTTACTAGTCCAACTAGTTCGGGCCTCAGGCTATAGTGAGGACTTAATCTTGGGCCTTAACTCATTAAAGACTAACTACAACCCAACAAAAGAGGTTCCACAATGCTTAATTGCATATCTATATATGTTCACTAATTCAGGCCCATGAAAATGGTGAAGCCCAAAACAATTTCATTCTGGGTACATATATACTTCTCATTCCCACTCAAAATAGGATTTTGCAAAAGAGCACAATGATTAATATAAAGTGTTAGTCAAATAAATATTGTGAGTATGAATAATTGGGTAAAAGGAAAAAAAATGGGGTAGAAGATAAATGGATAGTTGTTGTGAGTATAAAAAATGAAACACATTAATAAAATATTTTCATTTTGAGATATTTATATTTTGAATGTAACATCTAAAATGTCAAAACGTTCTAATTCGAGTGAGGCGGAAGGACTACATGATAAATACTAAAAAAAAAAATCAAATTTGAAATTTGATGCGACATTTAAATCTTTTTATTTTTGAATTTTACAATTTCTAGTGGAACTTAAAATAACAAATTTTACAATTTGAGATTAACAGAAAATATTCAATCATACTTTAATAAAATGCAAAATACAATTAATTAAAATATACTCTCTTCGTCTTACTACGAAATATGCATAATTTTACTTATCAAAAGAATTAAGGAGAAAAGTGTAGAAGATGATGTGATATAATTAGTAGATAGTTGTACAGGAGAAAGGAAAAGTGAACTAAGTGAGATAATTGTTGTGAGTATAAAAAGTGGGGGTGTGGAGTGGGGTGGAGTGGGGAGTTGTTAAAAATAAATTTGGAAAATGATTGGAAATTTTTTTTCCCGATAAGGGGAGGAGGGTGAGTGAGTGGTGAGTGAAGGTGGGATGGGGAGTTGTTAAAAATAAGATTTAAAATGATTGATTTTTATTTTACTCCTATGAAAGGGAGTTAGAGGGCTGGTGGTGGTGGTGGTGGTGGTGGTGAGTGGTGATCCTACATGGGTATGGTGAGTGGTGGTGGTGATAGAGGGGAGAATTGTAGAAATATAATTTTAATATAAATAAATTTTTTATAAGGGGATGGGGTATGGGTGGTTAATGTGGGGGGTGCATCTAAAGTCTTAGCCTTGTGTGTGTGCTGAGAGAATGTTACCATTTTCGAAAAATGTTTTAATTAAAAAAAATTCCTTGCAAGTTATTTTATTTAGAAAAATGGGGAAAATATTTTCACGAAAAAGTATTTTCTCCATTTTCCAATTCTTACCAAAAATTCGAAAAATGGAGAAAACATTTTTCGAAAAATATTTTCCCCCTAACAAGATGGATACTTCCAATCTACTTTAAGTGCTCGTTTGATAGGCCTTACATAGGATTAACGCATGTATTAAAAGAGAGGGGCATTAATCAAGGGATTAATAATACCACGCACTTTTTTTGGATAAATAAAAACAGGATAAAGGCTATTCTAACGTGCCTTTATATGGGCGTATTTCTGGATAATTAATACGGTTACATTTAATCTACCAAAGATACTTTTATCTTCTGACTAATAATCATATCCAGGATCATTTATCGGCCTGTCAAACGGCAGCCCTAAGAGCCATCTTTATCAATACCACTTCCAAAACCATACCTCTCTCTCCTCCACCCCAATTTCCACGTCATCAGCCATCAAATATAACGGCTACAACTCCAAACAATTTTATCTCTATTCATGAAATTAAAGTGATCACTTTCTCTTTTTCTACTTTTTATTATAATCCTACTATATTTTCTCTTTCCTATCTCATTTATATTACATTTATTACTACTTTTTATATATAATTATTAATTATTGTACTATATAAATGATTAATTATAAATTTCATTATAATTAAATTATTTTATTAATAAATTTTATTTTTTAATTATAGAAAGTGAAATATATTAATAATGATAGTTTTTTCAATATTTTTGTATTTTTATTATTTTTTATATGTCAATTGCAATTTTTGTTGAAAAAATTAATTTAAAAAATCTAACACGTATCACCCTCTAATTGGTCCAAAGCCTTGATTTTTTTTTTTCATCCCGTGACTTCACACCACTTTTGGCAAAAGCAGAAGAGAAAATGAAAAGTCATGAAACATGACTTTGTAAAAGTTATGGTTGAAGGTGTTTTGTGATGCCACCTTGGCAAATGTCATGACTTCCAAAGTCTGATGACCGCATATGACTGCAAACCCGAGAAAATCTAAAACAGTAAGGGGAAGCTTTTGTCTTTTTTTAAATGTGAATCTTTGAAATGCGATTTAACTCCGAAAATAGGCTGAATTTTTACAGAGCGGCACTGCTTGAAAACTTAATTCTGAGATTGGATAAAGTTGTTTGATTTTCTATTTGAATTCATTTTTGAAAGCAGATTAAAATACTTAAAAAAAAAAACTCTAGCAACGTACGTATGACGGAATGAACGATGCTTAGGTTTAAAAAAATAACTCAAACCAAGTATGAACAGTGGCTTTTCGAGAGGGCTTCAGCACCAATTTTTCACACTGAAAATTTGGAGGCCATTCAAAGGCTTTAAGGCTTGAAAAAAAAAAACCAAACAGGTAAAATTGTAGAAACAACCTCTTATTTCTAGGTAAAACCTCTAAATAAGAGATAAAACAAAAAAATCAAACGCATGGCTGAAGTCAACTTGTCCAACTGTTCAACCCTCTCTCTCAACTTTATGCACAAATAAAACACCAATATAAAAATACTTTTACTAACTTTCTGTTATTAAAAAAAAAAAAAGAGAGAGATTTGAAGAGGGTAAGTGAGAGAGAGACAAAGTAGCCGATCAAAATGGAGATGGAGTATAAAAAGCTTTCGACCAGCCTTAGTTCTTGTAGCAGCTATTTTAAGAATTGTGAGGTTGTACTGATGAAATGCATCAGCAGGTGCAGGCAATTTAAGCGAGGTGATACAGTCCCTGCCCCCAGCCCAGCAGCCACTCAATTACTCTCCCTCAGCCCCCCCCCCCCCCTATCAACCAAAAATAGAAAATATGTAGCCTATATAACGACCCTATGGACCATAGCTAGCCGGCCCCATTGGTACCAATATACAGGAGACATTAAAGATACAAATTAAACTGCTTCATTTATTTAGATACTCCCTCTGTCTCATTTTTTTTTCTAATCTGCATTTCAGGTACTCGGCTTTTTTATTTAAAATGGCGTCTCGTTTGAAGCTGTCTCGTTTGAAGCTGATCTTTCTTAAAAGAAAATATTTTATTAATATCTCTATTACTACTCATCCATTATTCCATCCACTATTTCTCTCTCTCTAACATCTCAAAACACTTTTTAAATTATTTATTATACCCTTACTAATTATTTTTATCCTATTTTCAAATATATACTCACTAACATGTTTTTAACTGTCCTGGCTTTTTTTCCTTAATTTACGTGTCACCCCTAAAAAGGAGTGACACTCTTGATGAGGACGGAGGGGTAGTATGTATGTGTAATAATACTCTCTACCGCCCCACATTATTTATCAATTTATTGTTGAAGGAACGGAAAATAAGTGGAGTGGCAGATATACATATTGTTATTAAAGTAGGAGTTGTGAAGTGGCTGTATAATGGAGAGAGAGAAAGCCTGGGGTAAAGAATGAAAGAAAGTACTAAGTGGATAAGTTGTTGTGAGTATTACGAGAGTCTGGAGTCTCATGAATAAAGAAGTATTAAAAAAAATTCTTTTTAGAAAAATCTGGACGTTGAAAATAGCAAAATGGGTAGATTTTATGAAACGAATGGAGTATATATCATGTCAAATAATGCAAATTTTATATATATTATGGACGCTTAAAAATCATGAAACTCAAGAAATTTCATTTATGAAGTACTCCTCCGTCCACGTTAGTTGAGAGTAGCTTTCTGGGCACACGGATTAAGGAAAAGTAAGAGAGAGAACAAGTGAAAGAAAATGTTGTGAGTATGAAGAATTAAATAGGAGAGAGAATGAGTGGGAGGAATAGTTAGGAGAGAGAATGTTGTGAGTGTAAAAGTGAAATAAGAGAGAGAATGAGTGGGGTAAATAGTGAAGATTCCTTTGCCATTTTGGACAGTCTCAACTAACGTGGGATGGCCCAAAAGGGAAAGAAGTCTCAACTAACGTGGGACGGAGGGAGTACAAATTAGTTAAATTACCCGAATGCTCAATACTTTTCCAAATACTCCCTTTATTTCACAATAATATGCATAAATTGGATTGACATAATAATTAAGGAGAAAAGTAAAAAATGTGATGAGATCTGAGTGCAGATGATTGAATAACAGAAAAGTTGAAGTAAATGAGCAATTGTTGTTAGTTTAACAAATGAATCTTATTTCTATTTTGAAATTTTGTTGATCATTGGGACGATAAAAAAGAGTTCTTTTACCTATTATTATGCAATAAAGAGAGTATATTTCATTTATTTGCATTGTGGTAAGAATGGTATGCACTAAAATTATTTTTTTCTTATTTAAAAATATATACTCCCTCCGTCCCGCTAGTAATCGCACTGTTACTGTTTGCGCGGGGATTAAGAAAAAAAATAATGATATAAATGTTGTGAGTGTAAAAGTAAAATAGGAGAGAGAATGAGTGGAGGGAATAGTAAATTATAATGGTGTTGTGAGTATTAAAATAATGTAGGAGAGAGAATGAGTGAAGGGAATAGTAAAGATTAACTTTACTGCATTTTAGGAAGTGTGCGGTTTGTAATGAGGCACGCCCAGAAATAGAAAGTGTGCGGTTTGTAGCGGGACGGAGGAAGTATTTATTTTGATGAAATAAAAGTGTGTCAATACTCCATCCGTCCCCAACCTGTGCTTTCAGATTTGCGTCTGCAAGGCGTCTCAAATTTACGTGTACATTTTCTAAAATGAAAAGGTATTTTTACTATTTCCTCCACTCATTTTCTCTTTTATATTATTTTAATACTCACAACACCATTATAATTTACTATTATCTCTACTTATTATCTCTTCTATTTTACTTTCACACTCACAACACTTTTAATATAATACTTTTTTTTTAATTTATGTGAAAAGTCAAAGTGTATATTTAGGTTGAGGACTAAGGGATTTATTAGTAGAGATTTATAAACGGTGCTGATTTTTCAACCATTTTAAATACCGTTTTTAGGTTTTCTAGGGCAAATCTGTAAAGAGATTCTGACAAACAGAAAGTTATCAAGTGATCAATTCCTTGTGTTCAGCATACAAATATGCTCCATTTCCATCATTACCCATCTGTCCACTCTCAACCGCTTTTCAGATAAACATCAGATTTAACACCCACATACACACAGAGAAATATGCTAGCTAGCTAGCTAGGGTTTTTCAAAAAACTCCTTCAAGATCTCTTGCCTACCTCTTTAACTAGGACTTTTGACCCATAATTTTTCTTTTTACACAAAATCACTTTTTCTCAAATTTTTTTATTAAATTAAATACACTTTTCACTCACTTCGTCTCGTTAGAAGTGTCACTTTTTATTTAAAATGGCGTCCCGTTTGTAATCGTCATTTTTCCTAAAAGGGAAATGTTTTCTATTAACTGATTCTATTTATCCCATCCACTATTCCCTCCACTAATCTCTCTCTCCTCTAAACATCCTGACAACACTTTTTAAATTCACTTTATTTCCTCCACTAATTACTCTCTCCCATATTTTCCAAAATTACAACTTTGTCTCATGTCACCATTGCCGCCCGCAATAGAGTAAATGCGATCACCGGAAGGTTGCTGAAAACCGATCGCCCGTTCACTACCTAAATGTTGTATATATTCGGTATGCAATATTATACTCCCTCCGTCCTATCATAACGGATACCAAATTTACAGGCACCGCGGATTAAGGAAAAGGAAGTAAGAGAGAAAAATTGAAAGAAAATGTTGTGAGTATGAAGAATTAAATAGGAGAGAGAGACGCAGTGGGAGGAATAGTTAAGAGAGAATGTTGTGAGTGTAAAAAGTAAAATAGCCGAGAGAGAACGAGTGGGGTAAATAGTGAAGATTTCCTTGCCATTTTGGGAAAGTATCGGTTTAGTGGTGAGAGTGATCGAAAAGGAAATAAATATCGGTTTACGTGAGACGGAAGGAGTATTTTATTATGAAGTATTATTCATTATCATTTATTTATTTTGTTTACAAAATAATACACCAAAATAATATAGAAGATGAAAAGGAACTTATTTGACCTTATTATACTTTTCTAGAATTTATAGGCCATTCTCGCCTTAAACTATTCTTCCAAAAAAAAAACCACTTAACACTCATTATGTAAATACTTAACCGGTATCACTTGAAATAAGATTTTTAGTCTCGCACGAAAATTAACAAAAAAGTGTTAAAGTAGATTAAATAATATGAACATGAAAAGTGATATGGAAGAAAGAAAAAGTAGGATAAAAAATAATAAGTGAAAAGTTGTTTTTGAGTGTGAGAGTAAATCTTATTGAATTAAATATTTTTATTTTGAGATTGTGCTTATTTCGATAGGACAGCTCCAAAATGTGCAAAATGAATTTGAGCATACCAAAAGTGTCGAGTGGGCCAAACAGGTAAAGCCCAATCTCGAGATAAGCAGTTGGCACCCCACATTCTCAATGTAAACTAATCCCAATCGGGGAAAGGCCCACGAGGCCCGTCTCGCACATCGATCGACTAAGCCCCCATGGTCCGAGCTTACAAGTCCCGACCTAGCAGTCCGACCTCATGATCCATGCTGCGCATTCGGAGTGCGAACCATGCTCACTGCAGAGCGGTCCGGGTCGAGCCATTCCACAGTGGCGACCTCGAGCTAAATCGGCCAGTGACGACACTGAGCGCTGCCGGAAACTTGGTCAATCGAATGCTCGCGACTCACATCCCACTACAAATCGAGGGACCGGGTTATAGGACAGCGTGCCGCGGCAATGTAGCCGCCAGCTATAATCTCGGGAGGACATGCAGCACTCCCCGAAAATACATCACTCTTGCCTCATAAATACTGCCAGCGTCCTTACCAAACGGTGAAAAGGTAGCTTGCCATTTATGTATTACGAGAAGTTCATTATTCAATACATTTTTGAGCTATATACAAGCTGTGATCTTACTACGCGCCGCGTCTTCGGCAGGAGACACATCCAGGCTAGTCGTGGGAGTTACTGTTTTCGAGTCGAGGCCGAGTGATCGGTCTGCCTCCACGTGGAGGAAGATTTAAATAAGCACTGGTTCTCTGACTGGCATCGATTTGGTTCCATTAGGAATCGTGCTTGACTTGACGCTTAAAATTTTCAGCAACCTACAACAAATGGTGACTTCGAGACGGACACGTATCTGAGGCTTCGCTTTGGGCGCATGAAGAAGGGTGAACACACAACAACAATGCTTGGCTAATGCAAATGCAAATCTTTGAAAACTTGAATTTGCCTCCCTCCCGCTGGCAAATCCTCGTAGGTAGAGCCACGCGCTCTACACGGTGTCGTTGATGGCGGGGGTTTGCACGACACGAGGAAGCGAAAGGCACGTGGATGTGCGAGCTCCGCCCCTAAACGTCCAGGTGCTCGGGTGAACGTTGGAAACGGGGCGAGTCCCCTCCACCCAGCCACCATGAGCAAGAAGGAGATGATGTTAGAAAGGAGCCCTGAGATTTTGGGTTTGATTTAATAGCTATGGAAAGAGCGGCGGAAGCGAGGCCGATGTACGGCTCACGAAAGAATGGATCGTACTCCGGGTCTCCTAATGGAGCAACGAGGCTAGGAAGTATAGACGGCGAATAAGAAGGTGTAGAGACGAGAATGGAGACAACGGGTGAGATAGTTCGAGAGGAAACCCACTACTATACGTACATGTGCCCAGTAATGCGACCTACAAGGGCGGCCATCGAAATAGAAACGAGAGAGCGGGAGGCTCAATCAGTTGAGACTCGGCTAACGGCCAACGAAACCAGCAGCGCATGTTTCTCCGGCCGGAACGCAGATCGGGATCTCGAAGAGACGAGGAATAGAGGCGCAGTCGCCCTATAAGAAGAGGAGAGGCGCAGTCGCAGGCACTTGGATATGACAGTGCGGAGTCGCCGTACGTCTATTCTTGAAGCGCGAGTCGCCTGAAGTAACTGAGCGTAGATCCCCCAGTCGGATCGGGAGAGGGACAATTCCCGTAGAGACGGGAGGAGTAGGCGGTGACTCCTCCCAGGAGTGAAGGCAACGAGAGATCGAATGCTTTGTTCCCCCTCCCGGGGAGATGAAAGACCCGATCTGAGGAATGGGCTGTTGATGAAAAGGAAGTTCGAACAATGGGAGGAGGAGAGAAGAAAAAAGAGGAGATTGGAAAGGTTGAGCAGATTGAAGCTTTACTCTTGCGACCCTTCTCGAAAGAAATCGAAGATAGTCGACCTCCTCCCTACCTTCGAGTTTGCCTCTTACGGAGAAATATTCGGGGATCCCGCAATCACGAAGTCGCATCTGACATCGGAGAGCCACTATGTGCACTTTATCGCAAATGAAAGATGACAAGCGTGTGCTAGCTTACTCCTAAGCACGCTTCTTGGGGCGGGAAATTTAGCACTTGGATTCGATGGTTTGAAGGCTGGCGATAGCATCACCACTTGGAGCGGAGGCTTCGAGGACAAAGTTCTTAGATCGCTTCTCGGCTGGCGGGAGCTCGGAAGAGCAGGCGTCGCAGGACTGAGATAACTTGGTGCCGGGCGAAGAATGAAAGCTCGATGAGAGCTACTTCACCAAGTTCAAAGAAATGGTGGATAAGATAGAGGAAGACATCCATTTTGTCGATAGGGAAGTCATGGCAGCCCTTAGAAGCGGTATTTCCTCGGCGGACATGGATTATGAGCTTACGGTTCGTACGGTGGCTTGACTCGACGGGGAGTTGTTCGAGAAGGTACTGCAATGTCGCCCTCTTCTTGCGAGGAGAGGAAGGAGAAGAAAAGAATGGTAAAAGCCCCGAGTGGAGGTCGGCGATGACAAGAAGGACTCCCAACAAGAATGGAGAGAGAGAGCAATAAGAACGGAAAAGAACGAGCAGGGAGCTAGAGCCGACGGCAGAAAGTGCGGCTTTCCAGCTCCCACTTACGGTGAGTCGAGGCGAGATTACCGAGATGCTTTGTCGAGCTAGCTCCTCACGGTCCCAATGAATCCGAGCAACAAGTTTAGGCGGAGACTGGCACGGCAAATATTGTGACTACCCACAAAGACACTGGTCATCTGCGAGAGGATTGCTTGGGATTGCAGCGTATCATCCAGGAGAATGGTCGAAGCCGGGAGACTCGAAACTTAATGTGAAGAGACCTCCAGTTTTGGAGGAGGTGAGCGACCGGCGGGAGTGGGCAACAAGGACCTAGACGGCTGGGCGGAGCACAGGGAGTCATCCTGCGAACAAGCGAGCGAACGGCACGGCCGTCAAACCTGACAAAGATATTCCGGCTCAATAAGGCCCCGCACGCGTGCCTCGAGGAGAGGAAATCGGAGATGAGGCAATCGAACCCTTCTACCCCCGTAGATTGGCAACTAATATGGCGGCTAGGGAGCAGAGTTCTGGAAGTCATCCCGAGGTCTCGCATAGACGGATGTACGACGAGCGGACTCTGGAAAAGTCGACACTGGGGCTGCGAGGATGTTTTTTGTTTCTACAAGACTTTGAGGAGATGGGTCTTAATGACGACGATTGGAAAGATATGATGGTAGGTTGGAAGGCTTCTGACCATCGAGTAGATGCTAAAAGGCCGAGATAGCGCTCGACGTCGGCTAGGCCGGCACCCCCTCGGGGTTGTCTCGAAGGTACAATTTATTGTGATTGATGTAAATAGTGACTATGCGGCCATCCTTGGAATTCTGGACGGTCGCTCTTGGAATGGTAGCCTCAATTCCTCGCGAGTAAAGTTCCCACACTGTGGAGTGGGTTGTGTCTGGCGCGGCTCGAGCATACTGGATCATGTTCTAGAGAAAGAAAGAAAAGGGAGCTAGAAATTGAGACTCTGATGGCTACTTGAAGTTGTCCCGATCGATCACCAAGAACTACTCGATTATCGACAATCACCGAGGTCGTGGAAGAGTCGACCTATCGCTCAAATGACGAGGTCATGCTTGAGTCGACACGTCACTCTAACACTGCGAGGTCGATTCGGATGTAGTTATGGTCGTCGAGTCCTCATAGGCAGCCTTTTATGCCTCCCGGATCAGCAATAACTCGGGGGCCGTCACCGGCGAGGTTGCGAGACAAGCTCGATGATATGATAAGCGAGAGGAAGCTCGCATTTAGGAGGCGAAGAAAGACAAAGGTCGGGGAAATCATAGTAGAAACTCTGCGGTTCGAGAGATGGACTGAGTTAGAAGGCTGTAGATGAGAGTGGAGTCAATCATCAGCGACTCTTCCTACCCCAGGCCAAAATTCAAATTGGAAACTGGTTATCGGTTGAGGAGCGGCGAAATCATCACGCTACTCAAAGAAAGCGATGATGTCTTCGCATGGAGAGTAGAGGACATGAGGGAATCAAGGAGGAGGTCATTGTTCATCGACTCGAAGTCGGCCAGACCATTAAGCTAGGCCCCGGAAATTGAGAAGCTTTGCTCGCGACGAGGAAGAGGCTATAAAGTGAGGTACAAAAACTTTTGAGTGCGGGTATAATCAAAGAGGCCGTTCATACAACACAGGTGGCCAACGTGGTCATGGTGAAGAAATCAAACGGCAAATGGCGGATGTGTGTCGACTTCACCACTTTGAACCTTGCATGCCCCGAAAGACGGTTATCCCCTTCGGATCGACAATTTGGTGGATTCTATTCTTGGGCACTCCACCCTCGGTTTCCTCGACGCTTACTCGGGATACCACCGAGAGTTAAGATGCACGAGGACGATATAGTCGAACGGCATTTGGGCGGTAGGGGCATCTCTTCTACAATATGATGCCATTTGGTTTAAAGAATGCGGGTGACCTATCGAGAGAATGGTGAACAAAGTCTTTGCCTCACAAATTGGTGAAATATGGAGGCTTACGTTGACGACATAGTCATTAAAACCAAGGCAGGAGTCACGTAGTCGACCTAAAGGAGACATTCGCCAATTTACGAGCAAACGACATGAAGCTCAATCTAGCAAATGTGTATTCGGAGTTGCGGTGGCAAGTTCTTGGGATTTATGGTATCTCGGAGGGGCATAGAGGCTAATCAGGAGAAGATCAAGGCTCCTAGTCGACATGAAGGCTCCCACCTATCGAAGAGATGCGGCGTGACTTAATGGAAGGGTAGCGACTCTTGGCGTTTCATATCAAAGTCGACGAGAGGTCTCTCCACTTTCTTGAAAGCATTAAGGGGGCGAAAAGCTTTGAATGGACGACCGAATGTCATTCGTCGTTCCAACAATTGAAAAGATTATCTCGCTACTCCACCTCTCTTGAGTAGCCCGAGCAAGCTGAGTGAGACATTGTTTGTTTATCTATCTGCGGGAGACAAGTACGTGGCATTTGCCTTGATTAGAAGGATGAAGGGCTTAGCTTGATGTACTACATCGGTAAAGCTTTGACAGGAGCGTGGAAGCGGGTACAATATTTAAGAAAGTTGCTTATGCCTCGTCGTAGCGAAGAAAGTTACGAGCTTATTTTACAGCTCGTCCAATCGTGGTTCTTGCCAATGCTCCACTTAAGAAAAATCTTGCATAGCCGGAAGTTCGAGTCATTGCTCAGTTGGTCAATTGCCTGGCTCAGAATTTGACATTGAGTATCGACCTCAGAAGAACGTTGAAGGCTCAAGCTCTAGGCGACTTCTTGGTCGAGCTTACGTTCGCGAGGAAGATGACGAGCGACGAGCTCCAAAGAAAAGGCAAAGGGAAAGAGCAGTCGCGAGTCGCCGTCGCTCTGCCGTCGATTGTTGGAAGGTCTATTCGGGCAGGTCGACAACTAAAAATATCGGTGGAGGCTGGAATTGTCTTGGTCGAGCAGTGCAGGATTGTATACGAGGAATCGCTAAGGTTCAAATTTGGCGCTTCCAACAACGAGGCGAGATATGAAGCCTTGATTGCGGCTATCGAATATGCCAAGTGTTTTGGAGCGACTAAGATCATGGCCTCTTGTGTGACTCACGATTGATAGTCGGCCGGAGTCGAGGCGAATCACGAAGTGCTCGGTTCTACTTTCGTGAATCTTTTGCGACACAGTGAAAGAAGCTGATAAAAGGACTTAGAATTTTGGGAGATTGAAGGATTGGAAGAGAAGATAACGATGGTGATCTCACTTTCGAAACTTGCTACTTCGGATGAGCCACATGGCGAGCCTATCTCCTTCCTCGAAAATCCGGCTTATGAGAGGGTAAAAATTCGATGCATAGATGATCCCTCGAAATTGGACTCGGGAGAAGTGTTGGATCGAGGAAATGAAAGCATACTTGCAAAGTGGCGAGAGTTTGCCGAGAAGGGCGAGAAGAAGGCTCGAGCTATCAAGAAAGCTCAGAGATATGTCATTGAGGAGCGATACATTCGGAAGATCTTATACTCGGCCAATTTGCTAAAGTGCATCCACCCTCGAGGTCGCCACATTGATACATGAAGTACGCGAGTGGGATGCTGTGGTGGACACCGGGGGCGGGACTGCTTTGCGAGACAAGTTAATCACTTTGGGATACTGCGGCCACATATGAGAGGCGACACTGCGGCTTTGTTGACAATGTGATCAATGCGAAGGTTTGCCCGGCTTACCTCGCATGCCTGCTGGCCGAAGCGAGACTCCGGTAATTGCGGCTTTGGCCATTCGGCGTGTGGGGTGTCGACTTGATTGGACCACTTCCTCACTTGAGGAAATTGCAAGTATGTGATCGTTGCTATAGATTACTTCACTAAATGGGTTGAGGCTAAACCATTAGCTCGCATCACGGAGGAGAATGCTATAAACTTCATTCATGATTTCATTTGGTGCTTGGATTTGGTTTTCCAGAGCCATAGTATGCGACAACGGACTCACGGTTCTCAAGAGCCTTGAAGCGAGATGAATCGGGTAGGAATCAAGCATTGGCAATCTTAAATGCATATCCTCAAGGAAATGGGCAAGGCGAGGCGGCAAATAAGCTTGTTCTATCTTCGCTCGAGACGGGACTCGTAGGTCGACGTAACAATTGGTTGGACGAACTCCCCCTTGCTCTTTGGGCGGTTCGTACAACCACTCGGGGGCTACGGAAACCCCTTTCGCTCTCACATATGGGTCGGAAGGCCGTGGCACTGCGAGCTCGAGATTCCCTCTTGCCGGAGTGACTTTCTTCAATCGGGAGCGAAAATGATACCAACAGTTGATCGACTGGATCTAATCGACGAAGCGAAACGACTTACCTCAGAATGGTCAACTACAAGCAGCGAACTAAGAGTTACCACGACAAGAAGGTCAAGGCAAGGTCATTCCGGAGTTGGAGATTATGTGTTGAGAAAGATTGAAGCGACGGGTAGAAGGACCCGGCGGAAACAAGCTATCTCTGGCAGGGAAGGTCCATATGTGGTCGCTCGAGTCGTCGAAGGAAGGAACCTACATGATAGCTCATCCGGAGGTGACGAGTTGAAACATCCTTGGCATGCTACTCACCTCATCAAATATTACTTCTAATTTCAATTTCAAGTTCAGTTTTATGTTAAAGCTAGTTTCGAATTGATGTAAAGCATGATTCCCACTTGATGAAAAGGCGGTTTATTCGATCGAAACATAGTGTTACATTGATATCAACAAGCTCGACTCTTAGTCGGCTTCGTTCCATGGCTCGATTCTTAATCGGCTTTGATTACTTAACAAGTCAGACTCTTAGTCGACTTTGTTCTAACGAGCTCGACTCTTAGTCGATTCATCTTAGCTCGACTCTTAGTCGGCTTCGCCTGTCAGGCTCGACTCTTAGTCGGCTTAGTTACAACAAGCTCGATTCTAAATCGGCTTCGTTCGCTTAACAAGTCCGATTCTTAGTCGACTTCGTAAGCTCGATCCTTGGTCGGTTGTTAGATTTATCTCGACCACAGGTCGACCACAATAATAATAACGGGTTCGACTCATGGTCGATCTTGTTGAAAGGAAAAAGTTAACCAAGTACGAGGTCGACTAAATCAATAAGATTAGGTCGCTATAGACTTAAGTTGACTCATTTACCTATCTATATCTAAGCTCGACACTTATTTCGAAACAAGCGTACAACATTCATGAATCGAAAAATTGGCTAAGATTGGATATAATAAGTCTCCAGCGGGCGAGACTTAAGAAAAATAAACTTACAAAAATATTTTGCCTCCCAAAAAGCGGGCCAAGGCATTTGAATTATGTTAAAGCAAAAAACAAGAAATTGTTTGGAACTTGTTCATTCTGAGCCAGCAAAACAATTCGGGAGTGCTGACGACATCGGCACAGTCGTCGGCTATAGCGGGCTTCGACCCTCTTCCCTCTCACTTGTTCTTTGAGAGCTCCGAAAAGGAGCTTGCTGGCTCAGAATAAATTTGTTCGTCCATTGTCTCCCGTAAAGCTTCGACATCCTCCAAGATTCGACGAGACTACATGTAGTTCCCTACTCGGTATAGGGGAGCTTCCCGTTTCTGCATGATGATCATCCTCGTCCTCTGGGCTATAAAGGCTAAGTCATTCTCGAGATAAGGCACAAGCGAATGACCTTGGCGGGCTGGCATATCGTGCTTTGGGACTCGAAGAAAACCAACCCAGCGAAACTGGTGCTCGATGTGTAGCTGTGGCCAGATTGGATCTCTACCGGTGCACGGCGAGCCATATGCCTCTTCCCTTTACCTCGAGGAAGTCTCCAGAGCCTTGGACTCACTTTATGGCGTTGTCAATACTCATCCCCTTCCTTGAACTTCTCAATGGCGGCTTCGGAGGCGTCATGGCGGCCTTCTCGATGGCGGCCTTGAAGATCTTTAGGCCCATTCTGCCTGTCTACAGTCGATGCTTCCTCTGCCGGCTCGAGCAATAGAGATCATCTTTATCCTTGAGAGCTGTAGTTTGATGGTGGCTAGCGTCGGTATTGGTCTTCTACAGGCTTCTTCTTTTCGGTATCTCTCTCGGCTTCCACCTCTTTAAGCTTGGACTTTACTTGACCTTCAAAGGAATTCGTGCTAGAGCTTTAGTCTTCACCGCCTCATTGGCTTGAAAAGAGTTGTCAGTCATTGTAATGTAGACTCCTTCGGATCAATGACTCTTTAGCCTTTTTGGAATAGTCTGAAGGGCTTGTCTCTCCCTTTCAATCGAGGCCCTCCAAGAGCTTTTGGCTGCTCGATCATAGTCGGTCTGCATTCCAAAGAAAGCAAAGAAGTGTTAGCTCGAGACTTCGGTTTGTCGAGTAAAAGAATAAACGACTAAAATGAAAATGAAAGTAAAGGTTTACCTCGCATGATAGGCAAGTCCGGCTCGGCGAGAACTCCTCGGGCGCCGTCCCTTATCGGCAAAATGGGTTAGAAGATCGACATCTATGGCCCTCCCAACAATCACTTGGCCTGGGCTCATGTCGGGATAGCGACGGCTCGGCGCTGTTAAACCGCTTCCGGCGGAGGAACATCACTCGGCCTCTTCATCTTTTCATCCAGAGACTCCTTCTTGGGAGGAATGAAGGCGTGGTGGAGGCAATTGGGTCGAGGACACGAGACTTGCCCTTCTCGAGATCGGGACCTTTTCTTCGAGCTTATAGGACGATCGTCCTCTTCTTCCATATCATCTTCATCAGCGTTGACGACCAATAAAGGGCTAGCCTCCGTCATCTCGGCCCCAGGTCGCGGCATTGGCCTCTTGAACAGGATCGGAGCTCGGACTTGGCCTAGGCGACTTGCTTGAATTCCTCCCCTCCCTCATTCACATTCATGGAATGGGAGCCGCTCTGTTGAAGGTCCTCTATAGCGACCTCCTCCATTGGAATTAACCCGGCATTGTCCTTTGGGAGAAGGGTATTCCTTGCGCGGCATCCCTCTCTCTGCTTGGCCTTGGCATTCGCGGCAGTGGGCCCTCTTAGACTTCTTCTTGTCGAAACTCCAACAATTCGAACCATAGCGGCTTCTTGTTCGGGAGTCAAAAGCACGACATCAAAGTATTAGCTCGACAATTCAAAAGCAGTCATACGAGTAAATCATTGGCGAGGTAATTGATACAATTCAAAGCGGTTCTATGTACGAATTGAATAACTCTACATACGAGCAAGCAATTTGATAAGGAGTTGCAATTCGAAATAGTTCTATGTACGAATTAATTCTACATACGAGCAAACCATCGATAAATACGTAAATACGAATGCAAGCGGTTCTATGTACGAATTAATTAGTTCAACAAGCGAGCAAGTAAGTGTCGAGTCAAAGTTAAGTATGCGAGATCAAAGCAATCCTATACGCCTATAAAAAGCACTTATGCAAGTTAACATTGGACGAGCTAATGAGCAAAGGCGAATAAACCCTTACCACCGATGTGTTCTCCATTGTTCTTGCAGTAGTCGGCTTGCTTACGACAAAGCGGCAATTCTCCTCTAATCTACCCAAAGAGTGGGTTACCCGATCAGGTACACTGGCCTCTCAATACCGGGTGCGAGGGCTCTCGCTTCATCTCCGGGCATCATCCTGCTAGAACATAATTGTACTTGGTTGTCACTAATGACTCCCAATCGACGGGTCCATCCTTGACCGGGGCACACGGCTTTCTATACAAAGTTCTACACCAAGGAGGCTCCCGGTAATTCTCCTCGTTGATAGCATCGGATTCATCATTGGGCAACGGAAATTCCCAACCGGCTGCTTCTCAACTAAAACTACATGTGAGTTCCAGCAATTGTGTTTATTTGGAAGGTTGGTAAACAACTTGGGAGAGTTGGGCTTGGAGGGAGTGCTAATTCCCCGGCCGTGCTTATCTAGCTTGGCACCAAAAACTCTTTGAAAACCTTCATGCAAGGCTCATGGCCCAAGAGCACGCACACCATTGCAAAGCACACCGGCGCTCTGCAAGTGTTAGCACCTTGAAGGGGAGGGCATCCATACATTCCGAAACTCATTAACGAAAGGATCCAACGGCAACCTCGAAACCACTCAAACTGTCGCCAGAAGAAAGCTACCCTAGTAGCATCTTTAGTGAAGGTCGAACGGTATTTGGCTAAAAATTGTTTCGACTAAGGATAGTCAACCTAAATTACGCCCTATCTACCCCAGAAGTTGTAGATCACATCATAACGAGACTCCAAGTTCTTCCTCCGCGAGTAGGTCGTTGAGGTACATAGCCCTTCTCATTCTTGCCCGGCACCACATTGGGCCCAAATGCATTGACAATTCGAGGACCGGACGAAGTTGAGGCGGCGTTCCCTTCTTGAGTCGTCATATACGTACAAGCAAAAGAGGAAGCGGGGAGTCGGTCCCATGATCGTGATCGGCCGACCTACCTAAGGGACGACCTAGACTCCACTGGGAAACCTATCCTATTTCTAAGGAAGGAGGGCTTTTGGACGTCCACTAACATAAAATAAGGTGATATGGTCAAGCAATTCATGGAATAAATGAAAAGCGACAACATTTGAGTCGTCAATCACCACATTATCGGTTTCTCCTACAATGGGCATCCCTATCTCGGTGTAATTCAATCCCCAACTAGTCGAAAATGGAGCGCGCTCATCTAAGGACATCACTCTCCACTCACCGTTCACATTCTTGCATGCCACTACGGTTAACGGTAAAGAGCCGTACCACGCTCCCGGTTCGCAACTAAAGGTCCTAGCCGTGGCGGAAACGGAGAACAAGTGCAAAATTAAAAGCCACTAAAACAAAAATACAAGGGAAATACCTCAATTGATTGAAGAAAGGAAGTTCGCTGTCTTTGGGCCGAGAGTCAATTTAAATCGTCTTGGAAATCCCTTGATTATCGCCGGAGAAGAAGAAGTTCCTAGAGCAGCAAAAGTTCTAAACGAAGAAGGATTTCTCTATTTATATTTTCCTAAATTTGGAAGGGGAAAAGAAAATCAAAATTAATTTTCCAAAATTAAAAGTGAAGCGGTTTCCGAGAAGGAGTTCCAAGAGTCGAATTGCAATCATTACTAAAACCGGCGCTCCTTCATCTCCGACCGTCCGTCACCAACGATCAGGATGTTGCCACGTCATCATAGGTCGACCTACTAGTATCGAGCTTCGAATAAAGCAATTTTTGGCAAAGAAATCTTCTTAACTTCCAAGTCGACGAAGTCAACTCGAAAGTTGGGGGCACTGAACATACCAAAAGTGTCGGGTGGGCCAAACGAATAAAGCCCAATCTCGTATAGCGTTGGCACCCACATTCTCAATGAAACTAATCCAATCGAAGAACAAGGCCCAAGGCCCATCTCACACATCGATCGACTAAGCCCGTGGTCAGACTTACAAGTCCCGAGCCTAACTTAGTCAGGCCTCGCCTGATCCATGCTACTATTCGGGTACGAACCATGCTCTGCAGACGGTCGGAGTCGACCATTCCACGAGTGGCGACCTCGACCTAATCGGCAAGTGACGACGACACTTGCCGGCTTATTTGGTCAATCAATGCTCACAACTACATCCCTACAAATCGGGGACCAGGATTATAGACACGTGCCCGCTGACCAAGTAACCGCCGCTATAATCTCGGAGGACATGCGCCTCCCAAAAATACATCACTCTTGCCTATAAATACTTCATCACTACCAAACGGTGAAAGGTAAGCTGCCATTTTGTATTACGAGTTCATTATTCAATACATTTTGAGCTATATACAACCGTGATCTTACTCTCACGCCCGAGCGTCTTCGCCGAGGAGACACATCCGGCTGGGTCGTGGGTTCCATTTTTCGAGCCAAGTGATCAGTCCTGCCACGTGGAGGAAGATTGATAAGCACATTTCCTGCAGCATCAGAATTAATTCGAGCGGGACGTGGAGTATTACTAATCTATTGGTTGCAAAATAGAAGTCATTTTTCTTATTGCAAACAATTTTAGATTTTAACTACTACTTACCATTTTTAGGTTGTTCTATTTAAAAAATATGATCATTCAAATAAAATTATTTGTTTTCAAAAATAATTTTAATTGAATTTTGACTAGTAATATATGTTTAATTTATCTATTTTTAATGAAAATATAAAAAAAAATATTAATAGTATTTTTAGTGATGTATCAACAATAATTACAAAATTTTATTTGAATAATCATTTTCAAAATGTTGAGCCAAAGTTCAATTAAAACGATTACTAATAAAAAAGTTGTAATATTTTGATCGGACTCTCCGGGCCGTAAATTACTTAAAAGTATGGACTAAAGCTAAAAGTGAAGACAGTTGGAATAATTCAATTGGATAGGTTTATCCTCGCCCTTCATAGTTCACAATATTGAATACTCCCTCCGTCCCATTTGAAAGGGCACAAATTTCCTTTTTGGGCGTCCCATTTAAAAGGGCACAACCCCAGAAAGGAAAGTTTTTATTATTTTTATATTCTTCCTACTCCACTCATTCTCTCTCCTACTTTACTTTTACACTCACAACATTCTCTCTCCTAACTATTCCTCCCACTCATTCTCTCTCCTATTTAATTTTTCATACTCACAACATTTAACCTTTTTCTCTTTCTTACATCACTTTCCTTATTCATTTCTTAATTTTCACGCTTTAGGAGAAATCACTTTCGGGGACGGAGGGAGTATTCAAGTTTTTGTACTAAGATTGCAACCTGGTCGCATTCACTTTTAATCTATAATTACTGAATTTACAGAAAAAAAAAAAATAAGGCAGCATTATTTAATTATGTATGCCATTTTTCCGTCTAAAGTGTTAATAATAGTATGTACTCCCTCCGTCTCATTACAAGCCACAAACTTTTCTTTTTGGGCGTGTCACTACAAACCACAAACTTCCTAAAATGGAAAGGAATCTTTACTATTCCCTCCACTCATTCTCTCTCCTACATTATTTTAATACTCACAACACCATTATAATTCACTATTCCCTCCACTCATTCTCTCTCCTATTTTACTTTTACACTCACAACATTTATATCATTATTTTTTTCCTTATTCTACGCGTCTACAGTAATTTTCCTCCTTGTAATGAGACTTGTAATGAGACGGAGGAAGTATAGATTAGGGCAGAACATATGTGAATCACGTAATGATATCTTGCTAGTTATTTCCTTAGTAAATTATGAAGTACCTTGAAACTTGAAAGACCCTTATTAAAAGTCAAGTCGATACTCCTTCTGTCCCAAAATAAAATGTCTCAAAATAAATGTCCAAAATGTGAGGAAGTAACTAGATTTTTCCTACTCATACAACAAGTTATTTACACACATTTAGACTTAAGATGCAATATAAGGAGATTATTAAGGTATTAAGGTCTCGTTTGGTAGCCGAGTGAGATTAGTTCGTATTAATAGTGAAGGAATTGTTAATCCTAGGATTAATAATGAGGCTTACTAATAATCATGATTGAAAATATAAACTTTGTTTGGTAGAAACGGAATAAAACAAGACAATATTCTTTTAAATATCAAATTACCCATAACAATTATCGAGAGACAATCAAGGGCACTATTAAAGAAAATTAACACTTTTTTTTTCTAAATTGATAACCAATTAACAATTTGTATGGAGAGAATTAAATATGCAAGGCTAAACCATTTAATAGTTGACATATATATTGAGGGTAGTTTTGTCAAAAAAAATTATTATCCACCATCTTCTAACACCCACATTAATAATACCACCCTTCTATTGGGATAAATAAGGAGGATAACAAGTTAATCGGTGAATAGGATAATTTATACGTTGTCTTTTTCCTTACCAAACACTCGACTGTGATTATTAATCTCATCCGATGCAAGACGGGCTATCAAACGGACACTAAGGATTTTATGTATTTATGTAATTATAAAAATGCTTAAGTTCAACATTTTTACAAATATTTCTCAAAATAATTTTTGGACATTCATCAAAGGGAGAGAGAGAGAGAGAGAGAGAGAGAGAGAGAGAGAGAGAGAGAGAGAGAAACGAAAAGCCAAAAAAACAGAAAACGTATTGGTCAATTTAGGAAGGGAAATTTAACATAGCTTGACAACGGTAAAGAAAAAGGTGTATACCCAATCCTCGATCACATGCATTACACACAAAGGTGATCCAGACAAAACCCTAATCCATAATAACAACAAAAACAGATCATCCCTTCCATTTTTAATAAGAAAGCTTGAGAGACAGATCAATGGAATTAGAATCAGCTGCAGCTGCAGCAGCAGCAGTTCCCTCCCCAACTCCATAACCATAACCATGATCATCAGAAGAAATTTCTTTTGAAGAAGCCATGTTTATGAGTACTTCTTTGTCATTTCCAAAACTACCCCCAACTTTTCCGGGAAAAAATTGGTACTCCATTAACATGTTCCCTTCTCCTCCTCCTCCTCCGGCGGCTGTGTTCATCCGTTTTTGGTGCACCGCCATTACCTCCACCTCCTAAATAACCAAAAAAATAAATTTAGGGGGTTTGGTCCAATATATAAAAGCTTAGATATTACTCTTGTTTGAGGGATTTATGTTTACCTGTCCGGTAGGTTTTGAACAATAATAGGGCTTCCCTCCATTCAAATTCTCCCTATTCCCACGAAACTTCTGCAATAATTAAAAAAATAAATTATAAAATTAATCTCATTGTAGGAGTTCAAATGTTGTAAATGGTACGTATATGAATGGCGATCAAAAACATAATCACCTTATAACAAATGCCACACTGTTCTGAGTTCCATATAAGATTGTTTGGAATTGAAGAGAGCTCTTTCGAGGTCTCGGTCCCATTCTCAACCCCAAATGGATCCGCCAGAAACCTCTGATCAGAACTCACCACCGGCCCATGATTATGAACCATGCCGCCATTCCTCAGCCCTTGAAGCATGTACAGTGCCGACTGCTGGGGGTTACAGCCTACCAGACCCACCCCATCTCCGCCGCTCATGAAGCTGTACGCTCCGAACGCAGGAGTTGTAGGGAGGGTGGTTAAATGTTGGTTTTGGAAAGACAAAGGGTGGAGAGTGTTAATAGCTGTCATCTTCTTAATCCTGTCTTGGAAACTCAATCTCTCGAGTTTCTCAACTCCCATTCCTCTCTTTGGCTTCTTTTCCTTCTGAGACTCCTTCAGCTTCGACTTCCTCCTTCCACCACCACCACCACCACCGCTCAAGTTTTCCGTTGATCCGGGTTGGTTTATCACCCGACCCGTTCATGAAACTCATCTCCATTTCTTTTCTAGGGTTATCAAAATCAGAGGAAGAACAACTGCCTATAAAAACTGAAGTGGCCATTTTGAAGTGATGAAGAAAGTAAGACACACAAACAATGAGTTTTCTAGAGAGAGAAAGTGGGATTGTGTATGTGAAGAAGGGGACCAACCAGAACTAACAGAATGGATTTTTATATGAGTTTAGTGTAATATTTATACCAACTTTTTTGGATAAACTCACTCTCTCTTTTAATCCTTCCAAGAGTTTATCATTTGAGACATATGACAGTAAGTTCTCTGGAGAGAGTGAAAATTGGGGTACTAATGGTGTTTGATTTGGCATTAGGAAAAAATAATACTCCCCGCCCCCACTTCAAAGTGTCCACTTTCTTTTGGGACGTCCCATTTCAAAGTGTCCATTTCATAAATGAAAATATGTGAGCAATTATTTTGGACATTTATACCCTCATAATGTTTATATATTTACAAAAAAATCATTCATTATACCCTTTATAATGTTAACATATTTACAAAAAAATCATTCATTAACTTACTATTCCTCCCACTCATTATGTTTTTAACTTTTACATTCTCTCTCCTCTACTCTTCTACCCACTTTCAATTCTTTATTCATTTTTTAAAAAATTTCTTAAAAACCGTGAAATTATACCATGAACACTTTGAAGTGGGAGGAGGGAGTAATAATTTGGAACCGCTGCAATGAATTTTTACCACCATACTGATTAACCACATCTCGATATCATTTAACTAGGGACTCATGTTCAAATAAATTTCAGTTTCTTGATTTAAAGCAAAGATGGTGTTTTTTGTCTCAACTATTTGTTTCGGTGCTGCAACAAATATATGAGTCAAATAAAATTCATCACTCGATATTAAATTCAAGTCGGCGTGTCTCTATTTCATCTTAACCGTACAAGTTAAATAAATTTCAGCAATTGATGTTAAATTGAAAGTCTTGTATCTAAATTTCAACAATTGATGTTAAAGTAAAAGTGGAATGTCTCCCCGAGTAATGACAGGGCAACAAAAGACAATTATAAATTTTTTCTCACAAAATGAGTTGACGATATTTTATTGATTGAATCGATAATGTATCCGATACACTCAAATTAAAAATAACAATAAATTATTATTTCTAAAATTTTTTTAACAAATTTTTGAAACTATTTTATTTCATGTCTCCATTTTGACTGCTCCATAAAATCCCTACCACAACTACCCTGAAAGATTTAACCATGTGTGGCGCGTGAAGCATACATGCCATGGTCCCCCTATGGAGGTGGCTTAAAATGGGTAGTGGGCGGATTGCAGGGTCAATGGTAGCCTTTATGCAAAATTAGTAACAAATGATTGCCTCTAATTTCTGCCTTTGCGTGGGATTATACTCCCTCCTTCCCGGCCAAACTCCATCCCGTCCAAACAAAACAAAGTTTCACCTTTTAACCAAATGAATGTTTTGATAAAAGCTTCACATTTTTTAAAATAGTAATAAATATTGGCCCCATTTGTCAATCCCACTCACTATTTTCTCTCACATACTTAAATTGTTGGGTTCACTTGTCATATTCACTAACTTTCCCTCGCATATTTAAATTGTGGACCCCACTTGTCATATTCACTCACTTTTTTCCTCTCACAACCCTTCTCTCACTCATCATTTTTCTTAATTTACATGCTTCACCAAAATTTGCTAAGCGACGTGACCCGGGAGCGGTATACTTCATCCATCCCGCCGAACATTTTGACATTTTCATTCGTCTCATTTCAAATCAGACTTATAAAAATAGAAAAAAAAATTATTATTTCTTATACTCGTTTTATCTCGTACTTTACTTTTGTACTCATAACACCAATCAACTTACCATTCTTTCACTTATTCTCTCATATTTTACTTTTTTTAATTATTAAAAAATTGGTCCAATTTGAGATAGTAAGGAATATATATAGACCAAATATTTTCTCGTAGCATGTCAAACTGACCCTTCACACTAGACAATTTGTCGAGTTTATGCTTTCTGTACATCATATTCAAACTTAGGTTCTAGAGATTAGGGTTTGAGAATAGAAGGCAAATACAAGTAGTCTAAATACTAATCAAATTGAGTTCTCGGCACCTTATAATATTCTTTATTGAATTGAGACCATCATTTTGCAACAAAATGACTAGTAGTTTGATCCATGTCTTATTCTCTAACATTCCAACAGAAAATTCTGTATTATAAGGATTAAAGGGCAAAAAAGCACAGCTACTTTTCCATCATTAATCTAAATATTTTTTCAGGCTCGAAAACATTTTTAATTTTTATGGTTAAATTAATTAAATTTTAACCATAATTTTATGAAAACTATAATTATATTTCAAAATTTTTATTGAATTACTAGTGAAATCGTAGTACTAACTTTTCGGAACGTAACTTAAAACTTAAAATTTGGGGAGCCGAAAAAAATCTTGGGAATCAAATATTCGTTGTGCGGGTTTGTACAGTCCCCTGTAACTTAAGACCATGAACATCTCATTGTTGGAATAGGCTACTCACAACATTTTAGTTAGAAGCAAATTACATCTATGTAGCAAAAATCAATAAAACACACCATTTTTGTGGTCCAAACTCTATGAAGCTTCTAGAGAGAGAGAGAGAGAGAGAGAGAGAGGTGATCTGGTTGGAGAGAGAGAGAGAGAGAGAGAGAGCAAAAATCCAAACAGCATGACCCACCAACGGCAAAAGCAATTCCGATCTGATTCTGATAATTATAAGTGTGATAAATTTTTCGGTCTCCCTCTCACACTGAGACACACACAGATTTTGCCAGCGCCGTCCGGTCCACCACTCACCATTAGCTCCAAGAAAATTGTGAATCCCTCTCAGCCAATAGGCAGTCACCACGTCAACAATCAGTTACTTATTTAACCAAAAATGGGTCTTCATACCATTTAGACATCCAGGCCAAGGCAATTCAGTAGATATGAGTAGATAGTGCAACCGAATCTCGCCTAGCCTAGCTAGCTCCGTTGTGGTCCCTGCGGGGTCCACCTTAAATACAATGGGAGTATCATTATCTCTTGACAACCCCCTCAATCAAAAATTGGGCAATTCATTTCCACGTGATTAAATTTTGACTGTTAATTGCATTTGTCAGTTTGATTGCACTAACCCCAAATTCAATCGGATTGCACTACCTTCAAATCCAGAGTTATACGCCTACATACTGTTGAAATCACAACCCTGCTCTTCTCTATTCTAGAAGATTCAAGATTTCCCCCAATTTTCTAGGGTTCTTGAAAGCCCTAGATGTTTGAAGAAAATCTGGAATCTTCTTGATTGAACACAAGAACACAACAAGGAGATTTATGGATGTTGAGGTGTGACCTAGAAAGCACAAGAAGAAGAAATTCTTCACCAACCTGGAAGAAATCTCTGGAAGAATCAAGCCTTCTTCACCGTTGCACCGCCATGGATGGAAGGATCGAGATGCATCGTGAATTTCCCTTCACCGACTTAAGAGAAGTATAAATAGGAAGTTGGGGTTCTCATTTTGGTTAATTCCCAGCACAACGCAAAACAGATTGTAAAAGATCAGGTCTCTTGAGTTGAGTTGAGTTGTGATAGTGTGTGGTGAGGTACATAGAGAGATTACTATACACTACTAAAGTGTATTTGTAGTTGTGCTTAGAGTGTTTGTACATTGTAATTGTACAAAGTGTTTAAGTAATAATAATATTATTATTACTTGTGGTTCGTGAATTCGGGTACCAAAATTCAACAATTTGGTATCAAAGCCTGGTTCGATCCGGGATCGTGGGAACCACTGTTGCAGGGACGTTACGAGTTCGGTGCGCTATCCGGAATAGTGAAGCAAGTTGGTCCGGGACCTCGCTTACTTGATAGCACGTGGGAGAAGTGTATCAAGTCACCATGACAGATATTATTGGCACAACTTCCGGCATGGAGAGACTGAATGAGTACAACTATCGTGATTGGCGAACATGTATGAAGTCCTACCTTAAAGGACAGGACTTATGGAACATTGTAGACGGCACGGAGACCTCACCGCCCGAGAACAATACGGAGCAGCTCCGCAAATGGGAAATTAAAGCAGGGAAGGCATTATATGCAATCAAGACGACCATCGACAAAAGTATGCTCGCACGCATTGAAGATATCGAGGTGCCAAAAGAAGCGTGGGATGCTTTGGGCTGCTCTCTTCTCAAAGAAAATCTTTGCCCAGACTACGGCTCACGGAAAGAGAGCTTATGAATACGTCACGGGTACGTATTCGGTCGGCGACTATTTCTTTAAAATCGAAATTTGTGCCGTGAAATAGAGCAATTGGATCCCACTTCAAAAAATCGGAGAAGATCGGATGCGTAGAATAATAATCAACGGTTTAAACCCCGAATATTCTACGTTTATCCACGGCAATCCAAGGTTGGCACTGTACTGGCCGTCCTTAATAGATTTAGAAAATCTATTAGCCAACCAAGAAGCCCTTGCCAAGAAAATGGCGGGAGTATCATTAAAGAATACGAGAAGAGGCACTTTTCCAAGAAAGAAGAGGTCAACCACGGAAAAATAGTGGTACGTGGAAAAAACGTGAAGATGACAAAGAAAAGTCAAATGGGCGGCGTCAACGTAGTCACCAACCAGGGAAGCTCGGGACGCCCTCGAAAGGGAGCTCAGCAACGCCAAGGCTATAGATCCGGCCGCGGGGAATAGACGTGATGGTGACGAGTGCTACAATTGTGGCAAGAAGTGGTCACTTGCTTTCCGGGATTGTCGATCGAGGAGAAGGTCGTTTGAAGGCAACGCGGTGACGTCGAGGTCATCAAGGAGATAACGGCGAGGAAGAGTGGGACCTAGAAGTGTCCTACGCGATGGCAGATTCTTACGGAAGCTTATCGGGCAGCGAGAACGACTTTAAAGAACGTTCTCGAATAATGTAGGAAAAGGTGACAACCGCAGTGCCATCATGGAGGTTGAAGACCGAGCACTTGCCGCAACTACTCAGAAGCTAGTCGACTACAACAAGGATTGGATTGTCGACTCTGGATGCTCTAACCACATGACGGGAGATCAGGAGAAGCTTAGTTGCATGTCTGAGTACAAGGGATGTCGAGTTGTCGTGACAGCTAACAATTCGAGAATGCCAATAGCTCATATTGGCAAGACAAAGATCGTGCCACGATTTAGTTCTCATCAAGTCCAGTTGCAGAACGTGTTTCACGTACCAGGCATGAAGAAGAATTTATTATCTGTGTCTCAGTTGACGTCTCCAGGAAATTACGTCGTGTTTGGACCAAAGGACGTGAAGGTTTATAGAGACTTAAGGATTGATAGCAAACCGTTCATGGAAGGAAAAAGAGTGGAGTCTATTTACGTGATGTCAGCGGAGACGGCATACGTAGATAAGACAAGGAAGAACGAGGCTATGAGACTTGTGGCACGCACGATTGGGGAATGTCAGCTATCACACGCTGAGGAAAATGATGGTCGAGTCAATGTTGAAAGGGATACCATCTTTGGACATTCGGACAGATACAATATGTGTTGGATGTCAATACGGTAAACACATCATTTGCCTTATGATGAGTCAAAGTTCGAGCCAAAGAACCGTTGGACACAGTGCGCTCGGATGTGTTTGGCCGAGTCAAGCAACCATCTTGTAGCGGCATGAGATACATGGTGACGTTCATCGACGACTATTCACGATGTACGTTTGGGTCTATTT
Source organism: Adenophora triphylla var. japonica (assembly GCA_022495995.1). NCBI lineage: Eukaryota > Viridiplantae > Streptophyta > Magnoliopsida > Asterales > Campanulaceae > Adenophora > Adenophora triphylla. Next base: position 28,529 of record JAFEMH010002713.1, read on the forward strand.
TATGAAAGAAAAATGCGAAACTCGGCCAAGTTTAAAGAATTTAAGGAAAAGGTGGAAAATGAGATTGGAAGGAGCATACGATGCACTGCGGAACGAGATAACGGTGGAGAATATATGTCGGAAGAATTTTCTCAATATCTTCGTGAGTGCAAGATTGGCGACAATTGGCGTGTCCGGGCACTCCACAACGAACGGGTAGCGGAAAGAAAAGAATCGACATCTTGCGAGAGACTGTCGAAGTATGTTGCATGCCAAGAATGTTCCCACACGGTTTTGGGCTGAATGCATGAAAGGCTGCGGCACATGTAATAAATAGTGCCACAAGCAAGGTTGGGGTTTGTCTCTCCTTTCCGAAACTATGGCACACCAAGCCTATAGTAAGTCATTTTCGAGTCTTTGGTTGCGTGTGCTATGTCTTAAATCTAGGATCACCTTCGATCAAAATTTGACAAGAAGGCTATAAGGTGCATATTCATTGGATACGACAATGAAAGAAAAGGATGGAAATGTTGTGACCCCACGTCAAGGTCGTTACCATGTATCCGAAATGTGGTGTTTGATGAAGCATCATCTTGGTGGTCACCTCAACAAGCAACGCTTCCGGACTCGAAGGAGATAGAAGAAAAGTTGCAAGAAAAGTTCGTGGAGCAAACAAAGGAAGGAGAGTCGAAGCGGCCGGAAGGCTGTGAAAGTGCCGCCACTAGTTGCGAAGAGGAACAAGTGGCCGACCTCTCCCATAGAATTTAATCGGCCGACAAGTCCGTGGAGCACCGGTGTTCGCGAAGTCGAGAAGAACCGCCAAGTTCACAATAAGAATCTAGAGAAGGTGGTGACGATGCAGAAACACAACAACATTCAGTAAGGAGGTCGAACCGTCAACGAAGACCAAATCCAAAGTATGCAAATGCTGCACTTACTGAAGATACTGGCGCATGTTACGTAACCTTCAACGTTTAAAGAAGCATCTCGAGATCCTAAATGGAGAAAAGCAATGGATGAGGAGATGGCGGCACTCAAGCAAAATGAGGACATGGGATTTGGTCCCAGAAGCCCAAAGACGTAAAACCTATAACATGTAAGTGGGTTTACAAAGTAAAGACACGCTCCGATGGTTCAATCGAGCGATATAAAGCACGGTTAGTGGCACGTGGGTTCTCTCAACAATATGGACTAGACTATGATGAAACATTTAGTCCCGTGGCGAAGATCACCACTGTTCGTGTGCTATTAGCATTGGTGCTAGCAAGTCATGGAAACTTTGGCAAATGGACGTGAAAAATGCCTTCTTACATGGAGAAGTTGATCGAGACATCTATATGGAGCAACCACAAGGATATGAACGGAAGGACCGATTGGAGTATGTGTGCAAATTAAGAAAGGCTCTATATGGACTAAAGCAGGCACCCAGAGCTTGGTACGGAAAGATTGCAGAGTTTCTAGTTCAAAGTGGATATGTGTTGGCAAATCAGATTCAAGCTTGTTTGTCAGTACGAACAAGGAAAACTAGCTATTGTGCTAGTTTATGTGGACGATTTAATCATCACGGGGGATGATATGGATGAAATTCAAAGGACGAGGAGAACTTGTCTGTCCGATTCCAAATGAAAGAGCTTGGAGAGCTAAAACACTTTCTTGGGCTTGAAGTTGATCATGATGAAGGAGGTTTGTTTCTATACCAGCAAAAGTATGCTAAAGATCTCCTACAAAGATATGGGATGCTTGATTGTAAACCAATCTCCACCCCAATGGAAGTGAATGCAAAGTTATGTGCGGAAGAAGGCAAAGCTCTTAAGATGGGACGATGTACCAGCAATTTGGTAGGTACTGTCTATTTAACCCTGACGAGGCCAGACATCGCATTTGCAGTGGGAGTAGTAAGTCGATTCATGCAAAAACCAAAGAAGCCACACTTGGAAGCCGTAAGAAGAATATTGAGATATGTAAAGGGAACAATCGACTATGGGCTTCTATATCAGAAAGGCGGATATCACAAAGTAATCGGCTGCTTGTGATGCGGGTACGCAGGAGATCATGATACCCGACGCTCAACAATAGGGTATGTGTTCGGTCTTAGCTCGGGAGCTTGATCACATGGTGTGAGACAATCAACTGGTGTCATTATCAACCACTGAAGCGGAGTACAGATCTGCAGCAATGGCAGCTCAAGAAAGTACATGGTTGATGAAGTTACTGGAGGATCTACATCAACCAATCGATTATGCAGTCGAGCTACACTGTGATAACCAATCAGCTATTCGTCTAGCCGAAAATCCAGTATTTCATGCTCGGACAAAACATGTGGAAGTACACCACCATTTCATAAGGGAGAAAGTGCTACAAGGGAAGATACAAATGTGCCCGATCAAAACAGGGGACCAAATTGCAGATGTGTTCACTAAGAGTCTTAGTGCAAAGAAGTTCGAGGAGTTCAGAGAAAAACTAGGTATGACTACAAGGTCGAGAAGAGTCAGCGTTGAGGGGGAGTGTTGAAATCACAACCCTGCTCTTCTCTATTCTAGAAGATTCAAGATTTCCCCCAATTTTCTAGGGTTCTTGAAAGCCCTAGATGTTTGAAGAAAATCACGGAATCTTCTTGATTGAACACAAGAACAACAAGGAGATTTATGGATGTTGAGGTGTGACCTAGAAAGCACAAGAAGAAGAAATTCTTCACCAACATGGAAGAAATCTCTGGAAGAATCGAAGCCTTCTTCACCGTTGGTTACTTGTGGATGGAAGGATCGAGATGCATCGTGAATTTCCCTTCACCGACTTAAGAGAAGTATAAATAGGAAGTTGGGGTTCTCATTTTGGTTAATTCCGGCACAACGCAAAGCAGATTGTAAAAGATCGGAGTCTCTTGAGTTGAGTTGAGTTGTGATAGTGTGTGGTGAGGTACATAGAGAGATTACTATACACTACTAAAGTGTATTTGTAGTTGTGCTTAGAGTGTTTGTACATTGTAATTGTACAAAGTGTTTAAGTAATAATAATATTATTATTACTTGTGGTTCGTGGTCGGGTACCAAAATTCAACACATACGAGAAAACGAGAATAATAAAGACGCTCGGGGAAAAGTAGCGTGGGATCATCGGAGGGTGAGTATGGACATGTATTTGGCCAAGAGGGGTGTTTGGGAGAATACTGGTTTTTGGGTGGACAATGATAGATTCTCGTGAGATTTGGGCTCTCCCGGAATGTCCTTCGGATTTGTGCAAATTGAAAGCTATAGTGTTACGACAGATGAAATGTCCAAAATAACCTCAAATAATTTTAAAATCAAAGATGGATGGACGAAAAAGACTAGCTAAATGCCCAAAATAATCTCAAATAACTTCAAAATCGAGGATAAACTGATTGCTTCATAGTCCGACTGCACTAAGGCTTCGTTTGTTTGGGGGGAAATGTTTTCCGGAAAACATTTTCCTCATTTTCCGGTGTTGTTTCGCACTTAAAATGGGAAAAACTTCATTTTATTTTATTTTCCGGAAAACATTTTCATTTTCCGGAAAACATTTTACCTAAATCATTTTCCAAAATGTTTACGCTAAACAAAATGGAGCCTAATTCACCCGGGATAGTTAACTAGTTACCTAGTGGTAATTACAACAAAAAGCAGGAGGAATAAGAAAGAGTAACTGTAAGTCATGGCTTTATGCAACTTCTGTAAAGCCACATCTACTTCCAGCAAAATCTCTTCCAGTCATGCTGCTGCATGGACCACAGAGAGAGGGAGGGAGGGAGAGAGAGAGAGAGAGAGAGAGAGAGAGAGAGAGAGAGATAGAGAGAGAGATAGAGAGAGAGAAGCATATCTCAGTTCAGATTTCATATCTGCATTAATGCCTCTATCTCTACACAAACAGAGAACACTATAAATATGCCTTCTTACCCTTCCAAACCAACACAACCCTATTTCCAGCTAAAAGACAGAAGAGGAACTAGCAACTAAATAACTCGTACATAACAACAACCCCACAGGTGTTGGGGACAAATCTGGGCCGTCCGAAAGGTGACAGGATATGTATCTGGGTTTGTATTTGAACAAATATTGATGCAGTAGGTACAATTTTGGCCTTTTTCCATGCCTACAAAACAAGAGTCGTTATCACTTATCAGCCCCTGTTAGTTGTGTTTGTACAGTAAATAACAAAAAGGACAAAGCCACTAAAGGAACACATAATAGTATGTCCATTTCATGTCTGGGGACCCACTCCCTCCATTATACTCCGTCTTATTAAAAATAATTGTTAGTTCAGTCACTTTTTTTATCATTTACAAGCAATACAAACACTTATAATATTCTCAGTTACAAAATGATTTTTCCACTTTTTTCTTAGTTATCATGAAGATAATTTAAGCAATGAATTTAGGTTTATTTAATCGTTCTAATGAAAATTTTAAACTTGTTATTGATACAACATCATAAATACTGTCACTAACAATTTTTAAATGCTCATTGGAATAATTATTTAAACACAATTATTGCTCAAAGTACCTTCGTAATAAAAGCAGAAAAGGTAGAAAAATCATTTCGGGACGGAGGGAGTAAAAGGAGAGCATGTATATCATTTAGAATCACACCTCATGGAAGTTGAAATCAGGATCTCAGAGCTTTAGAAAATCCATAAACATGAATTTGTGGCAAGGTGAACTCTTCATTCTTGGGCATTTCTCTTTATATCCATTCCCATATATGTATCTGTAAGAGCTGACAACTTTCTTTGCAGACAGACAGAGAGATATTTCTACAGTAACCCAAGTTCATAGAAGCTAGTTGATAATAATACTCCCTCCGTACTCCCTCCGTCCCAAAATGAACGACCAATTTTTTTTCAAACTTGCTCTTGATCAAGAACAAATCTTAATATTTTTTGATCATTCATTTTGAGACAGAGGGGTAGCAAAGTAGCAAATGGGAGCAATAAATCCATATTTAGGAACTGCAACTGATCTCATATACTTTCAAATTTACATTCATTTTACTCGTTATGATCGGTTAATAACTCGCTGAACTGTATATGGTACGCCATTATGTTCCAAATCTTTGGGCTCGCTCAACAGTTGCCAGTAGTCTAGTATATTTACTGAGTTCAGTTCTTATTTACTTTCAATACTTATGTGGAACCTATGTGCCTCTACACAGCTAATAGAAGATTTGCAGAAACTGCCTCTATCTCTGTCCAAAAATGATTTTCTATTTTTTGCTCTTGATCATGATATAAAATGGACATCCATTTTGGGGGAGAGGTGGTATTAAAATTTTACTCCTTAACGAGATGCCAAAGAAAATTGACCTCGAAAGTCTTTATCAGATGAAATGAGAGAACACATTAAGCAGTTAAAAGTTCCAGTCACATTAGGGCTCTAAACTGATCAATTGTCAAAAACAGAATCTCAAACCATCCAAAAAGCTCAAAACTTTCACTATCCTGTCACATTAAGTTGGAAGAAATGTACTCCCTCCGTCCCGAAAAGTTTTTCCTATTTGACTTTTTTGTTGAACTTTGACCACAAATTTATGAGAGATTAATCATGTTCATGAAATTCTAAAAGTTGTTGATAATATTATTAATGGTGAATCAATAGGAATTTTTAGAATTTCATGAACATAATTAAATTGTCATATATTTGTGGTCAAAGTTCAACTAAAAAGTCAAATGGGACAAACTTTTTGGGACAGAGGGAGTAATTTATTTGGGACTCCAGTAGCTTGATCATATGTATAAGCCAAATGGATGTATTAGCTAAAACTCTCATTTTCGCTTTGTAGCAAAACAACCAGAAAGAATAAAGCAGAATTTGATGCACAAAATTTTAAGAGTGAAAAATACTTGCTGTCAGAAGGTGAATTTTTCGAAGGTAGTCTACAAAGAAACTTAGCTGCATCCTTTGGAAAATCGATTACGACTTGCGCGATGAATCGTGCTTTTTGAGTAGTAAACACAGCATCAATGAACCTCCTCTCGTCCAAGTTAACAACCTTGAAAAAGAAAAAAGTTTAGCTGTATAAATGCAACACAATAACCCTATATTACTACTATGAAAATGCGAGGGAAAATGATAAAAGAAGAAAGGCATGATAGGAGGTAAAAAGGTTGAGGAATCCCCTGATACTAACAGTAGCACAGAAAAAATGCATGGGTGGCTCTAAGTACAAACAGGGTACCTCAATTTTTCTCTAAAGTTTGTTGAGTACACAATTTCTTTCACTATAAATTACTGCTTGAGGGTCTAAATCGTTAGCATAGACATGTTTGCCTTTTCTTGCATCAGGTATAGCTATGTGACCAACCCCAGCAAAAACATCACCTGTTACAGAAGAATCGTAAGACAAGAAAAGGCATAGGAACACTTCTATGTTGAAACTTGAAAGCATCTACAGAGAAAGCAATTGAAAAGAAAAGTTTGACAACTGAAAGAATTCAATAAATGCAAAACAATGCACAAGTATGAAAAATCGATGGCATTACTCTTAATCAATTAAGATCAACATCCAGACATGCAAACAATGTCATTCTGCCTAAAGCCGCTCAGACGGCTTTGCTTCTCTGTTGCTAGCCGTGAATTACGGTACCTACATAAAATAGAAAAGGAAAGACCAAGATTGTCCCCCCTTTAACTTGTCGTTTCCAACTTAAACAGTTTTAAACTCACGTTTCTAGACTGCAGAAAATTAGTTGGGTACCCACTTGCTGAATATGAATACATGGTCAAGGCTTTGTTCACTTTCAATAAAATTGAAGAAAATGCAGTTCAAACCGATGAACATGAATTTAAGCTTCCAAATACTATTCTACCTTTTCTGATGTTATGTATGTCTTCATCATGTGATTTCCTAGATCAGACTGCTCTCAGTTATTATAGGCCTAGAAAGTAAGGGTAAGGGGCTCAGCGGCGAGAACGTTGGTGCGAGAAAGGGTGATCCCGCCTAATGGCCCGAGAGTAAGTACGGCAAGACAAACACTCCGGAGAGATAGACTTATGATGGAACGATATGGCGGGAATCAGTGGGGGCGACTTCACTAGGTTAGGTCGCGTAGTTGGCATAACCAGCGGGTTATTGGTTGTCGCTCACGACTTGAGACCCTTTATCCCGTCATTACAAAAAGTAGCTAACTGTAGCTTGATTTGACAAGCCCAACAGTGAAATCCCACTATGTAAAAGGTGGTTGGAGACCCCCTGCTGATGATTGACAAGTGTCCCCCATGTGCAAGGCACATGGGGGCTTGGAGGTATAACTAGAGGAAGATCTTTCATTTGCATGGTAAGACTCACTCCTCTCTCAGCTCTATCTCTCTCTAGGTTTCCTTTGTTTTCTTGTGATTTGAGCTACTAATCTTACTCTCACACCGGAGGGGGTTCGCCGGAGACACCCCCGGCCTAGCTTACGTTCTTGTATGTGTGTAGGAAGCCGATCAAAGGAGAAACAGCTGAAGTATCCACCATTTTCAGTCCCTGTGCAACCATAAAGATTTCCCATGACAGCATCAGTTGGTTCCGTTGCCGGGACCTGAAAATCCTCTCCGTTTGATTGGGTGGTTGTTGATAGGCGATTTATGTGCTCATTTTTGAAGGGAGAAAGGAGTTAGGGTTTGCTGTGAAGTACATGTTTTTGAAGCCCAGAAATCTGCACCTTAGTTTGCTGTAAGTGTTGGTTGGTGTGTGGTCTGATAAGTATTGGTATTATAAGCCCAGAAAGTAGCCGGAATGGTACAGGAAAAAGATACTCAGGCAAAGGGTGCCCAGAATCCATGAATGAGACCCCAAAACTGGAAGGATGCACCCGAGTAGCCGTGTCGAGGACTCCGAGAGAGAGGAGATGTACGGACCTCTCGGATCGACTCGGCAATCAGAGTACTAGAAGGCGGGAAGAAAGAGAGCGGGCTGAAAGAAATAAGGGGAAAGCCTGAGCGCGGGATCCCGTCCCTTCCAAGTCCGGTGAGGCGAGCGGCGGGCGATGAGTTAAGGAAGGAAAATGAGATGTTTATGAAGGTTCTCGCGAATAACGCAAGATTGAGAAAGATGGGTCACGCTCATCGGAGATCCCGCTTGAGATGTCAGCGGGAAGGGATAATAGGGAAGATAGAGAAGTTAGTCAGAGTGTGGCGCAGAGAGACAGCAGGCGAAATAAAGATACGCCACCCTCAAAGGAGAGAGAACAACATCGAGTTGGGCGAGATACTGGCAAGGCCAAGCCTGATGATGCCACAGGAAAGAGAAAGCACCTAGACCGTGTAGAAGGAAGAAGGATGAGAATCTATCACAAATCTGGGAATTCGCGAGATGATTCCTATTATTATGAATATGAAAGTGAGGAGGGATCAACAGCAGATAGGGATTATGTTCCTAGCCGTTCAAGATATTCAGATGATGGGACTTATGTAGAAGAGAGGTCGCAAAGGTCAAGGCAACCTGGGAGAGTTCGCCAAGAAGAGTCTCCCCGCGATCGGGATCGCAGGCGCAGTGAGAGGCGGGATCGAGAAAAAGAAAGAGAAAAGGCGAAGAAAACTGTTGAGGCAAATAGGGTTGCAGAGGCGCTTAAAATAGCTGAGGCATTAAAGGCCGCTGAGATGACCAAGGCCGCAGAGTTGGAGAAAAGTAAGAAAGAGGAGGAAAGTAAGTGGAAAGCTGAAATGGCGGAGATGGCCAAAACGATCAAAGAGTTGAAAGCGGGGACCAAGGTTGAGGAAATAAAGGGTTCTTATCTGGCACCATTTGTAAAAAGTGTTCAAATTGCCGCTCCGGACCCATTATTTCGCATGCCAAACTTGTCAAGTTATTCGGGGAACACAAGGGCGAACACTCACATTGGTGGGTTTGAAGTTACTTTGTCGCTTCTAACTGAAAATGAAGCAGTAATTTGTAAAGCATTTGCGAGCACCCTGGCCGATCATGCCCTGGAATGGTTTTTGGCCCGGCCACGGAATCCGTACTTGGCTATCAGGATCTTAAGACTAAGTTCTTGGCGAGATTCAGTGGTTCAGGAGATCAGCCCGTGCAGATGGCCGAGTTGTTTGGTTTTAGGCAGCGAGAAGGAGAAGATATATCTGCATATACGGACAGGTTTATGGGTGTTGCAAATCGTATTGCCGATATAACCCAAAGCGAGATCATTATGTTGTTTAACGTGAGTTTGGTGCCTGGATTCTTCAAGCAAGAATTTTGTATGAGATTGCCCAAGACAACGGGCGAGTTGTATGAGAGAGTAAGGGCATATTGTAGTGGCGGAAAGGAAGCTGCGGCTGAAGTCGCTTCGACAGGTCCAACTGCGGGAAAGAAAAGAACGGCGAAGGAAAGAATTGTAGTGGTGAAAGATGATAGCAGAAGTGGCCAGGGAGGTCGCAGCGGGAATAGAGCTGGGAGTGGTGGAGCAGGTCGAGGTGGAGGTAGGAGAGAGGGAAAGGTTTTCAAATATGACAGATTGAATACCACCGTAACCTAGATCTTGAGAAAGGAGGACTTGCCCGCACCATATTCTATTGAGGAAGGATCTTATATGGCCAGAGATCAGAACAGTTACTGCGAGTATCATAAAGACAAGGGTCATGTGACGGAGGATTGCTTCAACTTGAGACGGGTTATTCAAGGAGAGATTAACAGGGGTAGGTTCAAGCAGTATCTGGAGCAAGAGGTCAGGCGAGATGAAGGGGTTCGACAGGAGAGAACCCGCGAGCGAAATGTTGCTGATGTTATTCAAGATCCTTTGCCCAGCGTGGCCCAGTTAGATAATCAGATTATGATGTTGTCGCACAGTTTTGATATCCCAAAGTTTGTTGCCAGTGAGGATAGGGTGATTAGCTTTTCAAGAAGCGAATTGGCGGCGACAAAGAATCATGGAAACCAGCCAATTATTATAACTATTTGTCCAGGGAATAGTGTGGTGCAGAGGGTGATGGTGGACTCAGGGGCCAGCAGGAATGTTTTGTATTATAATGCCTTTAAGAGGATGAATTATACGGATGCGAACTTGGTTCCTTATAAAGGATTTTTAGAAGGATTTACGAATCACTCAGTAAAGGTAAAGGGAACAATTATGTTGGAGGTAGAGATTGGTGAGGGGGAAATGGCGAGAAGCGAGAATGTGGAGTTTATGGTGATTGATTTGGTTTCCCCTTACAACGCCATTGTTGGGATTCCGTTCATGCTAAGTTTTGAGATGGTGCTTTCCATCCCACATCAGAGGGTGAAGTATCCGACTTCCAGAGGGGTGGGTTGTTTAAAGAGTGAAGCAATTACTGTGGCTAGAAAGAAGAAGGAGATGATGAAAGCGAAAGGAGCGTCTACCAGCTCGCTGACAATAAAATCAGATTCTCGCCCATTGAGGATCAATGTGATTGAGGCGGTTGATGAGAACGTTGAATGGGTGGAAACTAAAAGTATGAGGAATGGTACGGCAATGATTCTTGCAGGAGCAATCGAGATCCCAAGTAATGGTCAAGTCGAGATAGCTGATATGGGTTTTCCTCCGATGTGCTCTAGTAAGGAAGTCGATGGCGAGATTGAGTTGGGGATGGAGATTTTGAATTCAACATCAAAATGGAGCTATGCTAGATTGGTTCATTTTATAGAAATGGGTGAGCCAAGAATAGAGGAGATTATGTTTGAAGAGGCTATCGACAGTGAATCTGAAGAAGATTGTGAAATGATTGAAGTGGAAGATCCTGAGGGGCGACCTACAGAAAACGAGTTTATGGATCCCAGGAAGTTTGTTCCCCCCAAGAGCTTAGTTACCAGGAAGCGAAAAAGGATTGAGGTGGAAACCTTACAGACGCGGGATGAGCCTGATATCCAAGCCGATGAAGAGTTAGAGGAGATAGAAATTAATTGTTACTTCCCAGAGCAAAAGATTAAGATTGGAAAACAATTGTTTCGAGACGAGCGGGAACGTTTGGTGGAGTTTTTGAAGGAGAATTTGGATGTTTTCGCATGGCGGCCAGAAGATATGAGAGGCATTGACGAGAATGTCGCCATGCATTGCCTGAATGTTGATCCAAACATTGAACCATTTAAGCAGAAGGTTAGACATTTGTCGCCCGAGAAAGAAAGGGCGGTATTGGAGGAGGTTGACAAGCTTATGAAGGCGGGAATCATTGAGAAAATTCAATATCCCATTTGGTTAGCATGCCCGGTTATGGTTTTGAAGTCGAACAAGAAGTGGAGGATGTGCATCGATTTTACAGATCTTAATACCGCCTGCCCCAAAGATTGCTACCCACTACCCAAGATTGATAAGCTAGTTGATTCGATTGCCGGACACCGAGTTTTTAGTTTCATTGATGCATACTCGGGTTATCATCAAATCAAAATGGCCGAGGAGGATAGGGCGAAAACGGCTTTTAGAACACCGAAAGGAAATTTTTGTTATAAGATGATGCCATTTGGGCTGAAGAATGCTGGAGCGACTTATCAGAGAATGGTGAATGAAGTTTTTAAGTCACAAATTGGGCGTAACTTGGAAGCATATATTGATGACATGGTGATCAAGACCGGAGAGAATGATCATGTTTTGGATCTTGCAGAAACATTTGAAAACTTGAGAAGGAATTCTATGAAGTTGAACCCTAGTAAGTGCACATTTGGGGTGACTGCGGGAAAATTTTTAGGTTTCCTGGTTAACCGGCGCGGGATTGAGGCGAACCCGGAAAAGATTCAGGCTTTGCTAGATATGTCGCCCCCCAAAACTATTTGCGAGATCCAGAGGCTGAATGGGAGGGTCATTGCCCTGGGAAGATTCATTTCAAGATTGGCTGAGAAATGTTTGCCGTTTTATAAGGTTTTGAAAGGAGTGAAGACCTTTGCTTGGGATGCTGAGTGTGATGCCGCTTTTGAGCAGCTGAAAACTTATTTGGGAAAACCGCCATTGCTATGTAGTCCGGTGGAAGGAGGAGGCTGTTCGTCTACTTGGCGGCCTCGAGACTATGCCGTGGCAGCAGATTGGTGAGGAAGAGAAAAATGCTCAAAGGCCGATTTATTATGTTTCGAAAGCTTTGAGCGAGATTGAATCAAGATACTTCAATGTCGAGAAATTGGCGTATGCTTTGGTGATTGCAGCGCGAAAATTACGAGCTTATTTTGTCGCGCACACTATCGTCGTATTGAGTGATGCCCCATTGAGGAAAATTTTACAACAGCCCGATGCCGCGGGAAGGCTGCTAAAATGGTCGATTGAGTTAACGGAGTTTGATTTGAGATATGAATCCCGCCGGGCTATCAAGGCGCAAGCTTTAGCCGATTTTATTGCTGAAACTTCTTTCACCCAATCCCAAGATGAATTGATAGATGGAGTCAAGAAGAGGGCAGCAAAGAAGGTTGGGCCCAGCTTGATTGAAGAGAGAGAGAGACCGCTGGATTGTTGGGTCATGTTTGTTGATGGGTCATCATCCAAAGATAAAGGTGGGGCGGGAATCACGGTTATCTCGCCGGATGAGGAGATCAGGTATGAAAAAGCCCTGCAATTTAAATTTGGTGTGACCAATAATCAGGCCGAATATGAGGCGTTGATTGCCGGGATAGAGCTCGCTAGAAGCATCGGGCTAACTAAGGTGGTGATTCATTCTGACTCACAGTTAATTGTGAATCAAGTAAAGGGTGGATATTGGGTGTTGAGCTTGGTTCTGAGAAGATACTGCGATCTGGCTAGAAACTTGTTAAAAAGTTTTGAATTTTGGGAGTTGGTACAGATTGATAGAATCGAGAATATGCGAGCAGATGAGCTGAGCAGGTTGGCGGGAACCGAGGAGCAGATCCTAGATGGTGAACCTTTGATAGAATTTGTGGAGATGCCGGCAATCGAAAGACCCGTTGTTTTAGAGAAGACAGGCGCAGGTCGCCGCTTAGAGATGATAGGCACAAGTCGCCTATTAGAGAGGAAAGGCGAAGGTCGCCAACTCAATCAGTAAGGTCACCCTCTCACAGGGATAGGAGAAGCAGAGAGGTAACTCCTCCTAGAAGTGATAGACACAGAGCCAACTCTGGGAGAGAACATCACCGTGAAGAAAGGCAAAGGTCAAACGATGTCTCCCATGCTAGGGACGACAGACCAGATGCTCGAGAGTGGCTACTATGGAAGAAAAAATTTGAGCAATGGGAGGCCGATAAGAAGGAAGGTGCTGGAAAGGGTGAGCGCAATGATTTTGCTCTTCGTCCATTGTCCAAAGATTTGCTCGACCGTCGACCTCCTCCAGATTTCAGGCTGCCAGTCCTGGAGAAATATTCAGGTGCAACCAACGCCAGAAGCCATATACAACACTTAGAGGCTACGATGTGCTTTGTCTCCAACGAGGACGACAAGATGTGTAAGGCACTCACTAGCACTCTAACTGGAGCAGCCCTTACCTGGTTAAATGGCTTGGCACCAGGTTGCATCTCGACTTGGTCTTATATGAGGACAAAGTTTCTGGATAGATTCTCGACAGCAGGGGCTCGTAAGATGACAGTCACCGACTTGAACAACCTGGTGCAAGGAAAGGGTGAAAGCTCAATGAGCTACTACACCAAGTTCAAGGAAATGGTCGACAAGATCGAGGAGGACCTCACAGATACGGAGGTAATCAATTGTTTTAGGAATGGAATTGCTTATGCAGACCTGGATTACGAGCTGACTGTTCGAACGATGACCACTCGAAAAGAGTTGTTCGAGAAGGCCTACAACGTTGCATTGGCCGAGGAAAGAAAAGAGAAGAAAAATGGGAAAATCCCCAAAGTTGAGGTAGTTGATGATAAGAAGGACTCAGTCAAGAATGGGGGAAACAACAAGAATGGCAATAATAGAACCAGGGCGACTGAGAAAGTGCCCGAAGCTTTCACTCCCCTAACGGTGAGTCGAACTGAGATAATGAATATGGTCGAGCTATGATGGAGGAAATCTCCCTCTTGTAATAAAAATACCGAGCAAGTGTACTCACTACCGGTGTAGCAGTATGCAAATGCAGGGGTCGAATCCACAGAGACTCGTTGGTAAACAAATAAAGTGAAAGCAGTGAATTTTGTAACCAAAGTTTATAGATTTGATTTAGAACTAAAAGCATAAAACAAATAACAAAAACTAACTAAACGAGAAAACAGATTATGAGCAGAGATTCGTAGATTGGATTTCACTTCACCATCATTCTATGCAGAATTTGATTTATAAAACATTAACTCAACTTCTAGGGTTCATTCACTTTGGCTAGGATCGACACGGTTAGGTGGCCGGATTACAATCCTAAATACTCTTTTTAATATTGTAGATTCTATTACGGTACTACAATAAGCCAAGAATACATTAAGAACACAGAAATATGAAAACCTAACTTTAATCGATTTCTATTACGGCCTCAATTAAAGTTATTCAATCAATAATGGTCTATGTATCAAAATCCCAAATTGATGGCGAATTCGATACCCAAATATTCAAAGATGAGTTCGTATATTAACATACATCTCAAATCTAAGAACAAGAAATTAAGATTTATTAATGAACTAGAAGGAATCAAATTGAAAGAATTAAAATATTAATGCATAGAAATTCGGCGAAGATCAAAACAATCTACAAATCTAATGAATTTAGCTACTCATAATTTACAATGATAAAAACCTGAAAATCAGAATAATTCTTCTCTTCAATGGAATTGTTAAAGAAAAATAATAAACTCTCCAAGCCTATGATCTGTGATATATGATATGTATCTCTTCTTAAACTGCCGTGGCTCTAGAATTTATACAGAGAAAAATAGGTTAAAAACTATGGACCCCCGGCCAGGAAAAAGACATAAATGCCCTCAATAAGACGTCAAAACTGCTGCTGATTGACGACGGAGCGCGGCCGCAATGGCTGTTGGCGCGGCCGCTCTAATGGACAGAAGTTTTGTGCGTGATTCTCCTCCCTCAAGCTCGGTCGCCCAAGTGTTGAGCGCGGCCGCCCAAGTTGACAGAAAGCTTGCTCCAGCCGTGGCCCATCTCTAGTTCCTTCCTTGGCCCAAACAGCCCTTGCCTTGGCCCCAATTTGCTCAGGCCACTCTCGGCCAGCAACATCATTCTTCGGCAACCTTGGTGTGATTTTGGCCTCAGCTTTGGTATCAATTAGTATTCGGTTCGTCTCGCTATTTTGCAGTAGCACTTTGGTCGCTATAATGAATTCTTTTGCACTTCGCTCTTTGAGATTTTATTTTTCATTTTAACCCATGAATTTTTCTAAATCAAATTCGTCCAAAATTTCCATATTTTCAATTTAGTCCCTGAACTTTCGAGATTTACGTTTTAGCCCTTGAACTTCCAAATGTCAGTTTTGTCCCAAATTTTCCAAAATTACAATTTGATCCAAAAGCTTCCAAAGTACACTTCAATCCTCCGTTTTCAACATTGTTGCACTTCAACCCCTGTACTTTCAAAACACTCACAAATCATATCAAATATACATAAAACTCGGGAATCAAACACAAAGAAAGCCTAAAATTGCATCATTTGGATGGGTAAATACACATCCATCAAACACCCACAAACTAACCTTTTGCTCGTCCCGAGTAAAACTAAACTAAAAGAAGTAAAACAAAGCTACTCTAAATACTAATACTAAAACATTAAAGCAAAATAATTATTTTTGGGACGTTCTATCACAGATGAGTCATTGGCCATACAAGTCTCAGATTCTCACCAACACACATAATCAACAAGTGCCACCACAGTAATGGGATTACAATCACATTGAAGCATAAAACTCACAATTTTCCACCGCGGCCTGAATGATGAATGAATTATGGGAGGTCACTGCCAACAACCTAAGATTGTTTATGGATTCACTAAGTGATGCTCTAAATCAATATGTCATAGACAGTACAACCCCAAAAAGGACACTCATATGCATATTTACATGATTGTCAACCCGGTTACTCAATATTGAAAGAATAATATGGCTTAAATGTTAAGTGCGAAAGATCGCAGGGCTAGGTTCATGGTTACAAATGAAGGTAAGGACATACGAACATAAGAAAGTGAAACTAGAAAGTCTTCTTTTAACAATACATCCTCACTTTGATGATAATTTCTCCGCTCACCCTTATTACTTCCCAATGTGCCAACCCACAAACTAAAACTTTTTCATACATTGACATGGGGTTGGGCACATTCCATTACTTTCTTTGGTCACCTTGAAACATAATTTTCACTCTGACATTAGAGAGGACAAGGCTTCACTTTTTTTTTTTTTTACTTTGCACAAATATATCACAAAGAATGTGCATTTAATATTTTGCTCAAGCCCCTCTTTTCATTACATAACATGACCCACTTCTTTATTTTCGTGACCAATTTCCACTCAACCCTTTTGTTTTCAAAACATCCCCCAAAATATTTCCATTCTTTCCCTAGTCTCACTTTCTTGAAAAGGTGAGAAAATAGTGTATAAGTTAAAAGGGGTGGTATAATGAGGGTACAAATGAAGACGAATGGTGGTCTAAGATAACCTCCCACTTTGTGAGAGATTCCATTCTTTTTCAAGCTCAAAAGGGGTTCTAGCGGAAAATTTTATTTAGTGACGAGAAAGTTTAAAGCTCACAAAAAGGGATTCAAAGAATAGCCATATATATCAAGTAACCTATTGACGTGTTATTGACAATTATGCAAACATGTTCTAGGGACCCCGAGAATGCACAAAGTGATCCCATAAAAGGCACCTAAGTTGATGACAATGACCAAGAATATGATACGGAAGTGAGAGGTGGTGCAATCATAATTTAAATGTTTCAATGCAATCCCAATCACCACACTAATAATAGCACATGTGATTTTTAAAATTAAAGCACACTCTAATCATCACAGACTTTGGCCAACATCCCAACTATGAAAAGAACAAAATTTTTTAAAATTTTTTTATTTTTTTTAGAGGGTGACACTATATACACTCCCCTATAAACCCACAAACTCGGAGAGTTGCCCATCCCCAAACTCAAAACATGCTATGTTCTCATAGCACAGAGAACAAAAGCGTGCCTTGGGCTTAACGGATGGCAAGACACTACTAAACAGTAATTAACATAAAAAATAAAACATACTTCATTGGGTTGCCTCCCAAGCAGCGCCTTTGGTTAAAGTCGTTAGCCCGACTATGGTCCCAATCTTACTTGGCCTTCGCTTTGCGGCTTTTGGACCATCTCCTTTCCTTACGGGCACAGACGCCCTTCTCTTTCCAATTCAGCTCTCCATTGTTAACAAGTAGGGGTGAAGCCACATTTATTTTTGAAACATTACGCTTGTGCTTACCCCTCTTTCTTTTCTTTTTCTTGGGGTTTCCACCCCCAAACTCAACCTTTTCTGCAACCTGCAGAACACCATTCTCACAACCAAGATCAAGAGAGTTATCATGCACAAAAATATTTAAAAATATCGAATCAGATAAATCACTATAACTCTCCTCACTAACTTTACGTTTTGAAGGCCCTTGTGGTAGATGTGATGGAATCGATCTTTATGGGAGTCGTGTGGGGTGTGATACGACCCGTTACTCCTAGAGTATTGGTCGGCTTTAATGTTACTAGCCAAGGGACAAACGTCCGCATTATCCCCACTTTTCTCACATCCATTCACATCATCTTTAAAAATTGGAAAATCATTTATGGCTCCTACAAAACCATCTTTGGTGGAGGGTTTCTTATCATTTTTAAGCATACAAAAATTACATTCCTCCCCCATACCTCTCAAGGACACCACCCCTTGACACACATCAATGGTGGCCTTAGTGTCAAACATAAATGGCCTCCCAAGCAGAATGGGAGTTTTCAGTTGTTCCTCACTTGATCCCTCCATACACATCACATAAAAGTCAATGGGGATAATTATTTTATCAATTTTAACCAACACCCCTTTAAGAACCCCTAAAGGTCTTTTGATTGAGAGATCCGCCGATTGCAAGTCTCTCTTGGGTGGTTTCAACTCACATATCCCCAAACTTCTAAAAACATGAAAGGGCATCACATTGACACTTGCCCCAAGATCCAACAAACCTTTAAAATTTTGACCCCCTAAAGAAATTGGGATAGTGAAACACCCGGGATCTTTTTGAACATATTTAACCTTTTCATCCTCATTAACATCATCATTTTTATCACAACAATCAGTATTATCAAGAGAAGATAGAAATACCTCCTCAATTTC
The DNA here is from genome assembly GCA_022495995.1 of Adenophora triphylla var. japonica. NCBI lineage: Eukaryota > Viridiplantae > Streptophyta > Magnoliopsida > Asterales > Campanulaceae > Adenophora > Adenophora triphylla. Next base: position 46,657 of record JAFEMH010002713.1, read on the forward strand.
CTCACTTTCATCCCACACTGTTGTGATTGACTTTGCTTGCTCGGGTGGGTTCTTCTCTTTCATCAACTCTTGGGCAACCTTCACAAGTTGCTCTACTTGTGTGCCCATCTTTCCAATTGCAGCTTCTGTATTTCTATTACTTTGCTGCATCTCCATCCTTAACTGCTGAACTGCCAGCTCCCAAGGCTCCCTACCATGTTGTCCAGGTGGTGGTGCATGAAGGGGTTTTACTTGCTGATTCTGATGGCCACCCCATGGATTATAGTTGCCATATTGGTTGCCTTGGGGTGGTGGCCTTTGTCCATATCCATTGAAAGCATGTGCATGTTCAGGATGATAAGAGAAATTTGCTGCACTTGGACACATATTAGTCACATGAGATGATAAACCACAATTTGCACAATAACCAGTAATAACATTGGCACCAGAAGAAGTGCCACAAGCAGTCAATTTATCAAACTTACTACTCAAGACTGCAATTTGCTTGGAAAGATTATCAGTAGCAGTCAAATCCAATACCCCCCTTGTTCTACCCCTCGAACTCTTTTGTTGAGAATTAGCACTCAACATCTCGTATAAGGCTTTAGTCTCGTCCGGGGTCTTGGCTCCTATCGAGCCCCCAGCAGCATTGTCAACCATTGATTGACCATTATCATTCAAGCCATCATAAAAGGCTTGGTTCAGTGAGGGTAGTGTGAAATTGTGTTGGGGACATTGTATTAAATCTTTCCCATGCCTCATGAAAGGGCTCCCCCACATCTTGGGAAAATGTCATCAATTTCTGTCTAAACCCAGCCAAAAGATGATGTGGGTAATATCTTTTAAGGAATACATCTTGCAATTCTACCCAAGTACCGATGCCTCGGCAAGCATCATTAACCATGTTTTAGCCACTCCCTTAAGAGTGTAAGGAAAACACTTCAGTCTAATTTGCTCCTCAGTCACTCCCTGTCTTAACAAAAATTGAGCAACAACAATAATATACTCTTTGAGGAACGTGAGTGCATCCTCACCAGGCAATCCTTGAAAGCTTGGCAACATGGCAAAGTATTGTCCTTTGACCTCTAAATTTTTGGCTGCATCGGACAGCACTATGCAAGAGGTAGATGTGTCTACCCGAGGTCTAGCTAGGCCCACCTGTGCCTATAAACCCAGCAAATAAGTTCAGAAGGGACAATAGCAAATATTGCGAGTATCACAAAGATACGGGCCATACTACGGAGGATTGTATGAGTTTGAAGTGTATAATTCAGAAGATGGTCGATCAGGGAAGGCTTGATGCGTATGTAAAAAGGTCTCAAGCAGGCAGCGGTGAGCGACCTGCGGGTGGACATCCAGAACCAAGACAACCTAGGATGAATTTGGGCGTCATCACGGAGCAAGCTAGTAACACTGCCAACAAACACAAAATATTCCAGCTCAGCAAGGCACCTTATGTCCCCCCCAAGAAGCTATATCAGAGACAAGATGATTAGTTTCTACCCAGACGAGCTAGCAACCAATCTGGCAGTTAGAGAGCAAGTTCTCGTTATCCCAGGATTAATAGATGGGTGTACGACGAGCAGACTCTTGGTAGACACGGGGGCCTGCAAGGATATTTTGTTCCACAAGACGTTCCAAGAGATGGGACTCTCAAATGAGCAGCTTGAGCGATATGATGGCAGATTGGAGGGCTTCACCAACCACCGGGTCGACGCCAAAGGACAGATTGAGTTGGATGTCGATTTATGACAACACCCCTACAGGGTCGTATCCAAGGTAAAATTTATTATCATTGACGTGAATAGTGATTACGCTGCAATTCTTGGTATTCCTGGCCAGGTCGCACTTGGGATGGTGGCCTCAATTCCCCACCAGCGAGTTAAATTTCCCACGCTAGCTGGAATCGACTGTGTACAAAGCACAGCTCGAGCGTACCTTGATCACGTCCTTCGAGAAAGAAAGAAGAGGGAATTAGAAATTGAAACAGCGGAGGGATACTTGAAGATATCTAAATCAGTCACCAAAACTACTCGACTATCTACGATCACCTGCATAGAGGAGGAGACTTATCGCTCGCATGACGAAGTCATGGCAGAGTCGACACGTCCCTCTATACTCACAACGGTCGATCCAGATACAGTTATGGTCGACCAAGTCTTCATAGGCGAGCTATGCCTCCAAGTCGACAATAACTCGGGGGCCACCACCAGTGAGATCGCAGATGAGCTGGATGACATGATCGCAGAGGAAGCCCCCCACTTGGGGGCCAAGGAAAGACAGAGGATTCGAGAGATCATTATCGAGACCCTACAATTCAGGGATGGTCCAGAGCTAGAGGTTGTAGATGAGCTGGAATCAGTGATCACAAACCCTTTCTATCCTGAGCAAAAGATTCAGATTGAAAAGCAGCTATCACCTGAGGAAAGATTAGAAATTTTTGGGCTACTCAAAGAAAGCAACGACGTTTTTGCCTGGCGAGTGAGGATATGAAGGGGATCAAGGAAGAGGTCGCTGTTCATAGGCTGGAGGTCAACCCGACCATAAAACCCAAACCTCAAAGGCTGAGAAGCTTTGCTCGAGACAAAGAAGAGGCTATAAAACTCGAGGTACAAAAAATTTTGAGTGCAGGTATAATAAAAGAAGCCACACATACCACCTGGCTAGCTAATGTGGTCATGGTGAAAAAAGCTAATGGCAAGTCGAGAATGTGTGTCGACTTCACCAATCTCAACCTTGCTTGCCCAAAGGACAGCTATCCCCTACCTCGGATTGACAAGCTTGTTGATTCTATTGCTGGACATTCCACCCTCAGCTTCCTCGGTGCCTATTCAGGCTATCATGAGATCAAGATGCATGAGGATGACATAGTGAAGACGGCATTTCAAGCAGCTGGAGGCATCTATTGCTACAATATAATGCCATTCGGGTTAAAGAATGCAGGTGCGACCTACCAAAGAATGGTGAACAAAGTCTTTGCTTCACACATTGGCCGAAACATGGAGGCTTACGTCGACGATATGGTCATCAAAACAAAGACCGGACGTCACGTAGTCCACCTAAGGGAAAGGTTCGCCAATCTACGAGCAAACGACATGAAGCTTAATCCAAGCAAATGTGTCTTTGGGGTAGCAGCTGGCAAGTTCCTTGGATTTATGGTGTCACAACGAGGAATAGAAGCCAATCCAGAAAAGATCAAGGCTCTAGTCGACATGCAGGAGCCCACCAGTATCAAGGATATGCAGCGACTTAACGGTAGGGTAGCAGCACTAGGCCGCTTCATAGCCAAGTCGGCTGAAAGATTTCTCCCCTTCTTCAAATCACTGAGGGGGACGAAAAACTTTGAATGGACGATCGAATGTCATTCGTCGTTCCAACAACTCAAGGAGTATCTCGCTACTCCACCTCTATTGAGCAGCCCGACTACTGGAGAGACTTTATTTGTATATCTGTCTGTGGGTGATCAATCAGTTGCAGCAGTCTTAGTTTGAGAAGATGAAGGGCTTCAAAAGCCCGTGTACTATGTTAGCAAACCCCTATCAGATGTTGAAGGCAAATATTACAACGCAGAGAAAATCGCGTATGCCTTAGTCGTAGCCTCGAGGAAGATACGAGCTTACTTTTTAGCTCACCCTATTGTTGTGCTCACAAATGCGTCCTTGAGAAAAATTCTACACAAGCCAGAGAGTTCAGGTCGTCTACTCAATTGGTCAATTGCTCTCACAGAATTCGACATAGAGTATCGACCTCGAAAGGCGTTGAAGGCTCAAGCCTTGGCAGACATCTTAGTCGAGCTAACGTTCACCAAGGAAGATAGCGAGATCCGAGTTCAAAAGGAGAAAGCTAAGGGAAAGGAGCAGAAGTCCCAGCCCGTCACTTGCCTACCTGACGACTGTTGGAAAGTTTACTCAGATGGGTCATCAACAAAGAATGTTAGTGGAGCTGGGATAGTACTGATCGAACCAGAGTCTGGGACAATCTATGAGGAAGCATTGAGGTTCAAGTTTGAGGCCTCCAACAACCAAGCAGAGTACGAAGCTTTGGTTGCAGCCAGCGAGTACGCCAAGTGCTTTGGAGCGACTAAAATCATAGCATATTTTGACTCCCAGTTAATAGACAATCAGGTCAGAGGAGAGTATGAGGTGCTAAACTCCACCTTGATCAAATACTGCGACCTGGTGAAGGAATTGATAAAGGACTTAGAGTTTTGAGAAATTCAGAGGATTGGTCGAGAAGACAATGAATTAGCTGACCTACTCTCGAAGCTAGCTACTACAGACGAGCCACATGAAGAGCCTATCTCTTACCTCGAGAATCCAACATATGAAAGGGTTCAAATTCATTGTGTAGAGGACACCTTGAGGAACTGGGTTTATGACAAGTGTTGGATCGAAGAAATGAAGGCATACTTGGAGACTGGCGAGCTCCCTGAGGACGAGAAGAAAGCTCGAGCTATCAAAAAGAAAGCTCCGAGATATATTATCCAAGGAGGCATGCTATTCAGAAGATCGTACACTAGGCCATTGTTGAAGTGCATTCACCCCCAAGAAATTACTCAGTTAATGTACGAGGTGCATAGCGGAGTGTGTGGTGGACACCCGGGGGCCAGAACCTTGGCAGACAAACTGATTACGTTGGGTTACTACTGGCCACACATGAGAGCTGACACTCATGATTTTGTTCAGCAATGCGACCAGTGTCAAAGGTTTGCCAACCTGCCTCATCTGCCTACAACAGAACAAACTCCAGTGATCGCTACTTGGTCGTTCGACATGTGGGGCGTCGACTTGATTGGACCCTTCCCACCCGCCCGAGGAAACTGCAAGTATGTGATCGTCGCTATTGATTATTTCACCAAGTGGGTCGAAGCTAAGCCACTAGCTCGCATCACAGAAGAAAATGCCATCAATTTCATTCATGACTTCATCTGGTATCGATTTGGGATCCCCAGAGCTATAGTGTCGGACAACGGGCTATAATTCTCCCGAGATTACGAGGAAGAAATGAATCGAGCAGGGATCAAGCATTGGCAATCATCTGTTGCCTATCCTCAAGGCAATGGGCAAGCTGAAGCAGCGAATAAACTCGTCCTCTCCTCACTCAAGACGGGATTAGTGGGTCGACGTAGTAACTGGTTGGATGAACTCCCCCTTGCTTTATGGGCAGTTTGCACAACCACTCGGGGGCCTACGCGGGAAACCCCATTCTCTCTTACATACGGTTCGAAGGCCATGGCACCAGCTGAGTTACGATTTCCTACATCCAGAGTGGTATTCTTTGATCAAGAGCAGAACGATACCAACAGACTGATCAACTTGGATCTGATTGACGAGAAGCGAGATACAACTTATTTGCGGATGGTCAACTACAAGCAAAGAACAAAGAGCTACCATGATAAGAAAGTAAAAACGAGATCATTCCGAGTAGGTGACCACGTGTTAAGAAAGATCGAAGCAACAGGAAGGAGAACTCAGCAAAACAAATTATCTCCCAACTGGGAAGGTCCCTACATCGTCACTCGAATTATCAAGGAAGGGACTTACATGATTGCTCATTCAGGTGGTGAAGAGTTGAAGCACCCATGGCATGCTACTCATCTTATCAAGTACTAATTCTATTTCAACTCTCTAGCTCAGTTCAAAGTCAATGCAGTTTCTAAGTTTGAATGTTGTCATAGTTCTAGCTCTCCGTTTGATGTAAGCATGTTCCTACTTCAATAAAAATTGCAGTTCTATTCGACTAAACATTGTGTTACACTTTCCATCAATTTCAACAGACTCGAATCTTAATCAGTCTCATTCTAACGAGCTCGACTCTTGGTCAGCTCCGTCCTAACAAGCTCGATTCTCAATCGGCTTCGTTCCTTTAACAAGTCCGACTCTTAGTCGACTTCGTTCTAGTAAGCTCGACTCTTAGTCAGCTTCACTCTAGCGGGCTCGATCCTTGGTCAGCTTCGCCCCCTTAAACAGATTCGACTCTTAGTCAATCTGATTTGCAAAAATTATATAAGTCCAAAGTCGATTGAATTGTCAAAAAATCAATCCGACTAAAGGCCTATAACAACTCGTCTATTCTATTAAAATCTAGTTCGACATCTAAGACAAATATTTTGGTCCAAGAAAAACACATTCAAATAAAGGTCAGCTACGATTAAATAGAATTAAGTCCCCCAAAGCGGGTCAGGACTTAAGTAAATAGAAGTTACGAGTTAGTACGCCTCCCAAAAAACTGGGCCAAGGCATCTACACATACACGAAGCAAAAGCAAAAATTGTTTTGGAACTTGTTTGTTACAACATCATCCAAAATAAAGTCAAGAGTCTTGGCCAACATCAGCCTGATCGTTAATGGAAGATCGACCCTCTCCATCACCTTCTTGTTGTTGGGGGCCCAAGGGTTTACCAGAATCTGGGAAGACTCGTTGATCATTGTCATCATCTTCATCCATGTCTTCAGCATCCTCTATCTCCTGAAGAACCACGTCGAAATTTCTGGGAGCCAAGGCAGGAGCGATCCAAGGCTCACAGCCATCCTCTTCATCCTGCTGGGCGATAAAAGCCAGGTCGTTTTCTGTGTAAGGAACTATCGAGTGACCACCTCGAGCAGCCATGTCATATTGAGGTTCAGAAGCCCATCGAGCTAGCTGTTCCAAGGAGACCTCAGCAGTTGAATCCACCAGAGCTCGGCGAGCCATGTGACGTTTACCCACATCGAGGAAATCCTTGGCCTTGTCGACGATGGCATTATAATAATCATCTCCATCCTTAAACTTATCAACAGCTGCCTCAGAAACGGTTTCAAGCTCCTCCTTCCACTTGGCTCTAGCTGCGTTGTGTTCCTCATTAAACTCGACCAAGAAGGAATCTCTCTCCTTGAGGAGTTTGGAGACTGTTGCAAGCTCTTTCTTGGTTTCCTCATGCTTTAAACACTCTGCATCTCTCTCCGTCACCTCACCAACTTTGGCCTCAGCTGCCTTAAGGTCTGCTAAAGCCTTGTCCTTGTCCGCCAATGCTTTCTGCTTGACCATCTCCAGAGCATCGAAAGAGTTATCCAAGTCGTTGTATTTCTCCTTCAGTTCATCCAAAGCATGGGATTTCTTGGCATATTGATTCATGGCTAGCTTCTCCCTCTCAATAGATGCCCTCCGAGAGCTCTTAGCTTGCTCCACCATGGTGAGTGACTGTATTGCAAGAAATTCATTAAAAGATTAACTCGACAAGGATTCAGAAACTAAATTGGCGACCTCAAAGAATAAGCGACTAGACAGATAGAAGGAATAAAAGCTTACCTCGCTCTGCACCAAGCCAGACCTAGCAGAGAACTCTTCAGGGGTCATCCCCTTATCAGCAAAATGTGCCAGCAGATCGACATCAATGGCCCTCCTCACCACGACCTGCCTAAGACTCATCTCTGGGAAGCGATGACTCATACTATTGACCCCAACAAGGGGAGGCACATCACTCAACCTCTGGATTCGATCTTCCAAGGATTCTTGGTCAGTATGAGAGGAGGTTAGGGGAGGAAGTTGGCTCGGAGAAACGACTTTCCCCTTCTCAGTTCTTGATCTCTTCTTCGAGTTCAGAGGACGATCATCCTCCTCATCCATAGCTTCATCATCAAGATCCACAATTTTTAAAGGGCTAGCCCCAGTTGTCCCAGCACCGGAGGTCGCCGCATTAGCTTCTGGAGTTGGGTCGGAGCTCAGACTTGGTCTAATCGACCTATTGGACTCACCTTCTTCAGCTGCTCCACGAGCTTGGCTACTACTTTCCAAGGGATCCTCCGACCCAATTTCCTCCATGGGCACCATCCCAGCGTTATCTTTGGACAGCAAATTGTTCCTTCTCTCAGCTTCCCTCTCCCTGTTAGCTCGGGCGTTGGCGGCACCATGAGCCTTCTTGGCTTTCTTCTTATCAGACACTCCAACAATACGCACCATATTTGCCTCTTTTTCAGGGGTAAGAACTGCAGCAAAATCAAAATGACAAAGGCTTAGATCGACAGATGAGATTTCTACATACGAGCTGCTAGTTCTATGTACGAGCTAATCATGTGCGAGCTAATCATGTGCGAGCTAATTATTCTATATGCGAGTTAAACAACTGACGAGCCAAGAGTTACACATGCAAGTCAAATTATATCCATGTACGAGCTATCAGTTCTACATACGAACAAATAATGGGCGAGTAAGGAATTACAAACGAGTAAAATCTTACCACCAATGTGCTCCCCATTATCCTTGCAGTAGTTGGCCGTCCTTTGGCAAAACTGACACTTGTCCTCAAATCTACCCAAGGCATGGGTGACCCAGTCAGGATATATCGTGCCTCTGCCAACAGGGACCATAGGTTGCACTTCTCCCTCACCATCCATCATCCCTGCTTGGATGTAATTGTATTTGGTGGTCCCCAGGCGTTCCCAACTAATAGGCCCCCTTTCAGCCAGCTGGCATAGTCTCTTGTACAGGTCAAAATGCCAAGGTGGCTCCCAATAGTTCTCCTCTTCTATAACATCTGTTACAGAGTTGGGTAAAGGGAATTCCCATCCTAGTCTACTCTCCACTACTACAACATGGGAGTTCCACCCACTAGCTTTGCTGGGAAGGTTCATAAACAGTTTGGGGGAGTTGGGTTTAGAGGGGGTGCTGATTCCCAAATCAGTTTTACCAGTTTTAATACTAAAGAATTCTTTGAAGACTCTCATACAGGATTCATATCCTAGAAACCTGCAGACCATGGCAAAACACACTAGGACCCTGCAAGTATTAGCTCCTAGCTGGAGAGGCAAAGCATCAACACACTCTCATTGATGAAGGGGTCAAGTGGTAACCTCAAGCCAGCTTCGAATTGACCATAAAAGAAAGCCACCTTAGTGGCGTCTTTAGTATATGTCTTCCCAAACTGAGCCAGAAAATCCTTCTTACTATAGATAGTCACCCTAAAATCCTCCTTACATACCTCACAGAAATCATATATCAAGGAATAACGGGATTCCAGATTCCTTTTCCCTCTCATCGGTCTTTGAGGCACGTAGCCCCTCTCATTCCTCCCAAGAATAGCCAAAGCGTCGAACGCATCTACAATTCGAGGACTTGAGGAGGTTGAAGCTGTGGCTCCTTCCCGAGTTGCCATATCTGTACAAGAAGAAGGGGAAACAGGAGAGTCAGACCTATGGACACATTCAGAGGACCTACCTAGGGGCGACCTAGACTCCCCCGGGAAACCTTTCCTATTCCTAAGGAAGGAAGGCTTATTGACATCCCTAATATAAAATAGAGATATGTGGTCAAGCAATTCATGGAAGAGATGAAAGGAAACAATGTTTGAGTCGTTAATTATCAATTCACCTACGTCTTCTCCTATGGGCAGTCCTATTTCACTAAAGTTCAGCCCCCACCTTGTCAAGATGGAGGCACACTCATCCAAGGACATCTCTCTCCACTCTCCGTTTATATGTTTGTACACTCGATGGTTAACAGTGCAATACCCATACCAAGCTCCTGGCTCACTACTGAAGGTTCTAGCCATGGCGAAATCAAAAGTAAAACAGAAATTGAAACCCTAAAACAAGAAAACGAGAGGAATACCTTAGTCGGTTTCGGAAGAGGAAGCTGTTGCAGAAGACGAAAGCCCAATTTAAATCAGTGCTTCTTTGCTATCTTCGCCGGAGTATACCAGAGTTTGGAGAAGGTAAAAGTTCAGAATGGAGAAGGATTCTAGTATTTATATTTTCCAAAATTGAGAAGGAAAAAGAAAAATTTGAAAATTATTCTCCTAATTAAATGGGGAAAACAGTTCCCAAGGCGGTTTTTCAAACGTCAGAGTAGTAATGATTGCGGAATACGGCGCTCCTCCAGATCTGACCGTTCGTCGCCAACGTCCAGGATTGAGCCACGTCACTTTTTTGTCGACTAAACATCAGAGCGAGTAGCGACCTGCGAGTCACAACAATCTTCATCAAAATTCCCTTAACTTCCTAGTCGACAAAGTCAACTCAGAAAGTTTGGGGCCACTGAACATACCAAAAGTGTCGAGCTGGGTCAAGCGAGTAAAGCCCAATCCTCAAGCAATTATTGCCACCACATTCTCAGTTGGCTAGGCCCAATTATTACATGGCCCAAAGCCCATCTTATTGATCAGTCGACTAAAGTTCATTGTCCGACCTACCAGGTCCCGACCTAACTTAGTCCGACCTTACGATCCAAGTTCTACTTCGGGTACGATCCAGCTCTACCCGCCAGTCAGGTTGACCCAACCCCAAATGGCGACCTCGATCTACCAAGCAAGTGTCGACCTAACGATTATAGGAGCACGTGCAACTATTCTTTCCATAACTGATTCCCTATAATTCAGGAGCCATCCCTGGACACGTTCTCACAACATGTAACTGTCCCACAAATCACGGAGCTCATGTAGCCCCACCAAATATACCACCCACATCAACTATAAATACATGACAACCACAACGGTTCTAAGGTAACTGCAATTTTGTTATTTGATCATCTTTGTTCAATACATTATTTTGCTCTCCAAACATACATACTTACTCTCACGCCCGAGGGTCTAAGCCGGAGACACATCCGGCTAGTCGTGGGTTCTGATTTCAGGTCAAGGAGTCAGGTGATTGGTCCTGCCACGTGGAGGAAGATTGATAAGCACATTTCCTGCGGCATCAAGACTCATTGGCTAAATTTCACTTACTATTTCATTGCTTTGTGAAATTAGATTTTTTGTTACCATTTTAACACATTGTAATTCAACCATTATAATTAGGGCAAATGACAAATTAAGCTTCAAAGTTTAGAGGATATGTGTCAATCGTGGTTTAATGTTTCAATTTTGTCAATTTAAGATCTAAAGTTAACAACTTTAGTCAAATAGGATTTTTTTGACGTAATTGTTAGGAAACTTCGTTAAGTCTTCACGTGTGTTACACGTGTGAATTAAATGGCGTTATTCAGAGTGAAAATTTCCAATTTACCTTTCATTTTGGAGTCTAAATTGACAAAATCCTAAATTTAGACCCTAAATTAAGATCACTCCGTATGGTTGGACCCCAAATTGGGAACGCCCACAAAGTTTGGACCTTATTTTAAAAAAAAATAGATTATAAAATGTCCCACTTTTTCGTACATTAATTAAATATAAAACATTTTATGCAAATTTAATGTATTCAAAATTAAAAATAAACATATCATTAAACATAACTCAATCATTACCTTATTAGTTAATACAATTGTATCAAATAATGAGGGAAAAAATGACCTTATTAATAACTATAATAATAATTAAAAAATGAATAGAATAATAATATTAAATATTTCATAATAACAAGATAATAAATTAATATATATTAATTAAAAAATCAAAGACATAGATAAAAAGTACCCAAAGATTTTTTTTATATAAATATATTGTTGTGTACCAATTATCTTGATTGTACCAAAGAAATAACAATATTAAATATTTAATGATAACAATTTTTTAAATAGAATAACAATATTAGTTACATATAAATTTGTAATTACCTTGAGTATTTATGGCCCTATTTTCTATTTTACGCTATTTAATAATTCTTAATTATTAATTTATAATCAATTATATTTATTTGTAATTATAAAACACATAACATTAAATGATACAGTCCAATAAAACCACGAGGGCTAAAGAAATCCTTTGGGAAAATGGCAAATAGGGTAGAAAGTTAGGGGGAGTTTTCAAATTGGTGTCTAAACTTTGGGGGTAGCACCAAATTAGGATCTAAAGTTATGATTTTGTTAATTTAGGGTCTGAATTGATAAAATAAAAATAAAAATTGGGGTTGTACTCACATGAAAAGTCCAAACTAACATTATAAGTCTTGCATGTGCAAGACGGGTATGTGATGAATTAACGATTTTTTTCTAACAATTTTGTCAAAAAAATCCTAGCTGGCTAACGTTGTTAACTTTGAACCCTAACAAAATTGAAAAATCAGACCATGATTGACACACATCCCTAAAATTTTAACCCTAATTTGTCATTTCCCCTTATAATTATTAGGACAAAAATTATGTTTATATTGTGAGTAATATATGATCATCGAATAACTAAGGTGGCGTTTGTTTTTTGTTTCTTCCTATTATTTGCCTCTGAATGCTTATTCATTCAGAGGTAAAGTAATTAAGTCCGTTTTTTTTTTTTTTTTTGATTAAGACTTAACTGTCTCTTATTTGCCTCTTATTATTAAGTGATAGATTTGCCTCTTATACTATATATATATATATATATATATATATATATATATATATATATATATATATATATATATATATATATATATATATATATATATATATATATATATATATATATATATATATATATATATATATTATATATGAATATATATATAAATATAATATATATATTTACATAATATACTATATATATAATAATAATATATATATATAAATATAAATATAAATATATATTATAAATATAAATATAAATATATATTATAAATATAAATATATATTATATATAAAATATATATTATATATATTTTATATATAATATATATATTATATATAATATATATATATTATATATAAAAATATATATAATAAAATATATATATAATATATATACTATATATAAATTTATATAATATAATATATATAATATATATACTAATATATATATATACTAATATATATAATATATATACTAATATATATAATATAATATAATATATATTATATTATATATATAATATATATATTATATTATATTATATATATATATATATATATATATATATATATATATATATATATAGGAAGCTATTCAAATGAGAACCTTATTTAAATGAGAACCATAAGAACCATTTCCAGCCATTAGATTAAGATAATTGCGTGGTTCAGATTTTATTTGATTAAGAGGAGGACCGGTGGCAATTTTGTAATTATGTTGAACATCAAGGGCAAAACGGTTTAAATATAAAGAGTTCGTGAAAGACGGGAGAGAGAGAGAGAGAGAGAGAGAGAGTGAGAAAGCTAGACGGCTATTGATCGCCGGCTTGTTTTCTCGCCTTGTGATCTCGCCGGTTGTCGTTATTATCTCCGGCTGAAGTGAATTGGCCGGATTAATTACAAATTCTCGTCGGAAATTAATTTTTCTTTTTCAATCTCCGGCTGAAGTGAATTGTTTGAATTTATGGAGCAAAATCAAGCTAATAATTCAGGTATTTTTTGATCTAATTATTAATCCTGTTTAATAATTGATTGCGTTTGAAAATTGTTATTGTTTAAATTGAATAGTAGTTAAATTTGATGTTTGGAGTTGGATACAGTAGCTAATCTATTTTGTGTTTTGATTATAGCAGTTGTATACACTAGCTAGGTACAATATCTATTGTAACTTAGTGTACACTAGCTAGTTATCTAGTGTACACTTGGCCAAAATGCTTAGGCAGATAGGCCCTTGGCCAAGTCCTTGTGTACTTTGCTAGTTATCTAGTGTACACTAGCTAGTTGATTTCCTTGCGGGATGTTTTACGTAGAATGCTTTGAAAGCCGTTTCTAGCTACGTTTCTTGGGAGATGCCTTCATATAAAAAACAATTAAGTGAATACTTTTTGAAGAGAGTACATTAGATAAAGTAGCTAGTGTACACTAAGTTACTATTTCATTAAACATTTCATTAAATAAAAGGGTACAATAGAAATAAACATCTAACAGTCATTAAATAATAACATTGTGCACTAGATAAAATAGCTGGTGCACACTAGCTAGTGTAACTTATTGTACATTAGCCAAATGGCTTAGGCAGCAGGACAAGGCCTTATGTTCACCATGCTGAGAACATTAGTCAAAGTAGCTAGTGTACCCAAGTTAATCTGTCCTATTTTATAAATTTGCTATTGTACATTAGATGAAGTAGCTAGTGTACACTAAGTTATTATTTCATTAAACATTTCATTAAATAAAAGGGTACACTAAATAATAACTGTGTGCACTAGATAAAATAGCTAGTGTACACTATCTATTGTACACTAGCTAGTGCACACTAAATAAAAGGGTACAATAGAAATCAACATCTAACAGTCATTAAATAATAGCTAGTGTACATTAGATAAAGTAGCTAGTGTACACTAGCCATTTGCTTAGGCAGCAGGACAAGGCCATGGTCAATACCTTATCTATTGTACATTAGATAAAGTAGCTAGTGTACCCAAGTTAATCTCCCATTTTATTTTATAAATTTGTTATTGTACATTAGATATAGTAGCTAGTGTACCCAAGTTAATCTGTCCTATTTTATTTTATAAATTTGTTATTGTACATTAGATAAAGTAGCTAGTGTACACTAAGTTACTAATTCATTAAACATTTCATTAAATAAAGGGGTACAATAGAAATCAACATCTAACAAATATTAAATAATAACAGTACATTAGATAAAGTAGCTAGTGTACACTAGCCAAATGGCTTAGGCAAAGCAGACAAGGCCTTGGGCAATACCTTGTGTTCATCATGCTGAGTAAATTAGACAAAGTAGCTAGTGTACCCAAGTTAATGTCCCATTTTATTTTATAAATTTGCTATTGTACATTAGATATAGTAGCTAGTGTACACTAAGTTACTAATTCATTAAACATTTCATTAAATAAAGGGGTACATTAGATAAAATAATAACTGTGTACATTAAATAAAATAGCTAGTGTACATTAGCTAGTGCACACTAGCTAGTGTACACTAGCCAAATGGCTTAGGTAGCAGGACAAGGCCTTGTGTTCACCATGCTGAGAACATTAGACAAAGTAGCTAGTGTACCCAAGTTTATCTGCCCATTTTATAAATTTGCTATTGTACATTAGATAAAGTAGCTAGTGTACACTAAGTTACAATTTCATTAAATAAAAGGGTACAATAGAAATAAACATCTAACAGTCATTTAATAATAACTGTGTGCACTAGATAAAATAGCTAGTGCATACTAGCCAAATTGCTTAGGCCTTGGCCAATACCTTGTGTTCACCATGCTGAGTACATTAGATAAAGTGGATACATTTTTATTTTTAACAAATGTTTCTATTTTGTCCCTTTTACATCCATATTGACCTACCTGATAATATTTGTTTGACAGTGTATTTATATACACTAGCTAGTTAGGTAGTGAGTGAAATGCAATTGGATACACTAGCTAGTTTAGCTTCTGTACCCAATAAATCATTTAAATAATAACTGTGTACATTAGATAAACTAGCTAGTGCACACTAGGTATTTATCTAGTGTTCACTAGCCAATTAAGATGCTACTTTACCTAAGTTTATTGAGTGTTTTAAAGTTGTATACACTAGCTGTGTTGCTACTGTAACTTAGTGTACGTAATTGCATTGTTTGTTTGTATTACCTGTATCTTATTATGTTTTTTTTTTGTTTTTTTGTTTTACTTTGTAGGTGTTGGAAGTAATCATTCTAACTTTCCAAGTGTGAATCGTGTGGGATCATACTCAGATGATAGTGATGATGCTTGTTCAAAGCTAATTATTACACCTAATTTATTTAAATGGTTACCTAATTGTGATGATGCTCACAAGCCACATCTTGGTCAGTGGTTTGCAAGTTATGAGAATGCCTATGATTTTTATGAAGCATATGCTCGGATGTGTGGGTTTGTTGTTCGTCGTGGTACTAGTAAGAGTGGAAAGGGAGGAGGAGAAAAAATATTGAAGTACTACTTATGTCACAGACAAGGGTTTGTCAATAATCAAATAGAAAAAAGTGATTCTAATGAAGGTGATAGCAGTAGACAGCATCGGAAGAAAATGTTTTCAAGATGTGGCTGTAACGCTATGATTGCATTGAAGCGTGTGGGTAAGAATGAGAAGGAGGGAGTAGTTGTGTATAATTTTGTTGAGGCACACAATCACAAATTAGTTGGTGCAGGAGGCAGGCAATTCTTGAAATCCAGTAGGGAAATGTCAATTGTGCATAAGACTTTTGCCTTTGACGCATCAAAGGTGAAGATAGGTCCATCTCAAGCTTATGGCTTGATGAAAGAGATTGTTGGGGGTTATGAAAATGTTGGTGCCACCGTCACAGATTTTAGGAACTGGAATAGGGATTTGAAAGAAGGCATTGGGAAGAAAGATGCCCAGATTATACTGGACAAGTTTAAGGCAAAGAAGGAAGAAATTGGGGCTTTTTATTACGAATATGACACTGATTCATCAGGTCACTTGACCAAGCTGTTTTGGGCTGATCCAATAGGCCGCAGAAATTATGAAGTATTTGGTGATGTTATATCATTTGATGCTACGTTTGGTACAAATAAGTAAGTGATATTCAATGTTTTAGATTATGCATCAATCATCATATATTTGCTATTACTGAGTGATTTTCTTTATATTTCTAATCATTAGGTACAATATGGTTTATGTACCATTCTGTGGCGTTGATAACCACAGGAAATGTGTAACATTTGCAGCAGGACTTCTATCAAAGGAAGATATTCCTCATTACACATGGGTTTTCCAGTCCTTTCTACAGGCTATGGGTCGTGAACCACTCTGTTTAATCACAGACCAATGTCCTGCCATGAAACAGGCAATACCTGCTGTTTTCAGTACTGCAAGGCATCGTTGGTGCATGTGGCATATCATGAACAAACTACCAACAAAGGTGCATTTTCTTAAAAATCTTGAAAATTTTGTTTGACACTGTTCTCCTGGATACAATAGCTACTTTATCTATTTGTAATCTCAATAGCACACTAGCTATTGTAACTTAGTGTACACTAGCTAGTTATCTTAGTGAACACTAGCCGCGTTACTAGTGTAACCTGAGTGTACACTAGCTAGTTATCTTAGTGAACACTAGCTGTGTTGCTAGTATAACCTAGTGTACACTAGCTAGCGTACACTAGCTATGTGTATCAGCATTGGCTAATGTAAACTAGCTAGTTTCACTTAGTGTACACTCGATTGTTATCTAGTTTACACTAGCCAAATGCCTTAGGCAGCAGGACAAAGTATTGGGCCAAGCACTTGTGTACACTAGCTGTTGTAACTTAATGTACACTAGCTAGTGATCTAGTGTACAATAGCTAGTTTTCTTAGTGTACACTAGCTGTGTACACTAAGAACACAATTCATTGTTATTAGGTACACTAGTTAGTTTATCTAATGCATTCAATATACTTATTACAATATTGACTTGCATTCTTATTGATTGTTATCATGTTTATCATTTGTGAAGGTTGGTCCACATTTGTGCAAGGAGTTGGATTTTATGTCCAAGATAAAAGAATATGTTTGGAATGAAAATATAGATGCATCAGAATTTGAAGAGGGCTGGAAATCTGTTATGGAAGAATATGATTTAAACAATAATGAGTGGTTAAGAAGTATGTTTGAGAACAGGAGTTATTGGATTCCTGCATATTTCAGGGATGATCCTTTGTTAGGTATACTGCGTACAACTTCATGGTCGAGAGAGCTGCAAATGCATTTTTTGGCAAGTATAGCATGGAGAAGGACACGTTGACGAGTTTTACGTCCGTTTTGAGACGGCAATGGAGAAGCATCGTAACACCAACAAAAGATTAAATTATGAGTGTTTGACACAATTGCCACAAGCAGAGACTCCTCTGTTGATTGAGAAAGATCTTTGCGGAGATTTACACGCTGCGATATATTTTATTTGATTCAAGATGAAATTAAGGAAAGTTGTTATAATGTGGGGATGAAGTCTATGACCTCCGTTGACGATTCTTATAAGATTTTGGTTTTGACAGATAGTAAAATGAAAGGAAAAGAATTTGAGGTATGTGATTTTTTTTACCAAGTGTTGTTTCAAATAGCATTTGCAGTTTGTTTATAGTACATGCAGACTTATTAGTTACTGAATATTTATGCAGGTGAAGCACATGATAGGAACTAACCACATAGATTGTTCATGCAAGCTTTTTGAGAGAGTTGGGATTTTGTGCAGGCATGCTTTTTTTGCCTTAAAACTGGATAATGTAAACAAGATTCCTAGAGATCATGTACTTAATCGCTGGATGAAGAATGCTGAGCGTCGAGCATCATTAGTGACAGTGGCTGGTGTATCAGAGGACTGTGCAAAAATGGGTGCATTTGGTGACAAGTTGAATGATATTTGGTTAAATTTCAACGCAATCATGGGATTAGCAGGTAAGGACATCAATGATATGGACCATGTTGAAAAGGTTTTGAAGGATTTGAAACATGAGTTACGTGATCGGAGAGGAACAAATGTTGTTCCCAAGAATAAGGCTGTTATTGAGAGTTTAATTGGTGCAGTGATTCCAGATGATATCACAGTCAAGCCTCCCAATGAAGCTCGTAACAAAGGGTGTGGGAGGAAGAGGATTATGAGTGCCCCGGAGAAGTCAATCATCGAAAAACAAAGAACTAAGAGATTATGCGGGTATTGTAACAAAATGGGTACTCATGACAAGCGTAATTGTCCAGAAAAGGATAAGAATTTTGATAATAATGTTGATAATAATGATGATGATGATAGTGAATAATTTGGTTATAATTTTTGTTATTGGATAATGATTTTTATGTCTTTTTTTCATTTAATTATAGATATTATATTCATTATTGAATATAAGAAAAAAGGTTTACCTGTTAATATTTGGTTGACAGTGTATTTATATACACTAGCTAGTTAGGGAGTGTGTGAAATGCAATTGGATACACTAGCTAGTTTAGCTTCTGTACCCAATAAATCATTTAAATAATAACTGTGTACATTAGATAAAATAGGTAGTGCACACTAGCTAGTGTAACTTAGTATACACTATCCAAATGGCTTAGGCAGCAGGACAAGGCCTTGGCCATTACCTCGTGTACACTTGCTTGTTATCTATTGTTAACTTGATGTGTTGTTAGTGTCAAGGCCAAGGCATTGGCCTTGGCTATGCCAAGGCATCAGCCATGGCCTTGGCTATGCCAAGGCATCAACCTTCGCTAAGTACACTAGCTATATATATAGTGTACACTAGATATGTACATAATGTACACTAGTTATTTAGTTGGATCATGTCATTGTTTAGTTTACAATAGCATTTCTAACTTAGTGTACACTAGCTATTTGTAACTTAGTGTAAACTAACTGTGTGTAGATATATAGAGCACACTAGATATTTATCTAGTGTAACTTAGTGTACACTAGTTATACTAATACTTTATTTAATTTAGTTGTTGAAAACCTTTTATTGAAGTCTGTGTTTCTTTTTTTTTGTTGAAAACATTTAATTTGGTTCTCATTTGAGCAGCATCGTATGTGGGGTCATACTCTAATAATAACAGTCAACGTTCCATAAAATTTGGCAAAGAAGGTGACGCTTAAACCAACACACCGCTCATGGCCGTTGTCCTTCACACACAAACACCAAAAACACACTAGGGCTTCAACAGAAAAATCCCTAGGGCTCCGACGAAATCAAAATCAACTGCGATAACAGAAACAAGACGCTCTAGTAGACTACCATTAGAAGCAATGCAAAAAAAAGAAAACAAAGAGAAGCTGTATTAGATTCTAGGAATCTACTTGTTTGCGAACACTATCTTGAATCTGAATTTGGCAAAGAGGATGCCGCTGGTCCATCTTCTTCAATATCAAAGAAACTCCAACTCAAGGTACTTCTAGGAATTTCAAGCTTCTATGTAAAACTTGAGTACACTATATAATTGTACAGTGTAGAAGGGTGCATTTTCTTAAAAATCTTGAAAATTTTCTTAAAAATCTTGAAAATTTTGTTTGACACTGTTCTCCTGGATACAATAGCTACTTTATCTATTTGTAACTCAGTGTACACTAGCTATTGTAACTTAGTGTACACTAGCTAGTTATCTTAGTGAACACTAGCTGTGTTGCTAGTGTAACCTATTGTACACTAGTTAGTGTGCACTAGCTATGTGTATCAGCATTTGCTAATGTAAAGTAGCTAATTAGACAGTGTACAATAAGTTGTGGAATTGCCCTTGTCTACACTATTTAATTAGACAGTGTACACTATCTAACTAGAAAAGTATACACTTCCAAGGCAAAGTCCAAAAACAAGGCCTTGGCATGTCTAAGGTCATGGACAAGGCAAATTATACAGTGTTCAAAAATTCACTTATTACTAGTATCTATAGCAAATGTAAACAAGTTTGAATTTCAAGTTGCTTTGTAAAACTTGTGTACACTATCTAATTATACAGTTTATTCTTTCTTGATCCATAAGCCTTGCAATAAGAAGGAATCTCCTGACAAGAAAGAGAGGAAATCAAGAAAAACCGTTTCAAAATATGACTACCAAAAATCAAGAATAAGAGGCAAATCACAAAGATTGGTTGAAGGCGTCGACGCATTATCTCCTCCTCAAATTTGGTTAGAGTCTAACGGGCTAAAAGCACTTCTTCACTTCAAAATCACAAGTCTAACTCAGAATAGGGTACTATGTCATCAAAAACTACAATCACAATGATGACGTAATAACCCTAAGCAACGGAGACAAGCTTCTGCGGACGGAGGAGAGGAGGTAGAACGCATTTTGGGTCTACCAAGGGTGAGAGGAAAATAGAGTTTCCTTTTAAAGATAGAAAGCTTATAAATCATAAGGAGACAGTGGAAGGCACGGTTGCCAATGATGAAGAAGTGACCGGCCATGGTTAATCCCCCCATTAGCATTGTGAAAAAAATTAAGAGGAGCGAGGATGCAAATGATTTGTTCAAGATGAATTTCATGATAATTATGTCAAATGTATTGATAGCACAACAGAGCGTGTAGCTTTGTTAATCAAGAATTGCTTGATTCCAATGTTGACTTCAATGAATGCGCACAATATATAGCGGTGTGCGTATGTCATTAATCAAGCAAAGCTTGCAAGGCTTAGATGGAAAGAAAACGGCTATTTTATCGATCGTTGGCATTTTTAATTGTAAGTGATTGACTTAAATTATATTATTTTTTATAGCCGCTCTCTTATTGAATCTAACATATGTTGATTGTTTTCTTTGTAGTTGCTTTACCTTGATCGTGTGGAGCAACAAGGTGCTCCAATTGTTAGAAGGACTTGCCCCGCATATCAAGCATGGACTACCGAACCGATGGCACAGAGAAAATTTTGAAATGGAAAAAGATTTGATAGGAAAGGGTAAAGTACGGAGATTAACCTTAATCATAGCCAAGAAGACCAACAACAAGAACGAAACGAAACAACAAGAGGTAAAATATTTACACTTATATACATTAGCTACTTATCTACGTGTATAAAGTCTATTGATCATTATTGACAAGTGAAATATTTTTCCGAGTAAATCTATTGAAATTTCATCCACAATTCTCTTAAATATTTCGGGACAATATCAAGAATCTTGAAATTTGTCTTTGAAAACTTGAAGCATGGACTATCTCAATATATCAAAGCCCTTAATACTTGTCTTGCAACGGACCCGAGGATAAGCGTATTGTCCATATTGACCTAGCGAGACGGGAGTTTGTTAGGAAGCAAGACAACTGACAAATTGTAATATTATTTTGTTATGTTGGATACATTTTTATTTATAACAAATGTTTCTATTTTGTCCGTTTTACATCCATATTGACCCACCTATTAATATTTGTTTGACAGTGTATTTATATACACTAGCTAGGTAGGTAGTGTGTGAAATGCAATTGGATACACTAGCTAGTTTAGCTTCGTACCCAATAAATCATTTAAATAATAAGCGTGTACATTAGATAAAATAGGCGGTGCACAGTAGCTAGTGTAACTTAGTGTACACTAGCCAAATGGCTTAGGCAGGACAAGGCCTCGCCTTGAATACCTTGTGTACACTATCTTGTTATCTATTGTACAATTGATGTGTTGTTAGTGTCAAGGCCAAGGCATTGGCCTTGGCTACGCCAAGGCATCAGCCGTACGGCTCGCTATGCCAAGGCATTAACCTTCGCTAAGTACACTAGCTATATATATAGTGTACACTAGCTATGTACATAATGTACACTAGTTATATAGTTTGATCATGTCATTGTTTAGTTTACAATAGCATTTCCAACTTAGTGTATAATAGCTATTGTAACTTAGTGTACCCAAGTTATTATGTCTTTTTTTATAATTTAGCTAGTGTACACTAGATAAAGTAGCTAGTGTACCCAAGTTACTCTGTCCTATTTTATAAATTTGCTAGTGTACATTAGATAAAGTAGCTAGTGTACCCAGGTTAATCTGTCCTATCTATTTTATAAATTTGCTATTGTACATTAGATAAAGTAGCTAGTGTACACTAAGTTACTACTTCATTAAACATTTCATTAAACTTTAATTGGCCTTGAACTTGATTTTGGACAAGTGTTCCAAGTTAGGTGTTCCAAGTTGAGTAATAAAAAAACAAAAATAGTCACGGATTCAATAGTTATCCCAACTAGTACTGCTTCATTTTGTCCATAAGCAATAGTGCCAAATTTCAAACAAAATCAGTCACGGATTCAATAGTTAAATACATTTCAAAAAAAAAAGTCATGGATTCAATAGTGCCTAATTTCAAACAAAAACAGTCACGGATTCAGTATAAATAAGTTAGATCTTCACTTCTTTTTTATTTCTAAATTTCATCTAAAAAGCAATCAATTTCTCGGTATGAGTACGAGTAGGTCAGTCAAGTCTGAGAAAAATGTTGAAGATTATGAAGAAGAAAGAGCTGCTAAAAAATTTCGGGTTTCTTAGAAGATATTAAGGAGGGATATTATAGTTTGTGGAACAGTTCGGATAAACTTCACTTTGCCCCCATTCTTACGTGACAATAAGAACGGAAGAAATCAACATGGATTTGGGATTCTCTTCTGTTACATGCCAAGGATCGTGGGGCAACTAAAGCTTATGGAGAGCATGATATGTTCCAGCACTCTGCACTCTATAAGTTTATGGAGAGCATGAATGAATAATTTGTTAAGTGTTGTGTGGTTTGTTTGTTTGTAGTTTTTTTTTTTTAATGAATAATATCTACTGTATAATATAATTTTCTTTAGATCTGAATTGCCAGTTAGTTTGGTTTGAAGTGCCGCTTTAATTATACATTCACATACTTACGGATATAATTGGCATTTCCAACTTAGTGTATAATAGCTATTGTAACTTAGTGTACCCAAGTTATTATGTCTTTTTTTATAATTTAGCTAGTTTACACTAGATAAAGTAGCTAATGTACCCAAGTTACTCTGTCCTATTTTATAAATTTGCTAGTGTACATTAGATAAAGTAGCTAGTGTACCCAGTTAATCTGTCTATCTATTTTATAAATTTGCTATTGTACATTAGATAAAGTAGCTAGTGTACACTAAGTTACTACTTCATTAAACATTTCATTAAATAAAGGGGTACAATAGAAATCAACATCTAACAGGTTTATGTTAAATAACCATCTGTATTCTCTATTAACTAATGTACACAAGATATCACTTCAATAACAACCGGGTACATTAGATAAATAGCTAGTGTACCACTATTGATTTTGGACGTCAAATGATAGGTAATTAACTTATTCAAGATGTGTAGTAGCTAGGTAGCTAGTGCACACTAGCTAGATGTCTTTGAACTTGGCTTGTATCCGATAAAATGTGTTGGCCTTGGCCTTGTCATAGAGATTTTAGATGTCAAAGGATAGATAACCAAAAGAATATCAACGTAACTACCAAAATTTTATTTACACCCTCTAGTATCCAACATAACAAGATTCTAAAAGTAACATAAAATACAACATTGGAGAAAACTACGTGTGTGTGTAAGCATTGCAAAGATGTATCTCTTTCAAATATAAAAAGAACTCTAATTTTTTTTTAGGATTTTTGTTTTTCTTCGCACGATCACAATGTGTTTTTGCTGAATTAACAACTCTTTCTCTATTTTCATTGGTTTGATATGTAAGCATTGCAAAGAGGTATCTCTTTCTTAACTTCGTAAGTTGCTTGTTTTGTTCGGCTGGTAGAAAGGAAAATAGGAAAAAGATTAGAAGAAGTTGTTTGTTTTCTTGATTAAATAAATCTTTAAAGCAAAAATTTCTTACCCCTTCCTTTTTAAAACCAGCATTCCAGTTTTTGAGTCCACCACCTTTGTATGTCTCAAGGTGTCTCATTACGAATATTGCACAGTCAACATGATTTCTTTTTGTCCTCCACAACATTTCTAGTCGGCGAACATTAAATGACAGAATTGCGTTTGCTTTTAACTGGTTATGGGGTCTTAAATACTTACTAAAATGGTTTTTCTGCACAAAATAAAAATAAACATTAAGCTAATAGCAAAGTCGGGGTGCTTAGATTTGTGTAGGATAGGCAAATAAGTATTAAGAATTTAAAAATATGCATACCAGTTGTGTTAGAGGGCCCGAATACTTGTCAGAGTCCCCTAAGATACTGTTGTCAAGGATATCCAAAGAATTTGTCTTGAAATCAAAGACAACAACATAGAAGTGTGCATATGCAAGGATTGTAAACATTACCTGACATATTTATATAAACAAATATAATAAGCAAATGTGAAATTTCGAAATAACAAACACACTTATAAATATGTAGCTGCGTTGGTTTTATTACCAAATCATAGTCATTGATTGTTTTTGTTGGGTTATTCTTCATCAACGTATCCATCTCGAAAGCAAAATCTTCATACTTACCCTCAGGCCTGGTGGAATTATACATCTGTGATATGACATATACATAACAAATGAGTTATAGTGATATTGTAGTATACGTGAATGAATGTCACTAAGGTGATTTAGTTAAGCATATTACCATTACTTGCGGCCCACAGAAGAGACGCAGAGGGCTTTCAGGTGCCTTATACTTTTCAAAGTCGTTTAGGACATCACACCAAATACTTAACAATGAACATTCAACCTCTTTATCAGGAAGCATGGTCTGGAAACTTTCAAAAATACCATGGACATCATTTTTGGAACTATAAATGAAAATCCTGTAGAAAATAAGGTAATTATATGTTCGTAAAAAGATTTTACTATTTTGCCCTTTCTGTTTTCAATAATTTCAAAAATGCCACCGGTTGCCCAAAACCTACATTTAATCTGAAGCATTGATTTTGCTTTAATCCAAAGGCTGAAAATGGTTCTTATGGTTCTCACAAAATTTAGTTCTCATTATAATAAGACCCTATATATATATATATATATATATATATATATATATATAATACATACATTTCAGAAAACGAATTCAGATGGAAAATCAAACAACTTGCCTAATTCAGAATTCAGTCTTCAGACGCTGCCTCTTAACACTGAATCAGATTTCAGAGGTGAAATTAGATTGCACTTAACACTTAAAAAAAACAAAAGCCACCTAATATAGCAAACAAATTTTGGATTGCTTCAATGCTCTCTTACCCCTGTTAGAAAAAATATAACAATATAAATAAAGGATTTTTAGAAATTAGCAAAATAATTTAAATGCAGAAATTAATTTAACCAGAGAACCGAAAAGTTGAGTCGTCTGATATCACAATTTTTGCAAGAGGATATTGCCCCATCCAAATACCTACAATTGTTTGACAATCTTTTCTACGATAAAACGACTTATAATTTTTTATAGAATCACTTCAAATAAAAAACTATTCAAACTCAAATCTTTTAGGTCTTCTGAACTTCGAAGAGGAGGAATAATGTTTCAGATCGGAGGTTGGTGGAATTATGGGTTTGATTTGGGAAGGAAATAAAGTAAGAGTGTAAGGGAGATGACTTGTAGAGAGTGGTTTTTAGGGGGCGTTTGGTTCGTGGTAATTGACCATTTCGCGGCGGAATGGAATGGTCAATTCTGTTTGACCCATTCCAGCCTCGTGTTTGGTTTGCATTTTCCATGACAATGGAATGACAAATTTCTTTGAAGGAAGGAATTGGCCATTCCTTCCAAATATGGGAGGAATGGTCAATTCCTTCAGGAATGAAATTTTTTTTTTTGATCAAAATACCCCTAGCCCTTGCCTACCCACCCCGCCCCTGCCCTACCCCACCCACCCACCCACCCCCTGCCCTACCACCCCTCACCCCCCCTCAATTTTTTTTAAAAGACCCCTGCCTACCCTCCCCATCCAGCCCCTGCCCTACCACCCCACCCCCCACCCCCTCAATTTTTTTTTTAAAAGACCCCTGCCTACCCTCCCCCATCCAGCCCCTGCCCTACCATCCCACCCCTCCAAATTTTTTTTAAAGACCCCTGCCTACTCCCCCCAATCCAGTCCCTGCCTTACCACACCACCCCTAAAAAATAAAAAAATTTAAAAGACCCCCGCCTACCCCCCATCTAGCCCCCGCCCTACCCCCCCCCCTCATTTTTTTAAAAGACCCCCGCCTACCCTCCCCCATCCAAATTCCCCCTACCACCCCCACCTAACCCCCCACCCCCACGAATTTTTATTTATTTTTACTCATTTTGCATACCCCCTACCTACCCCATCCGCCTCTACCTTACCCCACCCCACCCCACCCCCAATTTTTTTTTTTTTTTTAAAAGAAGAGTAAATTGGACATTTTATATGCTTTCATTCAATTCCTATAATTTGTATTTTCAAACCAAACATGATTTGCCAAGGAATTGAATGACAATTTCATTCCATTTCGTGTCAACCAAACGGAGGGGTTTGATCAATTTTTTTCCATTCCAATTCCTTCAGAAATTCAATTCCATTGACCATTTCATTCATTCACTTTTTTTCCATCGAACCAAACGGCCCCTTAGTGTCGCGGTGGCTTGGGGAGTACTCTATGAAGAGGGGGAAGAAGATGATCGTGGCTCTGGTGGTGAAGTTTGTGGAAGGATAGGGAAGCATAGTGTAGGTTGAGAGTGTAGGTTGGGGAAGAAAGAGTAGGACATTTAATAAAAAATGGGTTTGAGTACCCATATGAAATAAATGTGAATAACATTTTACTTATTGTCACGATTTTCCATTGTTGTCCTAAAATGCCAAGATAACGAAAAAATGGATGACGTTAGTGATAGTGACAATTTATGGAAAAAAAAGTTAGTTGGATGTGTTGAATGCAAAAAAAAATGAGTTCAGTGGTACAATACACAAAAAGAGAATAGTTGAGTGTTTTTTTTTTTTTTAATTTTATTATTTCTCAAATCTTTCATAAGGCATTGAAGAATTTCTAGAGAGGCAGAGGCCTTATTTCGAAACAGAAAATGCACTGAAATACGGCGCTTTGCTTATCTCCCGCACTGTCTTTTTTTTCGGCGCAAATTCACTTTGCAAAACCTTAGGGCAAAATTACATATACCAGCACTCTTGGATATACAGACGTTCTTGCTCGGTTCATTTCCTCTATCACAAATTTCTCTTTCTTCCATTGATTTTGAACTCACACCGACTCGAGGAAACCGCTCAATTTGAGGTAGTCAAATGGAGCTGCTCCGATCGAACGTCTCCAGGATTCGAATTCCAGAGCCAACCAATCGAATCTATAAACAAGAATGTTGCATCAGTTTCGATACTCCGGTAATTCTTATTGTTTTCTCGAAGTTATTATTAGCGCCTGTTTACATGCTGAGAAAGCGTGGGAAATGGAAATTCAAACTGCAATGTTTACGAGCGTTATTTTAGTTCGTATAATGATTGCTACTGCCTGGTTTATTTGTTGATGCCATAGTTATTCAGGCATAGAATGTTGTAGAAACTAGGATTTGATGCAATTGTTCCCTTTTTAGTTAGGGCTTGAGCACTAAATTAGCATTGTAGTACTGTTTTATGTGTTCTGATACTTTTTATGCTTATCGAGGTAACATACTTGATTTGATTCAATGTTTGGTAGTAGTATATCACAGTTAGCTCGGGTTTTAATTCACGAAAGTAATGATAGGGATACATATAATAGACTTTTTGGCCGATAAGAGTTTCTTTGCACGTTTACTTGCTCTATGTTAACTCATCTTTGATTGATTTTTATTGGTTGTAAATTGATTGCAAGGTGAGCTACTTCACAAAGATATGACATAAATTTTTAGAAGCTAGTGATCATTGTAATTTAACTGTTTTATCTGACGAAAACTTAGGGTTTGATCACCTTATCCGGTAGTGATTGCAAGCTTTTGATAACTTTATACGTCAAGCTCATTGAATTGCTTGCATGCGATGTTCATTGTTTTAGAGTAGAGTCAAGTTTCGTTTCTGTATTCTTAAATACTGAGAGATGATAACATGACTTTAAAACTGTCTTACATTCTTCACCAGAGGTATGTGTGTATAAAAATACACCATTACTTGAGTTTAAGACAACTGTATTTTTGATGTTCTAGCATTTTGATGGTTTTCTTTTGCCTTTTTGTTCCCCAGAAATCTGAAGGCGGGTTGTTTGTTGACATGAATACGTTCCTTGCGTTTGGGAAAGATTGTGTTCATTGGAACTTTGAGAAGACTGGAAATCCGGTTTATTTGCATATTAAACAGACAAAAAAGGGAGTGTCTGAAGATAGACCTTTAAAGAAACCAACTCTGTTGGCTATAGGTATCTTAGATTCGTGGTAGTGTGTTGGTTTTGACTAAATCTACTGCAGTTTTCATTTAGTTCTATGAACGTTTGGTTCTAGTTTTTTTTTTCTACGTTTTCTTGTACGGTCACATGCACTTTCAAGTTTCAATCGAACCTGTTGCGTAGAAAAGTAGTTCTTGCCATAATAGTAAGATAAATGTATACGAGCCTTTCAAGAAAACCTCAGTTCTCAGGTGACTAATGAGAAATACATGAGTTTTCAGCCAGTAACATAAGGAGATGTATGAGAGCCGAATGTCACCATGTTAATTGTTTAGGCTGATCACTGATGGGTTAGCTCGTTGAACATGTAGTGTATGTGATTTTCCGTGTCAACTACCGCATTTGAGATGACAAAGCAAGTGATGGTGAAGACGTGTTCATATTAGGTCCCTAAGGAGCTTGTCAAATTTAATATTTACTATAAAAAATTCTTCTTCTTCCAACTTTTAAAAGCAATTTGTATTTCTTTGTTTTCTACTTTCTCCTGGTCATTTTCTTCTTATTGTTTTTTCTGGGTTGTGTGTGATAGTTTGGTGGTGGTGGTGGTGGCGGTTGTGCGAAATAAATAATTCCATGCCATCTTGCCAGCATGCCTACTGGCCCTTGTCATTTTGATGTAGTCTAATTACTGACAGAATTAATAGGATAATGATTCGTATTTGTGGAAAATAGGCTTCGAGTATTGGTTCATTTCATTAGTGATATACTGATATGTCCCTTTATACCAGCAGCCAAAGTCTGAACGGACGTCAAGTTAACTTACATAAGTATAATTTACATGGCGTAAATTGCAGGTATCGATGGTGGATTCGATAACCAAGAACCTGAATACGAAGAAACATATAGTCTAGTAATATTGCCAGATTACGCGACTTTGCCATTTCCTTCTGTGGAATTGCCTGAGAAGGTTTTACTGTCCGTCTCTTTTTACTCCATCATTATTTGTTTCTCTTCCTTATTTCTTCTAAAGCAGCATGTGAGTTGAAGATTTTGCTTGATTTGATTAAGAGTGCATTTCTCGTTTGTTTGCAGGTTAGGTTGGCAGTTGATGCAATTATCATAGCTGAGGGTGCTGAGAGGAAAGAGCAAGTTGCATCCTGGACTGCTGATAAGAAGAAAATTAGTGAATATGCCAAGACTCTGGAACAGATTGATAATGGTGTCATCATTCCCCCATCTGGCTGGAAATGCTCTGTATGTGGCATGACTGAGAATCTTTGGTTAAATCTAACCGATGGAATGATCCTCTGTGGAAGGAAAAATTGGGACGGAACCGGTGGTAACAACCATGCTATTATTCACTATAATGAAACCAGATATCCTCTTGCTGTTAAACTTGGGACAATAACTGCTGATCTGGAGGGAGCAGGTAATGCCACCTTGCTTCTATAAGTGGTAATATGATTATCAAGATTGTTCCTCATTTTCAATTGTACATCTGGTTCTTGATATATTTTACATCTGCTAATGTACATTGTGGGGGAAATCCAAACTATGTATGAAGACATGTTTTTTTTTTTTCCATGAAAATATATTTATTGCACTTATAATTAATGCAACATCTGTAGAACTGAAGATTAATTGTTTGTTTTCTCTGATCCTTGTGTTTTCTGTATATAAAGATAGAACTAAACAAAATCATTTTAGAGATAGATGGTGGTATCGCGCATAAATCTTATAAACATAGTAATCAACAACTGCCTAGAGGCCATGATGTACTGACATCTTATGCTAACATACTAAAGCAGAATGAGGGCTGCTTAGCAGTTCAGCTGGCTAATTTATCAACAGAGATACTACTAGTCCTTTCGGGAGCTTCGAAGGTTCTCTTTCTAATTCACTTTTGGTGAAATCAGGTCTCTTCTTATAAGCATGCAATTGGCAGAATGACTCATGCATCAGATGGCTGTAGACAATGATGGCATGCATGTTAGGATATTGTCGGCGTGTATCTTTCCTGTAGAAAGCTTCAAAATTGTAGGCTCACCGTTAGGCTCACAAGAAGATCACAGGAATCTCACTGAAAAAAATTGTGAGATCATTTTATTCTGGCATAATTGAGAGGGCAGTTTTGTTGCCTATATAAAGTGGCTATTTAACTTGACTCACGTGTCCTTGACTGTTAATAGTGAGACCTTGCCTTCTTTTTTTCGGGGGTGGGGGTAATGCATATAGTTCGGTACTTCGGTGAGCTAAGAATACTATTGACA
The DNA here is from genome assembly GCA_022495995.1 of Adenophora triphylla var. japonica. NCBI lineage: Eukaryota > Viridiplantae > Streptophyta > Magnoliopsida > Asterales > Campanulaceae > Adenophora > Adenophora triphylla. Next base: position 77,388 of record JAFEMH010002713.1, read on the forward strand.
ACTTTGAAAGCAATGATCATTATAACAACTACTTCCTCCGTCTAACTTAAAGAGGTGTGTATTCCAGTTTGAGTCTTCCCACTAGAAGAGTAACTTTCCCTTTTGGGATGCCCCTTTTCAATCAATTGACTGCACTTACATTCTTTCTCGTCTAGTTTAAATGCAAATATTACCTCCCTGTTTGATTTTGAATGTTTTGAGAGGCAATTTAGAGAATAAATCAACTGTCAACTTCTTTACTGAATTTGCTTGTTTGGTCAAACCACATTTCTTCAAATGGGATGGAGGGAATAGTATTCTTCTATTTTGTACAAAAACTGATCCATATTGGACCTGCAAAAGTGAATTGGTCTTGTGCTCCAACTTCCAATTAATGCTCTAGAAATCAGGATCACAAGAAAGACATCTAGGTTAGGATAGATAAAGTAACAGTGAAATACCAAGTTTAGAGTATTAGAAATACTGCCTTTGTTCTCCTCCTGGTCCAATTGGCCCTTGACTTCTTGTTATGCTTGTAATTAGATTTACCATTTTCTTCTTTTAAATGCAAAATGGAGATGCCCTTCTGTCTCTAATGAAATACTTGTGCTGTTTTTTCTTGTTTGCCAATATAATTTTTTCAACTAAATGTTGGGGAGGGACATTGAACCCTCGTTCTTTCCTTTGGAAAGAGGAGGGATGCCATCTGAGCTAGACTCATTGGTGTAATAGTTGTGTTTCTTTTGTAGTTGTTACTGAAGGAATTATGGTTTAGAAAGTGATCAATTTGAAAGTGCCGGAAGTACTTGATTGTCTGTCTGGTGTAGTCCTTTATGCTGGACTCATAGCTTTTCTAATTATTTCCTTACGTAACTTGACAGCTTTCAAATATAATTATGAGTTACATATTTTGGCAGCTCAGATGTTTTTTCTTATCCGGAGGATGAAAGTGTCTTAGACCCAGATCTAGCACATCACCTGGCTTTCTTTGGTATTGACTTCTCATCTCTACAAAAGGTTAGTTATGCAATCTAAATTTGATGTTTATGCTATCTATGAGTGTGAGGTAGTTGTTTTTAACACTTTGTTGACTTACATGTCCTCTTAAACTAGAAACAATTTCTGTCAGGCCGTTCTAATTCCTGTTTGATTTGATACCGTAATCTCGTGATTGTATTGAGAAAGTATTAGATGTTGCACAATTTGAGAAAAGCATGCATCTTTTATTAGAGCGAGTATACTGAAATCTTGGATATTCTTGCATTGTGGGATTGAGCCTATGTACTTTTGAAGATTAGGTACTTTGATGAAGTTATCACTGATTGCATTCATAATGTATGTTAGAATATAATGCTTTAGTCATTTTATACTGTGATGATGAATCCGTATTTGTAAGCCTTCCTATTAATGATATTCTTTTTCTATAAAAATAATTTATGCCTGGACTGAAGCTATAAATTTGTGGATGTGCAAGCCTATACTATTTTGATAGTCCCTTTGTTTGAGAGTGCCTTTACTGTTTGAATAGGCACAAACTTCAAGGTATGCAATGTTTATGAAACCTCATCAAAGCAAGAGAAGAAGATATGATGTAAGATTTGCTATATAAGGATAGTATTGGAAAGGTCAAGCTGGCGAGCAGAAAGATGTGAACAGAAAAAACAGTTAGACATTCTTTTCGGAATGGACAAAATTGTGAATTCTGGGGGTGGTTGGAGCTAAGTGATAGGATCGAGTCATAGGACCTTGGTGCTAAACTTTATTTTACATTGTTTGTCCTCTATAACAGCTTAAGCATTTAGATGAGCTTACTACCTAAAGTGTTATTAGAGCTCAGTCTTGGCACAGTCTGAAGGTTAAGTCATCTCGCTTGCATTCGTCACCATTAGTGTTGGGAGTACATTTCTAAGCATCTTGTTTATCTCTCCAACGTTCAAATGGGTCACTTTTGAAGGGGAATGTTAAGCTTGATATATATTTTCTTATACCCCCTCTAACAACTTGAGCTTCTCGATGAATTTGTAACAACATTACGTACTAGATGAATATACTAATGATGCATGTGATGTTTTAAGTGTCATTAAATAGGAACTTAGGATGCTTAAAACTCGGGTCCGCATGTCAGATATGTTGACATGTCTCATTTCATCTGGAAAAAGCAACATTATCCCGTACCAACTTACTGCAAGTGTCAAAATATATTGGCCACGTGGCAAACTAGCATGGTCACACGTTCATTCTAATCGTCTTGGTAATTGCGCGTTTCTTTCTTGTTGGTAATAAAGATGGTTGGTTTTCTATATCAACGTACTCCATGCAAATCTTGATTCTTATCTATGTGATTAAGCTGAGGGGAAGATTGACTCATTTGTAGCAACTCACTGTAAACCTCTTCATATTACTGTTACTCACAGTTATTACTCTCTCTTGTTCAAAATAGATGTCGTTTTCGAGGTTTGCACAATTCTTAAGAAATGCAATTACTATAACAACCTTACTAACTAAAATATCAAATATAACCCTATTAATTGTTTCTCTCTCATACATTACCTCACGCAATGGGTATAATTAATGGAATGTAACAAATTCCAATGTTGGGGTAAATTGGGGTTTTAACTTAAAATGACATCTATTTTGAACCAAAATTTAGGACTCAAAACGACATCTATTTTTGAACCGGAGGGAGTAATTAAGTTACAAGTAAGGCTAGTGATGTTTTTATGTTTGCATGTTTTCACGAACCATTTTATGCTTAAATCTGCCTAAGCCTCTAACTTGAACAAAAACAAATGAATAAATTTCAGACTGAAATGACAACTGCTGAAAAGGAACTTGACCAAAATACCAACTTTGACTGGAACCGGATACAAGAAAGTGGACAAGAAGTTGAACCACTATTTGGACCGGGCTACACAGGCCTTGTCAATCTCGGTAACAGGTAATTAAAACTTGTCCTTAAGATACAGCTGTAAGGAAAACTTAGGTAATGTTGCTTGTTTTATTTTGGTTTCTCATTTTGTTACCCTGCAGTTGCTACCTGGCTGCAACAATGCAAATTGTCTTGTCAACACGTTCCTTCTATTCTCGGTTTGTATACTATCATTCCCTTTTTTTGGGCTAAATGAAGAGCTTTTAACATTGAATGCAATTGGCTTAATTGCTTGGTCTTTCGATGTTGCTTCCCAAAGTTCATTGATCAGTCTTTACTTCTATCAGATATTATATGAACCAAAATTTGAAGGTGGCTTTTGACACTGCTCCTGCTGATCCAACAGTAGACCTGAATATGCAATTGTAAGTAAGCGATTTTTGGACAGTTTGTGGCGCACCATCTAGTAACATATGGTGATTTACTTGTTTGATTGTGTAAAGTCATCAGTTTTTTGTCATGTGTGTTTTACTCTATTTCAATACAAACTGGTGGCGCAAGTATCTATTTATTATGTGACAGTATAAGCTGTTAAAGCTTGTTCATGCGCTGTCAGACTGTCTGTTTCGGGTAACAGTGGCTATGATGGATTGACAGCGGAAAAGTCACTCGGTCAATTTTTAATATATTATTAGATCAATATATGTGATAAATCTTGCACTTGAATGATTCCTTAAGTTTCCATTACTCAGAATATTTTTAGTCCTGATATTTATGTTTCCTACTCATTTAAGTGATTGTTTTATAGTACAGAGTCCAGGTCCCATATGGTTTGGATTATTGCTTTAAAAGAAAAAATCACATAGATGCCAAATAAAAAGTAATAGAAATTAGTTTAAGAGCCATCAAAACTACCATGAACAGGGACATCACCTGTTGTTGAGGGAAATACGAATATTCTATATTCATAGAATTTGATGGATATGCAAAATGATTTGGTTCTGCAAGAAGAAAAATTAATAAGTGATATTTTTTTCCGGTTGCAGAACTAAACTTGCTCATGGTTTGCTTTCCGGTAAATATTCCATTCCAGCGGTGCAGGTAGGTTTGATATTGTTATTGGGTTTCTTATTCATTTCATAGTCTCTGTCTGGGATAACAGTTAAATTATTTGCCTACAGAAAGATGATGTTGTCAGTTCTGTAGACTCAATTTCAAATACTGTAAGCTCCTGACCCATGTCTGTTTTCGTTCTTGAAATCTTTCTGTCTAATGTGCATTGTTTATTTGATACGTTTCATTGTTCATTTCTTGCTTGCGTAACTTATTAATGCATTGCTCTTTGTGAAAGAATTATCAGTTTGATACATTAACCCACTCTTTTATATGCTTTTTTCATCTAGCCGGTCTAAAATAGCATAAAATTGTACTCAGTTCTTCTCATTTGGGTTTCTAATACTTATATATATATTTATTCTGCTTCTTCTCCATTGTTGGTGCCTCCATTTTTCAGAAACAGGAGGGAATCCCTCCCCGAATGTTCAAGGCTGTAATTGCTGCCAGTCATCCTGAATTTTCAACTATGCGTCAGCAGGTAACCTAAGTATTTTCTGTTTACATCTATAGTGTTTAGTCACTGCTTGATTGGTAGCTATGGCCTATGGGTGATCCTAAATTTAGAGGCATGCATTTGTCTTTAGTTTCCCCAATTGATATGACCATTTCTTTCCAGGAAACCAGTTAGTATAGATGATGACATCATTACCTTTGAACTTGTGGATGGCGTATTTGTTGTATAATCTTTTATAGTCATTGTCTTTGTTTCTGTGTCAAATGATTGGGAACTCAACTTTTCTACCTATCTACGTGGCAGTGCATGTGATTGTTTAAACTGTGACCTCACAAGTCAATTACAGTGTTGTCTAATCCCTGCTTGAAGGCTTATTGCACAGCTTAGGTAGTATACCTGGCCGTAAAATTCCTGGTTGTCAATGCCTATTACTGTATCTTTTATGAAATCAATTAAAAACATTGCTTATTATTGCTTGTTTGCAGTATATTGTTTTGGTTATTCTACAACAGTTGTTATCTATATGATTGACCCTAACTTTTGTTTAGGACGCGTTGGAGTTTTTTCTACATGTGATTGATCAAGTTGAGCGTACCAATGGCAGCAATCCTGAATTGGATCCTACAAGGAGTTTCAAGTTCGGCATTGAAGAGCGACTTCAGTGCCCCTCGGGGAAAGTGGCTTATAATAGAAGACAAGATTACATTCTTTCATTAAATATTCCACTTCATAAAGCCACAAATAAAAGTAAGCAATCACCTTGCTTGTTATTTGGTACATGTTTTTTATTATAAATACTCCCTCCGTCCCATTAATAACTTCACTTTTTGCCAAAACGGGTGTCCCGTTTAAAGCTTCACATTTCCTAAAATGGCAAAGAATCTTTACTATTCCACCCACTCATTCTCTCTCCTATTTTACTATTACACTCGTAACATTTTTCAAATTTACTATTTCCTCCACTCATTCTCTCTCCTATTTTACTATTACACTCACAACATTTTCTCCACTCACCAATTTCCTTAATTTGCGTGCCGGGGCCAAAATGGTGAACTTATTATTGGGACGGAGGGAGTATATGTTTTTGTTTTTTCAATATTCAGAAGAGCGAGAAGATTATATATGTTCGTGATTATAATTTACGTTTTTGTTTATTCAAAATTCAGAAGAGCTAGAAAATTATTACAAACTGAAGGTGGAAAAAGAGGCTGAAGGAAAGCAAGTGTGAGTGTCTGATCAGCTTAATATTATTACCCCCTTTTGTCTTTCTTCATTTCTTCTTGACTGGTTACTGAGTTGTCTAGTTATGGCAGACATGCGGAAGAGATTGTCCGCCCAAGGGTGCCGTTAAGTGACTGCCTTGATAGCTTTTCAGCTCATGAGGAGGTGCATGAATTTTATAGCTCTGCCCTCAATGCCAAGACAACTGCGATCAAGTAATGTATTTCTTAACCTTTTCTGGCATCATTGATTGTCATTTTGGCCTTCTGATACTTGAGCTTTTTTGAGGGACATAGAGAGAACAATCTTGCTGGTCTCTGCCAGCAAGTTTTTAGGTAGACACACAGCTGCACAGTGAATATTGGACAATAGAACTCAGGTCAAATCTTCATAATGTTTGTTTGGAGTGGATACATGATTACTCTCTTCTCCATTTTATTACATTTGGGACTATCTAAACTGTGATGATTATTCAATTGTGCTTCATTTTACTTTCTTCTCCATGTTTGTTTGGAGTGGATACATGAATACATCTACCAGTCTTTGGTGGATGCTCTCAGCCATTTTGCTTGTCAACTTATGTACTTCTGGCTGTAGTTGTGCAGCATCTAGTTGGTGAAAAACTAAAAATGGTTAATCATTTTAGGAGGTGGTAGTACATATCTTTTGTTGATGATCGGGTCCTTAAACTATGCTTTCTAGTTACTATGGCAATGCGGTAGTACATTTTGGCTGGAAACTGATAGCGTATAGTTTACATCCTTCCTGAACATCTACAATACCAATTGTGAAAATTTTGTGAGCGACTTGGCGAGAACTCTATGAAGAATACTTGATTTTTATGTTGATTGGTTTTGCTGTGTTAATATTCAAGTATGTGTGAACTATTAGCGTCGGCGCTGACATTTTCTTTTTTAATTGATGAATGCCATTCCCTTTCTTCTGCTCGTACGCTTTATTCCGTCTACAGGACTGCTGGGCTGACTTCTTTCCCGGATTACCTGGTGTTGCATATGCGGAAATTTGTCATGGAGGCAGGCTGGGTGCCAAAAAAGCTTGGTACACATTTTTTTTCTCCTCGTAGCTTGTCTTGTCTTGCTCTAAAAGTTGTATTTTTCCAGTTTTATGCTTATTTCTTCTATTCTTGTTTTGGTTGGCAAGCAGACGTCTATATAGATGTTGATGATATCATAGACATTAGTCACATGCGCAGCAATGGCCTTCAACCAGGGGAAGAGCTGTTGCCCGAAGCTGGTAATTATACTGCCCAATTATTATCTTAAGCTATTCTAAATTCATCATGCTCCCCCCCCCCCCCCAGAACTTGTGAATGCAGTACCACTGTTTGGATTCTCTTAACATGCACATATATATATCGGTGTCTCTTTAACGTTGAATAGACCTTCAGGATTGAGCTTGTGCTAGTTTACATTCTTATTACTCTCTCCTGGGAGTTGTGGCAGAGTAGTTGTTCCACTGTGTTTTGTAACACAGTGGAGCAAATAAGCTACTATGGTGTGCTGCATTGGTCTTAGAAAGATATTTAAGCACCAAGTGTTGCGAATCCTTGCTGAGTAAGAAGTTGTCACTTTTGTCACAAAATTTTGATTTACTCTTTATAAACTTATCCCAAAACCTGCATGTTGTTTTTCTAAATGAACCTTATCTTATTTTTGTTCGAGTTTGATAGAAATATTGAACTATGAAATGGAATGGACGTTCTAGCTTTCTTCAAAAACTTTCTACGCTACCATGGAAAGGCTAATCCATTCTTCAAGAGATGAAACTGTCACTTTAACATTTTCCTTGATCGGGTATTCTTATTGGAATGAGCTTTCCATTCTTGATTTTGAAATCACTCAAGAATTGGATAGCGTGTGTCCCAATTCTATGCAGACCGGATTCCTCCACACCAAACCTAGTCTTAGAAACTAGTGAACTTGCTTTGCTGTGAAAAAGGACTTCAGTGCTTATTAATGAACTTGGCTTTGTTCAAGTCCCAAGTGCTGGATGTGCCAAGAAGTTACATACTCCCCATCTCAACAACACAGTTCAACTTATCATTTTGGTTTTCCTTAAAATCTCATTTCTTAAGTACTCTCTCAATCCCAAAATGAATGTCCGAAAAAGTTTTAAATTTGCTCTTGACCAAGAGCAAATTTGATTTTTTTTTTTTGGAAATTCATTTTGGGACGTAGGGAGTAGTTAATATTGTTAGTGTAGTTTCAAGAAGTTTCAAACATGCAAGGCTATATACTTAATAAGTCTTCCCAAATGAGACTACTTTTTTTGGATGGATGGGCTACTTATTTCTTATCTGTGTTAATAATAGATGCTGAAGGTCAGGCAGTACCGGAGCTTGTGGCTGATGATGATATAGTTTCCCAACTTGTGTCAATGGGGTTTAATAATCTTCATTGCCAAAAGGCTGCAATCAACACCTTAAATGCTGGAGTCGAAGAGGCAATGAACTGGTTGCTTTCTCACACGGATGATCCAGGTTTTAATATTCAACTTCTTACTATCACAATGTCACTTCTCCTAACATTAGATATATTTATAGTCATTTCAAAATGTGAGTAATTCTAACGCACTCAGTCTTTTCTGTCTTCCTAGATATTGATGTTCCCATTTCTAAAGAGCCTCAAGGTGCAGAGGTTGATCCATCAAAAGTTGCTACATTAATGTCCTTTGGATTTGAAGAAGAAATAGCTCGGAAGGCACTTAAGGCATCGGTAATCCTTGATAAACTACTATTCATTTTTTGGGTCTATTCCGACTATAACACCTGCATTTGAGTCGTGAACATCTATGGTTGCCTTAATTGGACACCTGATTTTTCGCAGGGTGGTGACATTGAAAAAGCAACAGATTGGATTTTTAATCCAAGTGTTTCTGGTCCATCAGATATGAATGCTACATCGAGTGCTGGACCTGCAGTTGAAGCTCCATTACCTGATGGAGGAGGAAGTTAGTCTATCGTGTTTCTCTTCTTCTACTGGTTTATATTGCACAACATGCTTTCATCAGTCACCGCCATTTAATTTCACAACTGTCATGATTTTCATGATTTTCTAGCTTCAACTCTCATTTTGAAAAAGTACATGTTAAGAGTATTCATGGTGGTTAGGGCATGCAATTGTGCGGGTTGTGTCGGGTTAGCGGGTTGTGTCGGGTTAGCGGGTTGAAACGGGTCGACCCACCACAATCCGTTTAAGTTAACGGGATAAGCGGGTCGGTTTGGCGGATTGCGACGGGTCAACCCATTCGGGCATGGCCCTTTAGATTCATTAATTCTTCTGGCTATTATGTTTGCGAGTTGAAACGGGTTGGGTCGACCCGTTAAGTTTGACGGGTTGAGATGGGTAACCCGCGTCAACCCGCTAACTTAAACGGACCGGGTTGATTCAGATTGGGTCGGGTCAGATGATTATTGGGTTAGGCCGTGCGAGTTAGTGGGTAACAAGTCGAAATCGCCGGGCCTAATGGTGGGGTTGTGTTATAGTGATATCTCTAGAGTGCAACAATAATCACAAGTATTTTACTTTCCGTAAGGGATTCTCCAGTGGGAGGGAAGGGAGTATAAGTGCTCAAATTTATTCATACAATCCAGAAACCAAACATCTTATGGGTGAAAAAATAAAATGTATAGAAATAAATGCAGTTGATTGTGTTTTTTGCAATATCCATGCAATGGACTGTCCTCCTAGATAGAGGAGGGTTTGGTAAGGGGACTTCTAGCCTTCTCGGTATGAGTTTGGTGTACTTGGTTTATTATATACTCCTTCCCTCTTTTTGGATAATTCACACTTTGCCATTTTGGATGTCCACCCACACTCCAAAAATTGGAAAGTTTAATACTTTCTTTATTTAATGGGACCTACTTGTCATAGCCACAGCACTAACCCACTTGCAACAACTACCCCATTTATCATACTCACAACAATTACTTCACTACCAATATTATACACTTTTCCTTAAAACTCGTGCATTGGTCAAAATATGAGGAATTAAAAAAGACGGGGAATATACTTCTATATCCAGAATTTACGTCATCCCTCGACTCGAATTGTAATTAAAGTTATAGGATGGCAAAGGTGACCTAGTCACAAAAAGGAATGGTTGGGGTGATTATGTTTGCAATATACCCCTTCCCTAGAAAGATAGTCCCACTTTTTAAGTGGTTGGTTGATTTGATAGAACCTTGATTAAATATTTAAGAAAGACTAATTATCCAAGTGAAATTCTAAAACTTGTTATTGATACACCATTAGTACTACCAATAACAATGTTAAGACATTCATTTGGATAATTAATTTTTCCCTAAATTTTTAGTCAAAGTTCAATCCAATCAATCATTAAAAATTGGGACTATCTTAATGGGAAGGGGGAGTAGTCGTTTATAATTTGCTAATTTCTCCTCAACTGATCAGCATGATGAGTTGCAGGTTTGTTTTTAGTTTGATGTTCAATGCCTTGGGTCTAGAATACCAGTGCTTATCAGATCTTTTTTTGTCCGTTTATCTTCCGTTCTGCAGAATACAGGCTCATTGGACTGGTTAGCCACATGGGTACCTCTACCCAATGCGGACATTACGTTGCTCACATCTTGAAAGAAAAAAGGTGGGTGATTTTCAATGATAACAAGGTTGGGGTTTCCAAAGATCCTCCCAAAGACATGGCATACTTGTACTTTTACGAGAGAATTGACAGTTGAAAGACACGAGGAAGCGTAGGATACAAAGCTGAACGACGTTTGAGGTTTCCTGCAATTGGGATTTGTATTGGGCATATGATTATAGTCCTGGATCCTCGGCAACCTCTCTGACTGCCATCAGTGAAATGGTATAGGACCAAAGCTCTTCTGTTGTGGTGTTGTAAACATTTTTTGTTTGGCTACTTTTTAGTCAATGTGGACTGCTGTGGGAAGCGTTTCTTTTGGGGGTCATGTTTGTTTTGGACTTTTTGGTCTTCATGTGATGCATTTTTTACAAAGACCCCTTTTTAAAATCTAGATCGACTTTGATTAATTGATTACTCTGATTTTTTATTTTTGTTTAGTTTATGTGATAGTATTAAACTTTAATTATTCTGTATTCATGTAAATTTTGAAATATTTTATGCAATTGACAGTATTGTTTCTAACTTATCGATTTTTATTTGTTAAATTCATGAAGACGATTACATTTTCATGAGAAATTAATTAAAGCATAACCAAATCAAACAAAAAAAATATTTTTAAATATGACATTTTGGGATAGAAATAGTATACTCTCCATCTTAAAAAATTGATTGACTCTTATTTTTTATTTGTTAAAAATGATAAATAAGACAATTATACTTTTTTAATCCTTGAAGAGTTGTTTTATCTCATTTTATAGAACTTTAAACAATGAATAGAATAATTTTTGAACAATTATATAAATGAAATTTATAAAAAATTTTATAAGTATTTATGATTATGCACCAATAAGACTATCAACAGTGGTTTCATCCCACTCCCCCATTTCATCTAACACTTTTTACACTTTTTCTCATCCACCTAATATTTCATCTACCCATTTCATTTACCCCCTACAATGGCTAAATTAAATTAAATTTCAACTCCCTCCAACTCATCATTCTATACCCCACTACTTTTATTTTATTTATATTCTCTATTTTTATGATTAGTAAAATAATAATAATTATTATTATTATTTATAATTAAAAAAATATTTCACATTTAATTAAAAAAATATTGCATCAATTTATATGGAAAAAAATAATGATTTTTTTAAATAAAGGCTAAAATGAAGAAGGATAATTGAGAAATGAGTATTTTTTTTGTGTCCAAATCAAATGAAATTTATATCAATTTATAGAGAAACAAAATGATGAATTTTGGTGAAAAAAAATTAATTTACTAGGCGATAATTCAGCTCAAAGATTTGGGAAAAAATATTAAATCCGAAAATCCAACTCACCAATCAGAGAATGCAACGTGTCGGATAAACAAAACAAAAAAAAAAATCACAGCGCCTCACGCGCCTTGTCTGGGCGTGAGGCACACGTGCCATTTTCGGTCCAATGTAGTGCCAAGACGTGTCATCTGTCGCAGCTTGCTTTTTTTTTAAAACCCGGATGAAAAATTTCATTCACCTCATTTCATTTCACTACTTTCATCTCTCCATTGCAGAACCCTCATTTCAACTTGCCATTGTAGACGGTCTAATAAATTTTATAATTTTATGAAAATATTATTCTTAAAGTTAAATCAAGTTGATTTTAAAGGCAAACGGGCCATGCCCGAAATTGCAACGTCAAGAAATATCCACATCTTCACTTGAAACTATCACCAGCGTGTGGCTGTGTAAAGCCGCTCACTCAGCTTATCCATATCCCCCACTTAACAAAACTTTGCCAGCCACTGCTGAATTCTTGTTCTTTCCCAATTCTCCTTCCATGGCTGCCTTCACACTCTCTCCTGCAACTCCTTCTCAGGTACTTGATTATTTACTGCCTATTTAAACTATCATTATCCATCTGTCCCGAAAAGATAGTCCCACTTTATTTATTGTCAATTAAAAATTAAACGAATTTTGAGCTATAATTTTTCCAATGAAAATCTAAAACTTGATACTGATACACGCCATTGTATATACTATCAACAATCAGCAGAAATATTTAGATTTTTATCAGGACAATTAAATTAACTTTAAAGTACATATAGCTCAAAGTTGGTTCAAATTGATGAGGGGATTTAAAAAAATTATAATGTTTGATTTTTGATGGCAGCTTTGTTCGAGTAAGAATGGGGCATTTACTCTGTCGCAAGGTATGATGGGGAAGGTGGGGAAAATCCAATTGGTGAACAAGGAAAGGGGGATGAAGATAACGTGCCAAGCGGGCAGCATACCAGCTGACCGTGTGCCAGACATGGAGAAGAGGAAGACATTGAATTTGTTGCTTTTGGGTGCTATTGGTCTACCCTCCACCGCCATGTTGCTCCCTTACACCTACTTCTTCGTCCCACCCGGGTCAGCTCTCTCCCTCTCTCTATCTCTAGCATTTCTTGCTTTCAACTGTTCCTTCCATCCCGCAATAAACATCTCACTTTACTTTTTAGTTCGTTTCTTAAATAAATGTCGCATTTTTAAATAAAGATACGATGATAGTTTAATTTAATCACTGTACAATTTACCAACAACTAAAGCATACTCCCTCCAACGTGAGTGGACACCAAAACATTAGGCACAAGAATTAGAAAATGTAGGAGAGCGAAATAATGGGATGAGGTGTTTGTGAGTATAAAAAATAAAATAAGAGAGAGAATGAGTGGGGGAATAGTAAGTTGATTGGTGTTGAGTATATAAAAGTAAAATAGGAAAAAGAATGAGGGGAAGGAATAGTGTAAAAACTTTGTCATTTTGGACAGTCTCCACTCACGTGGAACAACCGTAAAAGGAAATAAGTCTCCACTCACGTGGGGCGGAGGGAGTATTCCTTAATTAAAATCGTTAACAAGTCAAATGCGACATTTATTATATGACAGATGGAATATTTGTCAATGTCTAGATTCTTGAAGTTCAAGTTAGTTAATACTATTGATGATGTAGCAGAAGACTTAGATAAAATCTGATACCGTTGAATCGCTCGCGATTGCCAGTAACGGATTCTTTAACCTTCGTAAATTTGTAAATTTTAAAGAGTACTGAAAATCGAAAAGAAAGATTCAATCATACCTTTTATTAATCAATCAAAAAAATTAATTTTCGAAATTAAAAATACCCCTAATTATATAGGGTTCTTAGGACTTGGAAAACAACTCTCTAGTCTAATCTAATCAAACTATAAAATATCAAAATAACACCCTAATCTACTTCTAATAGTAAAAATACTACCTATTTAGAATGAATTCCGAAAATAATAACAAATTAAATCCTGACTTATCATGATTATTTCTTGCATCATTCTCCCCCGCTTGAAAGAAATTCGTCCTTGATTTTTAATTTTTGCTCCGTGCGACGCGTCTTGAATTTTTTTCTTTTTGTCGTTGAAAAACTTTGAATTTAGTATCACTTGTCATAATATTCATCTAATCAGTCCAATAACTTTTGAAAAAAGCTTCAATGATTAATCTTTTGAGGACCCGTGCTGATGAAAAAATTGAACTCAAAGGGATCTTCATAAGGATAACTGTATCATCTCAAACTTCCACATCAATGCGTCTTGTGAAGATAAGACGGTTGACAGATTTCATAATTACACTCATCATATAAATTAGTGGTTTTGATCAACAAAAAGGTCGGTAGCCGCCGATTCAAAAAGAAGACAAGAAATATCAAACATTTAGCAAATCTCCTCGTAATATTCTTCACTCTCACTCTCGGCTTCACAATCTTGGCTTTCCAATCTCGACGCCGATTACAAACTCCCATCCTTGTTGAATTCTCAGATTTTGCTGGTCGAACAACTCATTCATCCTTTCTGCTAACTGGTCCATGATCTGATCCATACGTTGATCTACGACTCGTGTGATACGCTGCTCCAGCACATCCTCCTCTCGTTCGTAGGTCTCTTCCATGGTAGTCTTCTTTCCACGAACCATTCTTCCTAGAACGAACGAAAATATGATACCAACTGACGTGGCAGACAACTTAAGATAAATCTATTACTGTTGAATTGCACACGATTGCCAGTAACAACGTATCTTCAATCCTCGTTGAATCGCGCACGATTACTAAAAATGGGCAACGAAAGGATAAAAATCAACTTTCGAAACAAGAGAGCAACACTTTATTTTAAATAGGTAATATTTTTATTATTAGAAGTAGATTAGGGTGTTATTTTGATGTTTTATAATTTGATTAAGTTACTATATAGACTAGGGTTATTTTGAGAAGGTTTTGACTTGTTTTTCAAGTCTTAGGAATCATATATATGGATATTCCGAAAATAATAAAATAATAACAAATAAAAATAATTAAAATTAAATCCTAACTTATCATCATGATTATTTCTCTGCATCAATTGGTCCAAAATGAGTGTACGTAATATTCTTCTTTCTCTTATAGTGACTCAGTCTGGCCCTAAATGATTGTACACTCTGCTAGTTACTCCATCCGTATCAAAATGAATGTCCATTCTTGTTATTGATAAAAACAACGGATTTTTGAAATGGAGAGAGAGTATTTCTTATAAGGACTGTCATTTCGTCGGAACTAGCTCCTTCTTTCTTGAAGGAACTAGATTTTGAACCAAGTAGCATCATATGCTCGGACTTGAAGCTATCATCACTATATGCTATTCAAGTAAATACCTAACCAGTCAGTGAGGCATGTTCTACTATGTTAAAACACACTCTTTTTGTAGTAAAGAAACACCTGAGTTTGGAACGGATCGGACAACAGGAGTGAATAACCTTGTATTTTTTATTTGAAATGTGTTCTATAAATCAAGATTTTTGGATAAAGTCACTGAGTATGGTTTGGTTACTATATATTCTGACGTTTTCCTTGGTTGAATTGAAATGAACAGCTCGGGTGGAGGCAATGCTGGTGTAAACGCAAAGGATGCCCTGGGAAATGATATTGTTGCAGCAGAATGGCTCAAGACCCATGGTCCGGGTGACCGAACCCTTACTCAGGGGTTGAAGGTACATTCCTTGCTACTTTCTTCAGATATCTTGTTTGTCCCTCATTTACGCTTCCCATTTTCCAGAACCCATAGCATTACAACTTTATTTGCATCATGCATTCAACCGTATTTCTTTCCATATATTACCCATGTTATGCTACCCCGTCCTAAAAAGATTGTTTCATTTCATTTTTGATGGTCAACACTAGTGAAATTTGACCAAACATTAATGCCAGTTTAATCCTCCAAATGATATTTAAAAAAATGTTATTTATATTTAATGATTTATCGATAACAATTTTTCAAATTTCATTATGAGGATTAGATTGATATTAATGTTTGGTCCAATATTACTTGTATTAACCATAAAAAACCAAATGAGACTATCTTTTCGGGAAGGATGGAGTATTAAGATGATGTGACAAAAATTTTCATCGCTATTAGAAGCCAAAAAAGAAGAAAGAAAGTAGCTTAGAGAAAATTTCAAATATTGCAGGGTGATCCTACCTACCTAGTGGTGGAGAACGACAAAACCTTAGCAACCTACGGTATTAACGCAGTCTGCACACATCTCGGGTGTGTTGTTCCATATAACAAGGCAGAGAACAAGTTCATGTGCCCTTGCCATGGATCGCAGTACAATAACCAAGGCCTAGTTATTCGAGGCCCTGCTCCTCTGGTAAGAACAGCACACTACGACTATATATCCCTTCTAGTTTGAGTTCATCTTTATCAACTTTTTTTTCTTCGACTTGTTGACGTTTTCTTAACCTTGGAACAGTCTTTGGCACTCGCACATGCTGATATTGATGATGGGAAAGTGGTGTTTGTTCCATGGACTGAAACTGATTTCAGAACTGGCGAAGCTCCATGGTGGTCTTAAGCTTCTTCCCTTCCTCGAAACATGTTTGTAATCTTCCTCGTGTATCCTTTTCACGCTTCGATACAAATATGAAAACCATCAAACAAATTGTTTATAAGTTGTAATAGATGCATATATATGTGTCTGCACAATTGATCTTCAAGCTCTCCGGAAATATATTATAGTCTATGTTTTTTTCTTTTTCTTGGATAATTACTATGCCTTTCAATATACTCCCTCCGTCCCATAATACCTTACCCATTTTGCTATTTTGGGCGTTCCACTTTAAAGTCACATTTTCCTAAAAAAGAAACTTTTTAATACTTCTTTATTCATGAGACTCACTTGTCATACGCACAATAATTATCCACTTACTATTCTCTATCTCTTACTCACTCACAACTCCTACTTTAATAACATTATATATATTCATTCTTTATTTTCTGTTTTCAACAGTAAACGAGTAACTTAATAGGGGACGGAGGGAGCAGATAATAAAGCAAATTCAAGCACATATATATGTGTGTGTTTTTGTGTGTGTGTTTGGATGAAGATTAGGCTGGCAGGTAGTACATGAAGTTCATACCCATTAGTCAGTATAGTACAATTAGCATGCCTCAGGATTTCAGGAAACCCAATATATCATATAGTACAATTAAATTAGCTGTAAGTACAAGAAATTGATACCCAGTACAGTCAAAGTTAAAGCATGGTACAAAAAGGTTTTGCTAGCAGTACAACTTAGTACATACATAGTACAGTAAGTAATGCCCCAGGAAAATCTTTACTATAAGTAGGGGGGACATAATAGAATCAAATACGATACTTGGGGAAAGTAAAAAAGAAACAATCAGGGATCTCAAAGCATCATTGAGTGTAGCGTTGATGATGACCACATCCCGGACGGCAAACCAGCCGGAGAGTTTGACATTTCCGGTCAAACACAAATTGTGGTGCTTCATCTACGCTGCACTCAATCATGTTTATGGTTCTCTTGAATCTCTTCCCTGCTTATGTCTTACTCCATCAGTGTTTGTTTTGAAAATTTGAAAATTTGCTTTTAATTGATATTGATTAAGAGTATATTTTAAAAAAATGAAAATTCATTTTGAATCGGATTACGGAGGAGGGAGTAACATTTTCCCTAGCTATAAAACATTTGGCGCTTAGCAAAATTGTTAGTTCACTGCCATACTTCCTCCTCCATCCGTGAATTTGACTATTCAAACACGTTAACATCACATTTTCATTTTTATCACTAACTTTAACGTTCATTTTTATCACTAACTTTAACGAAGGTTTACTAATTACTTTATTACTTTCTTTTCTTCCTTAGTTGACTTTCATCCTCTCGTCTCTTTCTTTTTCTTATTTGACCGACAATTTTGAAAATTCAACAATTTTAAAAATGAAACTATCTTTTCATAATAAAATAAAAAAGCAAATGAGAACATCTCAAAAATGGGACGTTATGGGCGGAGGGAGTATATGATAAATGATCTTTATCCTCTTTTGGTACCATAATTAGTTTTTTTTTTTTTCCGTTTAATACATGTATAATACACGTATGTATGAATAATTGAAAAAAAAAACTTTCGTTTTCCCCGTACATCAACCAAACTTAATTTTAAATACTCGCACTTTTGAGTCGAACCATATATTACACGTAAAATACGCTTAACGTATTATACACAACGTGTAATAACCCTAATTTTTAATTCATTTATTTAGTAATTATTATTTTCTAAATTGATTATTTAGGTTATTTGATTAAATATTGGATTATTTCTTTTCCTAGATAGATTAGGTAAGTGGACTTAGATTACCTAAATTGGATTTCCTTGATGGACTTGGACTTGAATTGGTTGGGCTTAGGATTAGGAAACCTAAGTATAATTATATTTCATTAATCCTAGAGCCTCTTGGTATTTTATAACGGATAAAAGTCTCTTGGTATTTTATAACGGATGAAAGTCTCTTGGTATTTTATAACGGATAAAAGTCTCTTGGTATTTTATAACGGATGAAAGTCTCTTGGTATTTTATAACGGACGAAAGCTCTTCACTATTTAAACGGCAAAAGAGAATTAGGGAGAGAGGGGAGAGCTGCATAGAGAGAAACGACAGAGAAAGAGAGCCGAGTAGAGAGAGAGAGAGCGCGATGCAGAGATCGAGAAGAGAGAGAGGGAGGCCGGCTAGAGGAAGAAGGAGGAAGAACTCCATTGTTGTGTGTTTGAGGTCCAAACAGGTAAGATCATCTCTTCTTGTTTTGATTCATAAGATTGAAAAACCTTAGAAACCCTAGGGGTATTTTGGTAACCGAAAGTGTTAAGGGTTAACCTTTAGAGGAGTTAAAAGAGAACCTTTTGTATGATTGTAGATTCGTGCGAGGATCGTTGCAAGGAAAGTGCAAGTACCAAGGTAAGGGATTATACATCTTTAAGTAATTGATTTCCACTCCGTTTCATTTTTTAGGCTTTCGCATATTTCTTGGCGATGTAGGTTCCTTTGATACGTAAAAGCTGACCTCGCGTCAGTATTTGTTTTGACTCCCTCGCTTACCGTTATTTGCTAATATTTTGTTATTCGTTTGCTAAATCGTTCTTTTGATTTCGTATATACAGAATTTTATTGTTATTGTGAAAGTTCGTATTCTGTATAAAAATGAGTTTTGATATGATATGATTTATTGTTCCATCAATGATCGCTAAGTTAGACAACCTGCTTCGGCGGGATATATTTGATATTTTGGCCTTCGGGCAAACTTAGTTCACCGCTTCAAAGTAGTAGTGGTGGGGTGTTCCGGATATACTGTTTAGAACTCTGCGGAGTCAACCTTTGTGCCCTTTGTGGGATTTCGAACCCTTTGTGGGTATTAGTGCTCTTTGTGGGCTTTTGTTCCCTTTATGAGATTTTGGTTTGATAAGGTCAGTGGACCACTTATGTGATCATGATGTCTGTGAGTGATTTGATTACCTACGACTGGTATGGGACAATTGTAGATAATTAGATTACTCGAGTTAGTTTTGTTCAGCTTATCAGTTCTTTGAAATTCCTAAAAATCTGTGAGTGGTTTAGTTAGTTAAGGCTAGTATGGGACAGTCTTAAATAAGTAAACCATTCGGGTCAGTTTGATTCGATTTTGTCATCATTTGAACCTCCAAAATATTTGTCAACTCAGTTTGTGAAACCGTTGAGATTTAGAAAGACATTTAGTTTGAGATTTGGTAAATAACTATTTTGAATTTGTGTTCTGTTATGTATTCGATTGTTATTGGAAATTGTATCGTTTGATATTCCTTCAGGTCAACTCCTCCTTAGTAACCGGAGGGGTTGTATATGAACTTACTGGGCATTGTTCGCTCACCCTTTCATCTTCTTTTCTTCCAAATTTCATATAGGAAGAATGTGAAACGGTTCGGGAGCACTTCATAAGGAGTTCAAGGATCGGTTTAGTTTATATTCATTTTAGACTCTTTAGTCAGTCAGTTATTGGAGAGTTTGTAAGACTTTAAGGATTTTGTTGAGCTAGTGGATTGTACTAGCCGTTGAAATTTTTACAGTTATCCGCATTTAAGTTATTTTCAAATTGTGGTTAGTGTTTGAATTATGGTTTTAGTAGCCGTTGGAGGTTATTTTATTATCAATTAAGTATTATTATTGTTGTGAAAATTCGGGATCGTTACACAACGTATTAAACTTCACCATATACATTCTTTTATTATTTTGCCTAAAACTTGTAAAAAATGCGTTTTTTGATAAGCTTACGAAAAAACGTGTTTTAAAACCCGTCGCACTCTCATTCTCTCTCTAAACGCAAAAGTCTCTCTCTCTCACTACTATCTCTCTAAACGTAAACACCCATTGCTCTCTCCCTGGATCGTCTTCTTCACCGTTCCTCTCTCTAATCTCCTCCCTCACCGGCTCTCTTCCATTAATCAACCGGAGCAACCTTCTTACCGGCGACAACCCAATTCCCTCTCAATCGTGTTTTTCTATTCATCTTCTACTCTTCCCCAATTCAATCTGTAAGAGAAAATTAGGGCTCTTTAGACCTAATTTGAAAATCTTCAACAAATTTCATCAATGGCGTCGTTAGTTCCAGCTGCGTAGGTAGCTCAAGGAGCGTCGGCTGCTTACGCTAAGGAAATGGAGAGACTTTCAGCTAAGGAATCCCTTCAAATCCTCTTTCAATTCTCTCTCTGTTTCTCATATATTCATGACGAACCAAACTTAATTTGAGTGCCAGTGCATTTTAATTCGAGTGCCAGTGCATGTGTTTTTCAAGTGCCAGTACATGTTAATTCGAGTGCCAGTGCATGAAGAAGATAATCGGAGATGGAGTGCCAGTGCATTTTAATTCGAGTGCCAGTGCATTGTAATTCGAGTGCCAGTGCATATTTTTTGGAATGCCAGTATAATAGAATATTAATGCGAGTGCAGAACAAATCAGATGGGAATTTGAGTGCCAGTTTATGTGTTTTTGAGTGCCAATATATGTGTATTTGAATGTCAGTCCATGTGTTTTTGAATGCCAGTGCTTGTGTTTTTGAGAGCCAGTTCATGTATATAAAAGTGCCCTCCGTCCCATGTCAATGGATACCAATTTTATGGATGTGAGAATTAAGGAAAAGTAAGAGAAAGAAAAAGTGAAAAAAAATGTTGTGAGTATGAAGAATTAAATAGGAGAGAGAATGGGGGGAAGGAATAGTTAGGAGAGAGAATGTTGTGAGTGTAAAAGTGAAGTAGGAGAGAGAATGAGTGGAGGAAATAGTGAATATTCTTTTCCATTTTGGACAGTGTCCATTCACGTGGGACGTCCCAAAAAGAAAATAAGTGTCCATTCACGTGGGACGGAGGGAGTATATGAATATAGTAATGCTTTTAACACTAAAATATAACAAAATGTTAATTTGCCAATATAAAATATGGCCTATTTTGCATCTGTATATTTTATCAATATTCGTACCATACCCGTATCGATTTTCTTACTATACCCGTATTGATGTTTAAAAGTATTTTTACCGATTCCGTATTTTTATGCTATATTTTTTATCACAACTTTAAAAAATATTTCGTATTAAACTCATATGTTACGCGCCCGTGTTTAACCAACTTCGGTACATTATACACATAACACGGGCTTTTCTACCTTAGTTTTTAGGCCCATTACTGTTTTACCGTTCACATAGTTCAATTAGGCCTGCTCGACGGAGACGTCCATATGCCCAAGGCCGTCTACTCGCCGAAAGAAATCTGTGCCGCCTCGTGCGTCATACGGACTGGCCTGGCCCACTCACTGGCAGAGCTACATGGACTGTGTTATGGATTTATGGGCACCTCCCCCATTTGATTATCACATGCAACATTTGAATTTGTCTTATTTTCTAACTTAGTACATTTTGTTCTATTCTTCATTAAAATTTAAATTCAATGTAAGAAACAAATAAATAAACCCTTTGCCGTTATTCAAGTTAATCACAATATAATATACTCCCTCCATCCCGCCGCCCGAATAGGCACAAATTTTATTTTCAGGCATTCCATTTGAAAAGACATAACCCAAAAATGGAAAGTTTTTTATTAATTTTTTATTTGTGGGACTCATTTGTCATACTCACAATAACTATCCACTAATTATTCCTTATCTCACTTTCTCTTCTCTACATCACTTTTCATACTCACAACATTTATTCCACTATACACTTTTTCTCTTTCATACATCACTTTTCTTAATTTTCGTGCAAGACCAAAACTTTGCCTCTTCGAACGGGACGGAGGGAGTACTCCGTATTTTTACTCTTTCACAATGTAATAGTGTCTCAAGTAGTGTCAAAATAGTTAAATTACATAATTTTATCTTTATTTATAAATAATTAAATCTGTCTAACACGTGATCAATGTGTCTGTAAGATAAAATTATAGTTCGTTATGTGTCCCAACATTTTTTGCTTTCAATTGACCATGAAAAATGGTAAAATTTATCTTGTGATAATTTTATTAAAATAAGTATCAATTTTGATTTTTTTTTTAAAATAAAAAACTATTTTGGGTGGAAGTAAGCAAAGTTGGCTTAACGACCCCATGCAATGAAATATCTAGGTTCCTTCCTTCACACGTTTCCTTTGGTTCTTGAGACAAGACATGTCTTCGTTCAAACCAACCTTCAATATGCTTTTCCCTATTCGCAAATAACACACGCTTTGTCGTAGCAATTGATAAACTAATTACCTTTTTTACGTATTTTATTGGGGTCAATTAGGGTGTCTTTGTTTTTTTAAAACAAAAAAGGGTTTAGTTGACAAAACTATAATCTCTCTGGTCCATTATAGAAAGTAATTATTTTAGGAAACTGCCATATTCACATAGCTCGTAAATTTATTTATTATTGAGTTAATCTCACTTTACCACCCCAAAATTTGTATGTCATATCATTTGGAGGTTTATGGTTTCATTTTTTTACTTTGGGACCTAAAATTTTATTTTAGTATCAATTTGGGGCCTATTTAAACACTTTGTTAATTTTTTAACCAAAAAATTGCATATACCAATGAATATTTTTTTTTATTAAAAAAAAAGGAGTTTTTATTGAAAACCACCTCAGAAAGATGCTATTTACAAAAAAAAAAAAAAAAAAAAAAAAAAAGCACATAAGATATTATTTTACAAGAAACTAATTTTTTTTTAATATTTTTAAATTAATTTTTAAAACTTTTTTTAAATGACATTTATCAGTTGTTTATAAGTGATAAATATATTTATCTGTTGTTTATAACTGATAAATGACATTTTTTAGTTAAACAACTGATAAATACATTTATTAGTTTTTTAAAAAGTTTTTTGTGCTTGGTATTTGGTTAAACAACTGATAAATGTCATTTGTGAGTTATCTAACCGATAAAGAATTTTTTTCCCAAAATGACACTGTTTTAAAAAGTATTTCCCCAAATGTCACACTTTTAAAAGTATTGACTAGAATAGCCTAGTTTTTAGAATTCGCGTTTGGCAACTGCGTTTTCATTAATGAATTCGCAGTTGGCAACCGCGGGTTTATAATTTTTTTAATTTTTTTTTTAAAAACGCGATTGGCAACTGCGAATTCAACTTTGAAAACGTAGTTGCCAACCGCGAATTCTAAAAACTAGGCTATTCTGGTCAATACTTTTAAAAGTGTGACATTTTGGAAAATACTTCTTGAAACAATGTCATTTTGAAAAAAGTTCACTGATAAATGCATTTATTATTTAAACAACTGATAAATACGGGAGTTTTGTCCATTATTATTTTTTTTAAAAAAAATTAAAAAAAAATTGAAAAAAGGAGTTTTTGTAATATTCAAGGAGTTTTTTGTAATATTCATTTTTTTTTTATATTCTTTTTTCAAAAGTAGTTTTTGGTAAAAGCCGCATAAGAAAACTCTGAAAATAAAAGAGAAATCAAGAAACATGAATTTAAGACGGAAGCGAACAGTGAGTATATATATTGACAATAAATTTTATAAAACGATAGTAGACTTTATGAGGCTCATTTGAGCATAGTTTGTTTATGGGGGGAAGACTTTTGATTGTTGTTTGTTCTAGGGTGTTCACTGTCTGGATTGATTCGAATTTTATTAAAATTTTAAAAAAATAGGATCGGATCAATTATTCGATTTTATCTAAATTCAGGATCAGGACCAGACCATTACATTACAGGATCGATTCCAATGGTTCGGTCCATGTCCGGTTCCATCGATTCTACAAGTTACACTACTACATATTTTTTCTAAAGATAAAACATGCAACAACTATTTTTTTCATGAAATCAAAATATAGGACGATTACATAAACAAAGTTCAAATAAAAATATTTAGATATACAACAAATTAACTGAAACAGAGGAACAAAGTTCAAATAAAAAATATATGACGATTACGTTACATAAACAAAGTTGAAAACAGAAAACTGAAAGTTTCATGCTTAATAACAGTAAATTTGAAATTATAAATATATATATATATATATATATATCCGTCCCATCAAAACTGATACTTATTTCTTTTTTGGTCCGTCCCAGCCAAACTGATATTTCCCAAAATGGCAAGGAAATCTTCACTATTTATCCCACTCATTCTCTCTCCTATTTCACTTTTACACTCACAACATTCTCTCTCCTAACTATTTTCCCACTCATTCTCTCTCCTATTTAATTCTTCATACTCACAACATTTTCTTTCACTTTTTCTCTCTCTTACTTTTCCTTAATCCGCGTGCCCAGAAATTTGGTCTCAATTTTGGTGGGACGGAGGGAGTATATATTATACTCCCTCCGTCCCAATAAGTGCTTCACCCTTTTGGGTTGGGTGGGCACGCAAATTATGAAAATGGGAGGGAAGAAAAAATGTTGTGAGTGTAATTTAAAAATAGGAGAGAGAATTAGTGGAGGGAATAGTAAATTATAATGGTGTTGTGAGTATTAAAAAAATGTAGGAGAGAGAATGAATGGAGGAAATAGTAAAGATTCTTTGCCAAAAAAGGAAAGGTGAAGCTTCTAACGGGACGCCATTTCGGGTAATTAGTGAAGCTTTTATTGGGACGGAGGGAGTACATAATATATACATAATCGGTCCGGTCCGGGTTCGGTCCAGGACCATATATATTTTTTCAAAAATCAGGACTAACCCAAATAATCGGTTTCATATAAATTTGGGACCAGAACCAAATCAATTCTATTGGATTGGTCCGATTTTCATTGGTCTGGTCCGATTCTATCGATCCGGTTCGATCCATCAGTTTTTTTGTTCAGCCCTAGTTTGTTCACATAGTTTTCTTCTTCTTCTTCTTCTTCTTTTTTTTTTTTTTTGTTTAATCTTAATTTTGCTTTACCTGTCCGGTTAGAAATGGTGAAATTATTTTCACTTTTTCAATAATTTATGAAATATAATTAACATTATAAAATTCTAAAAATTATCATTTGGCGCATAAAAATATTTTCATAGTGTCTCTTAAATAAAATAGACACTAGTACTCTCTTACCCGTGCCAATGGCACGGTGACAGTATGCAATTGATCGGTCATAAAATAGTGTAGGACATACTCTGCGATTGAGAGATTGAAAACATGTCGATTGCTATGTATTATTAAATCACTACCATACAAACACACACGAAAATATTTACACAACAATTAATAAAGATTCTTAAATGTATGAAAGAAAAAGGAAAATCTTAAGAATTTTACCAGAAATACAAATGTCTTTGTTACATTCTACTAAGAAATTCATAATAGTATAAGAACTTTGATCACAAAAGAAAGTGACAAAAAGGCATCCCAACAGAAACTCTGAAACTAAAAAAAATGATTCAATTTATTGTTATCCGAAACCACCATGAAGTGATCTTAAAAAAACATGCAACTTGAGGCGGCATCATGACTTTAAACCTATTGCAATTTAGATAAACCTATCGCAATTTAGATAAACGTTGATGGTGTGATATATTAAGTTCAAAGAGACACATATAGAGATTATATTGCAATTGGAGAGAGAGAGAGATGGAGAGAGAGAGAGAGATAGAAAACTACTGTAATTACCTTCTAGACAACTTTATCAAGCTCTATCTCTTTTCACATTCCCTAGCAGATGACGATGCTTTGAACAACATTAACATATTGAATCAACATAGAATAATCAATGCATATATACCCATAGAGTCAACATAGAATAAGCTCAGATGTCCAATGTTTTACATTTGTGGAATGAATTCCATTAATTAAATTCTCCATCCATGTTTCTATATCCACCCCCACCCCACCCCACCCCACCCCACCCCACCCCACCCCATCCCTATTTCTATATTATTTCGGTCTTTGTCCTCCACCACATAAGGAATTGGTGTCCAATTGTTGCTGCTAAATTGTGCACAAATTCCTGCCCATTACACATTTTCACTAAAAACAAAAACACTCAAAAGAAACCCACTTAAAATCAAAAGAAATCGGGGGTGTTATTCTATCATAAGAAAAATGGGGTTAGGGTTAATCAGTTTAAACTATCTATATCCACTTGAACAATAAAAATCAGTCAAACACATACAAAGAAAATAATAACAATCAAATTGATTATGATGGATGCAGACGGGAGATGTGAATTAGGGATTTACTTGCGCCGCCGACAAAAAACTGTTATAGATACTATAATTTTAATTATTTTAAATAAATAAAATAAGCCTTAAAAATTCTAATGAATAAAAGTCATAATAAAAAAGGTATAAACAAAATATTCTATCTCACAAAAATTAAGAAAAGAAAAAAAAATACAACTTAACCTCTCTCTCTCTCTCTCTCTCTCTCTCTCTCTCTCTCTCTCTCTCTCCATCTTCTTCATTCAACTTCTTCTTCTTCCCTTCACCATCGGCATCACCGCCACCATCATCTTCCTCCCACCTTCTCCAAAAGATCGACAAAACTTCGGCCACCCACCTCTAACCTTCTTCCAGATCACTTGCATCTCCCTACCCTCCATCCTCATCAAATCAGAAAAAACAAATCCAGAAAATCCACCTCCGAACACCATTTTTCTCGGCAACCCCTTCTTCGTCCTTCATCCTTCTCCTTTCTTCCTTTACCCGAACGCTTGTTCCAGCAACAACAACGCCGCCGGCCACTATCATCACCCCCTTCCTTCCAAATCTAACCGCCACCCACCCTATTCTGAATCCAAATTCAATAAGAGAACAAACGCACGCACATAACCACGCACACACAAACGAACACAGACACTTTCGACAACAAAATTGCACCATCAACTACCATTTCTCTCTCTAGAACAACCCATCAATTTCGCTCTTGATTTTGTCAATCAATGAAGTTAATGAATTTGGGTGTCTTGATTTGAATTAAAATGGTGGGTGATAGGTTTGGTGGAGTCTGTTGGATCACTTTCTCTCTCTAGAACAACCCATCAATTTCGACGGAGGTTGGGGGATAGAGAAATCTTGGAGAAGAGAAAGAACAATATTTTTTCATTCTTACGGCATTCCAGCCCAAATTCGCAGATACCCAGTTCACTTCTTAACACACACAAACAGAGAGAGAGAGAGAGAGAGAGAGAGAGAGAGAGAGAGAGAGAGAGAGAGAGAGAGAGAGGAGAAATGGGGAAAGTACGGAGTGGAGCAGTTGCCCATGAAGAATAGAGGGGAGATGTGTAACTGTTGATTGAGAGCAGGAGTTAGACAGTTTTTTTTTTGTTTTATAGATTAAATCTTAGCCGTCAGATCAGATTTCCAACTTTCAATCCTGACCCCTCTTTATGTTTAGCTAAGTGGCAGTTAATACCTCCTTGTATTGTATATTAGATTCATTGACACATGCAAATTTTTCGACAATAATCTAACTAAATACCTATTTGGGCCCCAAATAGATATAAATATAAAAGTTTGGGCCCTAAAGTGTGAAAAATAAAACCATAGACCCCAAAGGATACAACATCTAAATATTGGAGCAGTAAATTGAGATTAACCCTTTATTATTTTGAACTCTGAATAGTATAAACCGAGGTACGAACATGGGCTTGCACGGGTCAGGCCCAAATGGATTGGGCTATAAATATAATCCAATACACAAGTATCAATGCTCAGTTATTAGGGTCGAGGTACCCTCCTCGTATGTCGAGGAGAACCTCCTCGGCCTTACATCGATGATGAGCTCTTCATACTTGGCTCATTATGCTCTGATATGCCACAAGTGACGAGGAGAGAAAAGTTCTTACCTCGGCATATCATCACAAATGATGAGGAGACAGAATCATTCATCCCGGCATATTCACATGTCGTCCAGTCATCAAATGACGAGGAAGCAGATTCACGCATCTCGGCTTACTTGCCAATGCCGAGATAAGGAATTCATGCTCCTCGGCTTTCCGGCTAGCAGATCGTGCAATCCTATTCAAACAAGGATTCAACAGTTATGATTCAATCAGGATTGTAACCACCTACACCAATTCAAGTCAAACAATGACTCCTTAACATATATAATTCTCTTAGGATTATATCTTATCTCTTTACAAGTTCAATTCTACATGGATTCCATCAATCCATCCCTATAAATACAAGTCATATGGTGTGATGTACCCGATTTTTATTTTTTGAAAAATCAAACGGAGTTGCCACCCCGTTTTAGGTTTAAAGGCCAAAACTTTGAAAAATGCCCAAAATTAGAGAAAAATGGGTTCGGAGGTCACGTTACATTTCGGGAAGAACGTTAGGGTTCACCCGGAATGCCTCGTAAAATGAGTCTTCCTAATTTAAAACCATTTGTGTGTGTGTGTGTTTTGCAAAAGGAATTTTCTGGAAATGAAGTTTTGACTGGACTGGACTGAAATTTACCAAAACAGTGAGCTTCTGTGAGTGAAAAATGACTGAAAAAACAAAATGTCTGTCCCTTGCATTCTTGTCCGCGCGGACCAGAGCGAGATTCATTCCTGTCCGCGCGGATGGGACAGTAATATTCCTTTTCCGCAGTTTTTCACCGATTCTCAGTAAATTCCAGAATGTAAACTGGAGTTACAGAATCAGAACTGGACTTTGCAACTGAAAGTGTTAAATAAAAACATTTTTGGGATTTGCATCCATGCTTATCCCCACTTTCCTTAGGCTTTGATTAGTGATCACTAAACATGATTAGTGGTGATCTACTATATCAAGCCATCCTTAGGGTACATTAGGACTAGGAAGCACTCCATTTGCTTGGGATGGGGAGATTTAACATAAAACAAAGATTAATGTATGAAAATTGAATTTAGGTTAAGGGTGTATCAACTTTAGAGTGGATTTCTAAGGTGGTCATTAAGATTACCATCCTTGAGATCTTTGAACTCAATGTATCAACTTTACCCTTTTTGTAACCTAGGAACCTTGATGATCTTCATCCATGGAAATTGTTCCAAGGTGAAGATCTTAGGCTTAAAGAAAAATATTTACAAGAAAGTAAACAATTTGGACCATCTAAGATGGTCATTCATGGAGATTTTACCCCAAGGTGAACATTCTTAGGTCAAGTAAAACAAATTTATGTAAAGACAAGGGACATTGGGGAGTAACATAAGGAAAGATGTAGATCTTCATGGAAGATCATCCATGGAGATGAGCTCCATGGAGATCTTCCTAGATCCAAGGACAATATGCAAGAAGATCAACAATTAATAAGTAAAGCACAAGATAATGAAGATTCAACAAGTAGATAAACAAGATCTAGACAAATATAGAGAGATTAACAAGATTTAATGAAAATGATTGCTTGAACAAAGATAAGTTTGGTGCCAAAAGAAGGAGGGTTTTACCAATGGTGACACCCTATCTTCTTTGGTTAGAGTTTGACTTGAGGAGTATCAAGATTTGGTGTTTGGATTTGTGTTTAGATGAGTGTTTGGATGAGTATTTGTTGGGTGTTTGAAGGCTGTATTGAGAGAGTATTTCGGCAATGTAACAGTAGTGAATTGTTGATGTCTAAACTGAGAGAGAAGGGCTCAATTTATAGGCTGTCTGAGATTGCATTAATGTCCGCGCGGATTGGACTGAGGTCCTCATTTTCATCCGCGCGGATGGGAACGTAGGCGTGACTGCTTTTTGCAGAAAAGCAGTTTTGGCATTTTGTCTTTGGTCAATATTCCTTTTTTTATTGGAAATGACAAATATCCGTGAGATTTTGTCTATTTTTTATTCCTAAAATGCCCTTCTTCATTTAAATTGTCAAAATAGTGTCCAAAATGCCCCTAGATGATTATAAATCATTAATTTGGGCTGACGGAACATTGACGGTTCATATTGGGACACTTACAGTAGCCCCTCGGCGACGACACTTTCGGAGGAAGTGGGGTCGTCGATAAAAATGAGGTCCCAATCTGCTGGAGAGAAGAGGGTGACCATTTTGGTTCGATGGCTGCACCTAATGGTAGGCTACCTACGTATCCTTAATAGAAATCAAGCCGGTCGTAGTTCGGGTCTTTCAACTATCTTCAGACGTCGACCCTAGAGTGATTGTTTTAGGATGTCAACCCGGTGATGATTTCGGTGTGTCGAAACCGAAGTGATAGCGTTTAGGTGCCTCAAGCGTTAAAGATGGCATTTTAGGTGCCTCGAACCTTGATGATGGCGTTTTAGGTGCCTTAGACCTTGATGATGGCGTTTTAGGTGCCTCAAACCTTGATGATGGCATTTTAGGTGTCTCGGACCTTGATGATGGCATTTTAGGTGCCTCAAACCTTGATGATGGCGTTTTAGGTGCCTCGAATCTTAAAGATGGCGTTTTAGGTGCCTTGAACCTTGAAGATGGCATTTTAGGTGCCTCAAACCTCGAAGATGGCGTTTTAGGTGCCTCGAACCTTAAAGATGGCGTTTTAGGTGCCTTGAATCTTGAAGATGGCGTTTTAGGTGCCTCAAACCTTGAAGATGGCGTTTTAGGTGCCTCAGACCTTAAAGATGGCATTTAGGTGCCTCGAACCTTAAAGATGGCATTTTAGGTGCCTCAGACCTTAAAGATGGCGTTTTAAGTGCCTCTGACCTTAAAGATGGCGTTTTAGATGCCTTAAACCTTGAAGATGGCGTTTTAGGTGTCTCAAATCTTAAAGATGGCGTTTTAGGTGCCTCGAACCTTAAAGATGGCGTTTTAGGTGCCTCAAACCTTGAAGATGGCATTTTAGGTGCCTCGAACCTTAAAGATGGCGTTTTAGGTGTCTTGAACCTTAAAGATGGCATTTTAGGTGCCTCAAACCTTAAAGATGGCATTTTAGGTGCCTCGGAACTTAAAGATGGCGTTTTAGGTGCCTCGAACCTTAAAGATGGCGTTTTAGGTGCCTCAGACCTTGATGATGGCATTTTAGGTGCCTCAAGCCTTGAAGATGGCGTTTTAGGTGCCTCAAACCTTGAAGATGGCGTTTTAGGTGCCTCAAACCTTGAAGATGGCATTTTAGGTGCCTCAAACCTTGAAGATGGCGTTTTAGGTGCCTCAAGCCTTGAGGATGGCGTTTTAGGTGCCTCGGACCTCGAAGATGGCGTTTTAGGTGCCTCGAACCTTAAAGATGGCGTTTTAGGTGCCTCAGACCTTAAAGATGGTGATCTGGAGATATCAACTTGTTTTGAAGCGATTTCCTTCGATGGTTCGCATTCTTTTGTTGGGGATGGATTTTGAGGGGATAGATAGTCCTTTGGTGGACTTCATTTGAAGGTATCGGTCTTACGTTTGCTGCCAAGGAAAAGGATGACCGTATTGGTCAAGTGGCTGGACCTATGGTAGGCAACCTACGTATCCCGAATGGGAATCAAGCCTATACGTAGTTCAAAAGCTGCTGGGGATGGAATCGAGGAAAGAAACAGGATTTCGTTAGCTTTCGTCGGGGATGAACCAAAGTTGAGGTTTAGTTCAGGAGTATGAACCTAAATGGGGACTTAGTTCAGGAGTATGATCCTAAGTGGGGACCTTGTTCAGGAGTATGAACCTAAATGGGGACTTAGTTCAGGAGTATGAACCTAAGTTGAGGTTTGGTTCAGGAGTATGAACCTAAATGGGGACTTAGTTCAGATGTATGAACCTAAGTTGAGGTTTGGTTCAGGAGTATGAACCTAAATGGGGACTTAGTTCAGGAGTATGAACCTAAGTTGAGGTTTGGTTCAGGAGTATGAACCTAAATGGGGACTTAGTTCAGGAGTATGATCCTAAGTCGAGGTTTGGTTCAGGAGTATTAACCTAAATGGGGACTTAGTTCAGGAGTATGAACCTAAGTTGAGGTTTGGTTCAGGAGTATGAACCTAAATGGGGACTTAGTTCAGGAGTATGATCCTAAGTCGAGGTTTGGTTCAGGAGTATGAACCTAAATGGGGACTTAGTTCAGGAGTATGAACCTAAGTTGAGGTTTGGTTCAGGAGTATGAACCTAAATGGGGACTTAGTTCAGGAGTATGATCCTAAGTCGAGGTTTGGTTCAGGAGTATGAACCTAAATGGGGACTTAGTTCAGGAGTATGATCCTAAGTCGAGGTTTTGTTCAGGAGTATGAACCTAAATAGGGACTTAGTTCAAGAGTATGAACCTAAGTCGAGGTTCGGTTCAGGAGTATGAACCTAAGTTGAGGTTTAGTACCCGAGGGAGACTATTTGAGGGCGTTCTCGCTGGGGAAGATTCGAGCTTACGATAACTACCGGGGAAAAGGGTGACCGTGTTGGTCAAGTGGCTGGACCTATGGTAGGCCACCTACGTATCCCGAATGGGAATCAAGCCTGGACGTAGTTCGAAGAGACGGACGCTTGTGTCCCGGGAAAGCGACCATAATGGTCATGCGGCTGGACCTTTACGAAAGGGATTCCTACGTATCCCATGAGGGAATCAAGCTAAATCGTAGTTCGTCAAAGAGGTGGCGATAACAAGAGGCCACGGGCTTTGTACCCAAGAGTGACTGTTTTTTAGGGGAGTCACCCCGAGTTTGACTGTTTCTTTGGGGAGTCACCCAAGGTTTGACTGTTTCTTTGGGGAGTCACCCGAAGATTGACTGTATTTGGGAGTCACCCGAGGTTTGACTGTATTTGGGAGTCACCCGAGGTTTGACTGTATTTGGGAGTCACCCGAGGATTTGACTGTTATCTGGGAGTCACCCGAGGATTGACTATTATCTGGGAGTCACCCGAGGTTTGACTGTATTTGGGAGTCACCCGAGGTTTGACTGTATTTGGGAGTCACCCGAGGTTTGACTGTATTTGGGAGTCACCCGAGGATTTGACTGTTATCTGGGAGTCACCCGAGGATTGACTATTATCTGGGAGTCACCCGAGGATTGACTATTATCTGGGAGTCACCCGAGGATTTGACTGTTATCTGGGAGTCACCCGAGGTTTGACTGTATTTGGGAGTCACCCGAGGTTTGACTGTATTTGGGAGTCACCCGAGGTTTGACTGTATTTGGGAGTCACCCGAGGATTTGACTGTTATCTGGGAGTCACCCGAGGATTGACTATTATCTGGGAGTCACTCGAGGTTTGACTGTTATCTGGGAGTCACCCGAGGATTTGACTGTTATCTGGGAGTCACCAGAGGATTGACTATTATCTGGGAGTCACCCGAGGTTTGATTGTATTTGGGAGTCACCCGAGGATTCTTTGACAAGAGGGGTGGACCCAAGGAATTTTTTTTTATATATAATTTTTTTGACTCTGAGGGGTGGACCCGATGATTTTTGACTTGAGGGTCTTGCCAGTTATTTGGGCCATACTGTTGAAGTCATTGTCATTACGCTTCGATGGAGACCATCCTTGCTGCGAAGAGGCTTCAGGTCGTGACGGAAAATTGGTCTTTCATGTTTGAATTGCTGCATTTGTTAGTAGAGAGGAGGATGCATATATGACATTCATGATGACAGATGCATGCATTGAACCAAAATGATTATGAGACAATGTATGAAAGTATCACTGCATATGTTCGCGAGATGATGCATTCACTTGCTTTTGGAGATGCACTTAGCCCAAGCTTTTGGCAGGGAAATCACTTAGGGTTGTTCCTATTGATTCAAGTTTTGTGCATGCTACATGAGCCCTTGGGAGATTTTTGTGGGGATGCATGGTGGTGAGAGGTTTTGTATGTGTTTATGTATGGTGGGGTGAACCCTCTCCCATGAGGTGGGGAAATGTATGAGTGATGGACGATATAGCGCAGTTAGGCAAGTCGGGGTGTACCCTGAGAGTATAGATGGCAGCAGG
Organism: Adenophora triphylla var. japonica; assembly: GCA_022495995.1. Lineage (NCBI taxonomy): Eukaryota > Viridiplantae > Streptophyta > Magnoliopsida > Asterales > Campanulaceae > Adenophora > Adenophora triphylla. Next base: position 111,221 of record JAFEMH010002713.1, read on the forward strand.
TTGATTGTTGCTGATAAGGACAAGGTGTATCGCGCGCCTGGAACGGCAAGTAGCAGAGAAAGTGCAGAGAATGATCCCGACTTTGAAGAGATGACTAGGTGAAGCCCCAGATCTTGATGAGGTGACCATGGCGAAGCCCCAGTTGATGATGCAAAGCAAACCCGGAGGGAAACTGGTAAAGAGAGCCTGAGAGAACAGCTTAACAAAAGCCCCAGCTTGAAGAGATTCAATGCATCCCTATTGCAGACAGAGTCATCTTGTGGCCACTGAGGCAACCCATCATTTCAAACTTTAGTCAATCAGTCAATGGACAAGACTCAGAAATTTTTACGTGCAGGGGCACATCTTTGGAAAAGTGGGAATGAATCCCAATTTTGTGTATACACACTCGCTTTAGGTTTGACTCTTTTGAGAGAGTATAAGCATCACAAGGTGTGGGAAAGTGTATGAAAGCCCCTGCTGACAGAAAGACAGTGTTTGGCTCTATTTCCTTATGATGGAGAGAGAGAAGACTTGTCGAGACACTTGAAAACTTGTCTTATTCATGATGATCACAAGGCTGCTTAAAACCCTTTATTGATGTTCGGGTTATTCAAACACCAAATCTGATATGAGCAAATATTTTGATTAATCACATGGAGAAAACCCACTGATATCGAGAATCAAGCTCGGAAGGATGAAAAGTTTATAGGGATGGTCCTTGATGAGACCGAATTTTTTGAGATTTGTTTGCGATTTCGACCGGACCAATTATGGTTGCCTACGTTCCCCACATTATGAGGAGCTCAGGTCGCCGTAGTTCGGGCTTATCCCGAATGAAGAGAAAATTCACGATTTCGAGAGAATTGGAGAGTTTAAGAACATGTCTCATTGGAGTGTCAATGGAAGACACGGATGCGGAGCCCCAGTGGGACATTCACGGCAAGTGTTTGTGGAGTAGAAATGAACTATACTCACATAAAATGCCGAATGAATGGATTGAATTTGCACAATCTTTGATTGATGATCTTTTGAGCCGAGATGAATTTGGCTCTGATTTAAGCAAGCACTGAAGCATTAATTTGATTTAGATCCTGAAGATATTAGAATGAAACTGCTATCCGGTAGAAATTGTAGCTGGGTTTCAAGGTTTCGATCGGCCATCGGGTGATTTGGAAAATCGTGACCTCTTAAGATGAGAGGTCGGCTGGGCCTTTTACTGACTGAACCTCTAAAAATGAGAGGTTGGCTTTTGAGGATGTGTTTGAGATTTCTAAGGTGTGAAAATCTATGATTGCATCTTCATTGCTTCTAAATTTTGGCTTTGGCCGAGGGCAAGGGTAATGGTAATGGGAATATCCTCTAAAATCGAGAAGATGGCTTGGGATTGATTAAGGTAATGGTGAGAGGAAGTCCAAGCTATCGAGAACTTTTGCAAACTTGCAAGAATTCGGGCTCCTTTTTGATCATCGGAGAGCTTCTTGAGGAGTCGGGGACTTTTGCTGAATTGTGAGGACCGACATTCCTTCTTTTAAAAAGCCTCCTGAGACGTTGAGGATTCTTGCTGAATTGTGAGGATTTAAAATCCTTTTCTCTTTTTTTTTTTTGAAGCTCTTGCTCGGGCTTTTTTTTTTTTTAATAACTTGGAAGGCCTCCTGAGGAGTTGAGGATTATCTTTGTCCTTCCTTCATGGCTTGAGATATTTTGCGCGTCGCCGACTCTCGAAGCTAACTTTTTGGGCTTGCTTGGACTTCTATTAACATGGAGCAAAAATGATGGCTAAACCGGGTTTCAAAACACGCCGATCTTGAAATGAAAGGGTATTGTTTGGTGAGGGTGAGGTAAAGGTTTTCCCTACGGGTGAACAGCTTCAACCGCAATCCCTACCGAATGACCTAAACGAAATTAAGTCTTCATTGCTTACTTAAGCTTTAAATGAGAAAAGATTCATGCAAATTCATCGAGCAACAAAATGATGAGGATGATGAAAGAGATGTGAGCACATGAGATGCGAGATGGGGAGTTGGTAAGCCCCAATTTGAGGAGGATATCAATTGATTTTTCTCACTCCGATTAATTTAAATATTAACCATTTCAAAGAATTAGTGGTTGAGCCGCACAAGCTAGGATAAAATCATTTCAATTAAGTGTAACGTGGGTGTGCAAGTGATGTCTCGAGTCTGGCAAGAAAAGAAAAAAGACTTATATAAAAGTTAGACATTTAACTACTATGTCCAAAATGGACTAAAACGACAAATGTCCAGGAAGGACTTAGGTGAAAGAGAAAAATACTAGAGCCTACAAAGGTTGACTAAAATACTATTCATTTGAATTTCGGGCCTAAAAAAGGGCTCAGTCATTTGAGCTGCAGTTTCATGGAGGAAAGGAACCTTAGGCCCATTAGAGTAAATGACATAGTAGTCAAATCCTCCTGAAGGTTCCCCAAGTGTCCCTACACTAGTATCACCGGCCTCGAATTTTTCTTTCAACTTTTGCTGGGAAGAGGCTTTCTTCTTTTTGGGAGGACGATCTTCGTTTATCCAATCTTGATAGTCCCTCTCGAGGCAGCCGGGGCAGTCACAGATATCCCACCAAATGTGCTCAACAGCTGGTGGTGAATTTGGGGTTTCAGGCCGAGCTGTGCTAGGATGGTTCTGAGTTGAGCTAGATTGAGGAGATTTGCTGCTGGGCTTGCTTGGAAGCAAATGGCTGGATTCTGCCGAGTAACGAGAGGCATTAGAAGCCGGGGGAACAGGCACGTATTTGTCCTTCAGGGGAGCCCCAGTCAGTTGGGGGATTGCCAATGTTCCGAAATGACGTGTGGCTTCTTCGATCCAGGCCTGTTGTTCATTCTGGCGTTCCTTGAGAGCCCTGATGGCTAACCACATTTCCTCCATTGTTTTCAAACCTTCATTCCCTCTACTGATATTTGCAGGACCGGTATCATTCTGAGAGGGGACATCTGACGGCTGCTGAGGCATGCCGAATGTCTCCATCCCTGACTGCTGTTGGGATGGCGGCACTTTGAACTGTTGTTTGGGGGCTAGCTGGCATGTAAGTCGACGGGCGGGAGTTCTGGCGGTGGTGACATAGGAAGCTGGTGGTGGCATCCTGACATATCCGGGACGATTGAGAGTGAGAGGAGGATTTTCTTCCTTCTTCACGGTAAAAGTGCCATCGGGATTAAGACTGGCGGCCAAACCATGGCTCCTGAAGGCCTCCAGAAGGTTGTCAATTTGTGCTTCATGTCGCAGTCTCATCTGCTCTACCAACTGGATCCAATGCTGGTCTGTCTGAGGGATCTCGAGAGGATAGGTCTGTCCATCATTCTCAAATCCGGATTCAAGATTAATCATCTGGGATCTTCACCAGTTTCTACATTTTCCTTGGCATGCGAAAGCTCTCCGATTTCAATCATGTTCACTTGGTTATGGTTCCTTGGAAAAGGATTTTTGACTGTATTAGGCCCCTCGGGGACTTCTAACTTTCCTTGCTCTATCAAACCTTGGATTGCCTTTTTCAGGGGGACGCAATCATCTGTCAGGTGCCCATGGTACTGATGAAAGGCACAATGCTTGGAGGTATCCAAAGGAGCATTGGGGTTTTTGGGCTGATAATTATCTAAAATTCGGAGTAAACCTTCTTTTACCAAACCTCTGAAGATATCACTCAAAGGCATCCCAAAGTCTCCCAAGCCTTGGAACCGGGATCTGGACGCATCAGGTTTCTTGGGAACAAAGAGAGTGGCATTGTTAAAGTCCTGTCCCGAATAGGGCTGGGCAGGAGTCGTGTTGGAGGTGGAAGAAGCCCGGTATCTGTAAGCAGGTGCAACAACTTGCTGCTGATTGTAAGCCCTCTCAAATTTAGCCCCGGAATTGACCATTGCCCGCAGATCCGGATAGGGGAAATTGCTAAATGAGGCCCTTAAATGCGGCTTAAAGCATGACTGGAAGATATCCAACTGTTCCTCTTCAGAAGGAGGGATGGCCATCTCACTAAGCTTCAGATTCCACCGCTTGTAAAAATCCCCAATATTCTCATCAGGGCGCTGCATCGTCGTCTGCAGGTCAACTCTGTTTGTCTCCCATTCCAAGTTGGCTTTATACTTATCTGTGAAAGTACTGGAAATCCGTTCCTAAGTAGCCCTAACTTCAGGCTTCAATCGAAAGAACCATTTCAAAGCTCCTGACTTCAAAGAGAGACTGAAGTAGTCGGCCAACTGCTGGTTTGTGCATCCCTTAGCTTTCATTGCCAAAGTATAGGTGTCCAAGTGAGTTTTAGGGCACGCACTCCCGTCAAACAAGTCGAGATTGGGCATCACGAACTTGTGAGGCAGGGGTATAATGGAGTCGGGATCTGTAGGTCGAAGAGCAGTGTTCTTTTTGACAGTCAATTCAGCAAGCTACGCTTTCATTTCCTTGTATTGTTCCATAAACCAGGCCAAATGGGGATCCAAAGGTGGAGCGGGAATGCCTGAGCCGATATTTGAGCTAGGAAGAGGGCTAGCTGTTGGTGGTACACCGGTGGAAGGAATACCATATCCCGGAGCATAGGTGAAAACCTGTCCTTGGCCCAAATTACCCTGGGGAGTGTAGGTAGGAGCTTGGGCAAAGGGATAGAACCCAGCGGCTTGCTGTTGGCTTCCAATCGACAGAGAAGGTGGAGGCAGACCTGAGGTAGCCGGATAGCTCGGGTTTCCAGAGTGAGACTCATAAGTAGGCTTAAATGCGGGTTGCTATCCCTGGTTGTTGAACTGCGTAGCTGGCTGTGGAGATGGTGTATAACCGGGAGGATACTGCGGTCCTGGTGATTCTGATGAGACTGGATTTGGGGCTTGGTGGCCCATTGATCCCTGAGTGAGGAATGGGTTTGTAGAAGCTGTGTTAGGAGCAGCTGAACTAGCATCATTCTGAGGAGGGGCTCCCGACTGTTGCCCTGAACCGAACTGTGGTGGCATCCCAAACTGTCGCTGCGGCACTCTGAACTGCTGTTGTGAAGGTCCGGCTTGATCGGTTCCGAACTGAGGCGGGATCCCAATTTGCTGTGGCATTCCAAGGTACCCCAACCGTGAGAAGGCATTCCATGCGATTTTGCCCCCACCGAGGAAATCGAACCGATTTGTCACGTCGGGATGCGTACGGGTCCAAAGTGGGTCTGTATTTGGGGAGCTGGCTAACCCAAAGATTGAGGAGCATGGGCTCTGGTAGTAGTACCATAGGAGGTTGGTGGTGGCATCCTGGAGTAGTCAGGGCGACCAAGAGTGGGATTGGGATCCTCCTCTTCTTCCACGGTGAAGGTGCCATCGGGGTTGAGACTGGCGGCCAGACCATGGCTCCTAATAGCCTCCAGAAGGCTATTCATCTGTGCTTCCTGTCGCAATCTCATACGTCCACCAACCGATTTCCACTTTCATTCTGTTTGGGAGTCCGGGAGGCGGAGTGATGTTGTCCCCATCGTTAGGCGATGCGAGACATTCGGAAACCGGAGTCGAAACAAATGGTGAAGCTGATGATGCGCTTGACTCTTCCCAACTGATCAAACGGTGGCCCGGCGCCCGAAACCAAGCTTTGTGAGGAGCTGCGGGGGAAAGACACGAGGGTTCAGATATTTGGGAGTGAAGGAGGGTAGGTGTTTGGGCTTAGGGCTCATGCAACATGCAGTTATTTGTTCTTGTTTACTTAAAATGTGTTTTATTAAACCTAAGCGGTTGGAAAAGATTGCTCTTCTTTTTCGCAAACTACTCTGATTCCTGGATCAGTGGGACCCATCACTACGCCTGCGGACCCTCAACCTGTAACCCCGAACAAGGGTTCCGTAGGGCAAGCAGGTCCCACCGAACGAAAAGAAAAAAGATCCTAAATTCTGGCGGGTAATCTAGTCTTAACGAGCATTCGTTGTAAATTACGGACAAAGCTGACGTCAAAGGTCAAGATCGTGTCCGAGGGCTCGACGAAAACTCGGCATGGTTTTGACTGATAAACTTCCATAACTGATCTTGACCCGTCGTCAGTTAAGTCGTAATTAGACATGGAATAATCGTTAATCCTTGATGACTCAGTGTCATGCCGGGGGTCGGTGCATAAGTTGTGCAAGTCAAAGTCAAAGTCAAGGCGCTAGTTAAGATCTGGTCAAAGTCCGTGACGGAAAACCGACATGACTTCGACTGATTTAGGGTCTCCGAAAGATATTGACTTGGCATGCCGACTAAGGTTTGACTGGCAAGGTGTATACACAGACAAGGCATGACACGGACCAAACTAAAAACCAACCGGGTCTCGGACAAAGTGTGTCACGGACAAGTGCATGGTCGACACGAGGCTCCAAGGGATGTTTGGGTAGTCCCGTGCTCGCACTGAGAGGCGTAATAAGGCCAAACGGGCTGTTACTGGGATTTTTCCAGGTTAAGGACGTAGTGTGCAGTGTAAGGCCAAGTGCGCGTAGTGTGCGACAGTCTATCTTCTTTTTCTGAGTAAAATAGAAATTTTCAGATGTGTCTTAAAGAGTATGATGCATGCAAAAAATTTTGAAAATGATTTTTTTTTTTTGAATTTTTTTTCTTTTGAATTTTTTTTTTTGAATTTTTTTTTTGAATTTTTTTTGTTGAAACAGATAAACACATAAGCACAAAATTCAAACAGTTAAGGAAATGAGTCCGACAGTCAAGATATCGATTCTTCCGGGACAGTCAAAACAACACGAAATGTGCAAAACCAACACACACAGAGTACAAATGTTTTCAAATACCGGGACGGAAGTTTGACCCACAAAAGCTTTTCTTATTTCTTTTTTTTTTTTGAATTTTTTTTTTTAAAAAGATAAAGCTTATTTTTTTTATATTCCCCAGCGGAGTCGCCACTGTGATGTACCCGATTTTTATTTTTTGAAAAATCAAACGGAGTCGCCACGCCGTTTTAGGTTTAAAGGCCAAAACTTTGAAAAATGCCCAAAATTAGAGAAAAATGGGTTCGGAGGTCACGTTACATTCCGGAAAGAACGTTAGGGTTCACCCGGAATGCCTCGTAAAACGAGTCTTCCTAATTTAAAACCATTTGTGTGTGTGTGTGTGTGTTTTGCAAAAGGAATTTTCTGAAAATGAAGTTTTGACTGGACTGGACTGAAATTTATCAAAACAGTGTGCTTCTGTGAGTGAAAAATGACTGAAAAAACAAAATGTCTGTCCCTTGCATTCTTGTTCGCGCGAACCAGAGCGAGATTCATTCCTGTCCACGCGGATGGGACAGTAATATTCCTTTTCCGCAACTTTCCAGTCTGATTCTGTAAATTCCAGAATGTAAACTGGAGTTACAGAATCAGAACTGAACTTTGCAACTGAAAGTGTTAAATAAAAATATTTTTGGGATTTGCATCCATGCTTGTCCCCACTTTCCTTAGGCTTTGATTAGTGATCACTAAACATGATTAGTGGTGATCTACTATATCAAGCCATCCTTAGGGTACATTAGGACTAGGAAGCACTTCATTTGCTTGGGATGGGGAGATTTAACATAAAACAAAGATTAATGTATGAAAATTGAATTTAGGTTAAGGGTGTATCAACTTTAGAGTGGATTTCTAAGGTGGTCATTAAGATGACCATCCTTGAGATCTTTGAACTCAATGTATCAACTTCACCCTTTTTGTAACCTAGTAACCTTGATGATCTTCATCCATGGAAATTATTCCAAGGTGAAGATCTTAGGCTTAAAGAAAAATATTTACAAGGAAGTAAACAATTTGGACCATCTAAGATGGTCATCCATGGAGATTTTACCCCAAGGTGAACATTCTTAGGTCAAGTAAAGCAAATTTATGTAAAGACAAGGGACATTGGGGAGTAACATAAGGAAAGATGTAGATCTTCATGGAAGATCATCCATGGAGATGAGCTCCATGGAGATCTTCCTAGATCCAAGGACAATATGCAAGAAGATCAACAATTAATAGGTAAAGCACAAGATAATGAAGATTCAACAAGTAGATAAACAAGATCTAGACAAATATAGAGAGATTAACAAGATTTAATGAAAATGATTGCTTGAACAAAGATAAGTTTGGTGCCAAAAGAAGGAGGGTTTTACCAATGGTGACACCTTATCTTCTTTGGTTAGAGTTTGACTTGAGGAGTATCAAGATTTGGTGTTTGGATTTGTGTTTAGATGTGTGTTTGGATGAGTATTTGTTGGGTGTTTGAAGGCTGTATTGAGAGAGTATTTCGGCAATGTAACAGTAGTGAATTGTTGATGTCTAAACTGAGAGAGAAGGGCTCAATTTATAGGCTGTCTGAGATTGCATTAATGTCCGCGCGGATTGGACTGAGGTCCTCATTTTCATCCGCGCGGATGGGAACGTAGGCGTGACTGCTTTTTGCAGAAAAGCAGTTTTGGCATTTTGTCTTTAGTCAATATTCCTTTTTTTATTGGAAATGACAAATATCCATGAGATTTTGTCTATTTTTTATTCCTAAAATGCCCTTCCTCATTTAAATTGTCAAAATAGTGTCCAAAATGCCCCTAGATGATTATAAATCATTAATTTGGGCTGACGGAACATTGGCGGTTCAGATTGGGACACTTACATATGGCCTATTATTTGGTACATTACTTTTTACAATACAGAAACTCTGTCAATTTAGTTTCTCATTCACAAACCGTGAACTTACTCTCACGCCGGAGGGCCTTTAGCCGGACTCGCCCCGTCTTAGTTTACGTGTTTTCTCTTATTTTCAGGCCTTGCAATCTCCGGAGCATCCGAACGCTTGGATTTGGGCTAATTTGATGATTTTGGCATCATCAATTGGTTCCATTGCCGGGAAATCGATTCAAACACCCTTTGTTTGGCCTGGAAAAAACTCTCTGAAAGCCAGTTTGTTTGCCGGAAATTTTCTAGATTTGAACGGAAATTTCTGTTCCGTTTTGGCTCTATTTTTGATACGCCGGATTCTGCAGAAAATTCGGCCGGAATATTAAAACTCACGCCTGAAGCAATCTTTTTGGCTGGAAATTTTGGTTTTGGTAAAATCGCAATTGCAATCTTGTGTTAGCGCCCAGAATCTGTCCCAAATCTTTGGCTAGAAATCTTGAAATTGTGGAAAATTTACGTGTGGTAAATTCGCTGTTACAATCGCTTATTTGCAATGGAAGACGGACAGTTTACAAGTGTTACTGCCGAGGAACAGACTCAAGTGAACGGGGTCAACACTAATGCCGAGCTGCCTCCTCCTCCTCCACCTCAGCCAGACGGACCTCCTCCCCTCGCCATGACTCTTCGATCCATGGGTCAGGCGAATGCCGAGGGAGAGGGAGCTAACCTTCCTCATCCTACTCACCCTCGTGGGAAGCGAGTAGGAAGGAAGACGACAAAGAATGCTGACATCAGCCAAGCCGAGGGAACTCAACCCGTTGACCGACGCACTCTGCTACATAGACAAATGGAAACTTTGCAAAGGATGTACGAGACACAAGCTGCTCTTTTGCAATTGGATCCTGACAATTCCATGGCTGAATTCATGCTGCCGTCGATGGGCAACCCTCGTGGAAGGGAGCAGGGTGAGCGACGAGGTCCTCCCCTCGACCTTGCTGTACCACCTAAGCAGGCCCTCCGAGAGTCCCCCCGTCCTCGGCATACCAACCAGAAGAAAGACCAGGTAGTTGACCTGAGAAGCCAGTTGAGTTCCAAGGAACAAGAAGTGAATTCCAGGGACCTAAGGACGAGGCTCAGCTTGTCCAAGCGTTTATCTCCTCCTCGTCTTGTCATGGCACCTCGTCGTCCCAGGTCTCCTCGACCCCATCGACCTCGTCATGATTCCCCTCGTCCTCGTAGAGACTCACCTCGACCTCGTCCTCGTGAATTCGTGCGCCCGATAACTCCTAAACCATATAGAATGATACTTGGTGGCCATGAGTTGGAATCAAGACGTGATAAGGCACCATCTAAGCGTGACATCCGTCGAAACGACGGGGAACACAGTAGGGTGAATGGTCACCCCAAAGATAAATCAACCCATAGCTTCCAGCGAAGCACCCACTCCAGCAGTGATAAGGGAGTGGAAACCAAACAATGGGAACTATTGAAATAAAGACTTGATGACATGGAGATGGGCAAGAAGGTTGATGATGATGACTATGACTGGGCCACCCGTCCATTCTCCCGGAGGATCACTGAGGCACCACCAAATCCTCACTTTAAGGTCCCAAATTTTGAAAAGTACAACGGGACCACTGATGCAAAAGACCACGTGCAAAGTTTTGAGCAAACCATGAATCTCCTCACCACCGCTGATGACATGCTTTGCAAAGCTTTCTCGAGCACCTTCTCCGGAACAGCCTTGACCTGGTTCCATGAGCTCAAAAAAGGTTGCATCGATTGCTGGAGGGGCATGAGGAGAATGTTCTTAGACCACTTTGCCACTGCTGGTAAGATGAAGATGAGATTGACTGACCTTGCCAATATCGAGCAAGGAAAGGGAGAAACCACCCTCAGTTATTACAACAGATTCCGTAAGATGGCGGAACAAGTGGAAGAGAGCCTCACTGACAGGGAGGTTATTGTCTGCTTTAATTCAGGATTGAGATCCATTCCCCTCATCTATGAGTTTTCCGCTAGAGAACCTAAGTCTAAGGCTGATTTGTACAACGTCGCCTACGCCATTGCCATGGCGGAGGACAAAAGCAAGAAAAGGGGATCTGATAAGGTGAAACCAGAAGCGGCCGGTACTCGCCACGATGACAAGGGCAATGGTAAGGGATCCAAGGGGAAGAATAGAACGAGAAGTACTGAAAAACCTGAAGTATTCACCCCACTTACCAAACCCATCTCGGAGATCATGCAGCTAGTAAACCTTCCCCTTCCCCGTCCACTGAGTGATAAACCAAAGTACCCCCGTGATACATCTAAATTCTGCGATTTCCACAAAGACCATGGTCACAATACTGATGGCCGTTGGTCCCTCAAGAAAATGATACAACGGTGGGTTGACGAGGGAAAGCTAGACCGCTATGTCATGAAAAGGATGGCAAGCAGAAGCGGAAGGAAGAGAAAAGTGAAGACGATGATAAAAGTGAGGACGGAGAACGTAGGCATCCTAGGGCTAAATTACACGTGATCTGTGAAGAGGTGACTTCCACCAGAAAACTAAGGGACCAGAAACATGAACTAAGCAAAGTGTACCACGTACCTGCTTGGATTCATAAGGCTGAAGAGATCATCAGTTTTTCTCCCAACGAATTGGCAGGGAGCCGCGCTGCCCGTGAACAACCCTTGGTAATAAAGGGTCGGATTGATAATGTGGAATCAGAAAGATTACTTGTGGACACGGGGGGGGGGGGGCCGTGATATTCTGTACTATTCCGCTTTCCAACAGATGGGCTTGAAAGACACCATGCTGGAACCATATCATGGAAGGCTGGAAGGATTCACCAACCATAAGGTTGGAGCTAAGGGAACTGTGGAGCTAGAACTTGAAATTGGCGAACATCCCTTCAGATCCAAGGCTACTGTCAGTTTCGTAGTCATGGATTTGACAAGTGATTATCATGCTATCATAGGCATTCCAAGTCAAGCTAAACTTGGGTTGGTAGCCTCCCTTCCTCACCAACGAGTTAAATTTACCACTCGTGCCAGAATTGGATGTGTGAGGGCGACCCCCAAAGACTTCTTGAAGCATGTCGTCAAGAGCCGAAAGAAATCTAAAAGTGTGGAGATAGATACCCCCGAGGAAAACATCAAGATCTCTAAATCTCAAAAAACCACCGAAACTAGCTCCAGAATGAGCTATATCCGTGAGGTGCTTGATGATGAGGAAGAACCTATGGTCCAAGAAATTGCAGATGACCAAGGCATAGTTTCGCCCGTCTCTGAGCAAGATCCCATTCTCGTCAACGGCCAGAACTCGGGGGCCAACCATGACTTGAGGAAGGTCGATCCGCTCGACGTTGATGAACTAATGGAGGAAGAGGGCCTCAACGTAAATAACAATGAAGGTAGGAGAATTAGAGAAATTATCATCGAGTCCCTGGAATTTCGTGATGGTCCTGAGATGGAGCCTGTAGACGAACTGGAAGAGGTGGTCATTAACCCTGACTACCCTGAACAAAAAATCAAACTCGGGGGCCAGTTATCTCCAGAAGAGAAGGAAAGAATCGTCTCCCTCTTAAAAAACAGTCTCGACGTCTTTGCTTGGAGAGTCGAAGACATGAGAGGGATCAATGAAGAAGTAGCACTCCATCGCTTGGAAGTTGACCCATTGGCAAAAATAATCTCCCAGACAAGGAGAAACTTTGCAAGGGACAAGGAGGAGGCTATTAAAGAAGAGGTGCAAAAGTTATTGAGCGCCAAAATTATACGAGAAGTCAAATATCCCGTTTGGTTAGCCAATGTAGTAATGGTGAAGAAACAAAATGGGAAGTGGCGAATGTGCATCGATTTTACCGATCTCAACAAAGCCTGCCCTAAAGACAGCTATCCTCTTTCCAGAATTGACAAGCTGGTTGACTCCATTGCTGGACACCGTACACTCAGTTTCCTAGATGCCTATTCAGGCTATCATCAGATAAAAATGGCAGAAGAGGACATCGAGAAGATGGCATTCCAAACACCTGGGGGAAATTATTGTTATGTTATGATGCCTTTTGGGCTCAAGAACGCGGGTGCCACGTACCAACGAATGGTGAATCAAGTATTTGGCGCGCAAATAGGCCGAAACATGGAGGCCTACTGATGGATGTGGTTTTACCCATCCAAAAAATATGTTCCTAAGCTTATTTTCTGTTCGAAACCTTGAGAATTTAATATATTTTGTTAGTGTTTTGATAGTTCAGGGACTGAAGTGCAACAATGATGAAAACGGAGGATTTGTACCCACTTTAGAAGTTCAAGGGCCAAGTTGTAATTTATTGAAAATTCAGGGACCAAACTGAAAATACGAAAATTTGGGAGGAATTTGGGAGGCATGTGATGAATTAGAACGATTGTTTTATGGTGGTGAAAAGAGGAATAGTGAGGAGGTTTACGATATGGATGAAGATTTTCCACTTCCTAGCTGTTTCAATGAAAATTTGGTCATCCTTATTGTACCTCCCGTTTCTTGTGAGGAAGAAAAAAATGAAAAAGATTCTCAAGAGAAAAGACCCAAAAAACACAAATGTGAAAGAATTTCGTGGGCATTAAATGGCTTCATATTTAGGGGATTATTTATGGGGCATAGATTGAAGATTAAGACCCGCGAGACAGTGAAGTGGGCCAAAGGACGGAAGGTAAAGTCCAAACGCGGGCAACGGTCGGGCTAACGACCTTAACCAAATGCGCTAATTGGGAGGCAACCCAAGTAGGTACGTTTTTATTGCTTTATTTATTTGCTTTGTTGTGTCATATCGTCCTTTGAACCCGAGGCATGTTTGTGTTCTCTTTGCTATGAGGACATAGCATGTTTTGAGTTTGGGGGTAGATATCTCTCCGAGTTTGTGGGTTTATAGGGGAGTGCATATAGTGTCACCCTCCAAAAAAATAGAAAAATTTAAAAATTTTGTTCTCATTATATGTTTGGAAGTTGGCCAACGTTCGTGATGATTTGAGAGAGTTTTTGATTGAGTTTTGCTAGTTTGTGCCAATTTGAATATGTTAATTAGAATTTCATTAATACATGTAAAACACAATTGCACCACCATTCACTTCCATTATTTTTTCTTGATCATTGTTATCAATTTAGGAGACCTTTATAGGATCACTTTGACATTCTCGGGGTCCCTAGAATATGTTTGCATGACTGTCAATAACACATTAATTAGGCTATTCGAGAAGTGATATGTGGCTATTTCTTTGAACCCTATTTGTGAGCCTTTAACTTTCTCGTCACTCATACAAAATTTTTCGCTAGAATCCCTTTTGAGCTTGAAAAAGAAAGGAATCTCTCACATAGTGGGAGGTTATTTTAGACCACCATTCGCCTTCTTTTGTACCCTCATTATCCTACCCTTTTAACTTATACACTATTTTCTTACCTTTTCAAGAAAGTGAAACTAGAGAATGAATGGGAATTTTTGGGTGAAGTTTGGAAAATCAAAGGGTTGAGTGAAAAGTGGTCATGAAAAAAAAAGGGGCATGTTATGTAATGAAAAGAGGGGCTTGAGCTTAAAGTATTGAATGCACATTCTCCGTGATATATTTGTGCAAAGTAAAAAAAAAAAAAAAAAAAGAAAAAAAAAAAAGAAAAAAAGAAAAAAAAAAAGAAAAAAAGAAAAAAAAAAAAGAAAAAAAAAGAAAAAAAAAGAAAAAAAAAATAAAAGAAAAGAAAAGCCGAGCCCTCTCTAATGTTGAAGTGGAAAGCGATCAAAAAGAAAGAAAGGTGATCAAGCCCAAGTTTGAAAGTATACAAAAATTATAAGTTTGGGGGTTAAATCAATCGGTTGGCTTGAAGCGGAGTGATAAATTTTAAAGTGAGGATGTATGATGAAGACTTTCTAGTTTCACTTGCTTGACTTCGTATGTCCTTACCTTCTTTTGTAACCGTGAACCTTTCCCGCGTTTATCGCGATACATTACAAACCGTAAAGCCATATTTGATCCCTAAAGAGTAGCCGGGTTGACAGTTTTGTTTAAATATGCATATGAGTGTCCCTTGTGCAGAAATTTCATCTTAGTATCATTGATTTAGAGCATGTGGTTAGTGACCCTATAAAATATCTTACTTTGGTGACAATGATCTCCCATATTTCATTCATCATTCAGGCCGAGGTGGAAAATTGTGGGTTAGATGCATTAATGTGATTGTAATTGCATATTCTTATTGGTACTTGTTTAGCATATTATGTGAGAATCTGAGACTTGTTTGGCCGACAACCTTGTATATATTGAGAACATATCAAAAATAATTTCTGTTGATTCTTTTTATTTGTTAGAGTAGTTTTGTTTTGTTTTACTCGAGGACGAGCAAAAGGTAAGTTTGGGGGTATTTGATGGATGCGGTTTTACCCATCCAAAAGATATGTTCCTAAGCTTATTTTCTGTTCGAAACCTTGAGAATTTAATATATTTTGTTAGTGTTTTGATAGTTCAGGGACTGAAGTGCAACAATGCTGAAAACGGAGGATTTGTACCCACTTTAGAAGTTCAAGGGCCAAGTTGTAATTTATTGAAAATTCAGGGACCAAACTGAAAATACGGAAATTTGGGAGGAATTTGATTTATAAAAATTCATGGGCTAAAGTGAAAAATAAAATCTCAAAGAGCGAGGTGCAAAATAATTTTTATAGCGATCAAAGTTGGACTTGGCAATTGCGGAACGAAACGAATAACAAATGGATACTAACCAAACCAAGCAAGGCAGCACATTGGCCATGGCTGGCCCCAAAAGGCATGGAAGTGGCCGAGCATTGCTGAAAATATGGGCCAAGGCTGAAGGCAAATGGGGGCCAAGGGTGAAGCTGTTGGGCCAAGGCAAGAGAAATCCCAAGGTTGGCTATCAGAACGAGTTGGCACTATTGCCACGACTCGTTTTCACGAGTCTGCTCGGCGAGTCAGGATTTATGGAATTTGGGCTTATTGGGCTTGATTTGGGCTGTGTCCCACATTTTCTTGGAGTTAACCTAAGTATTTATAAATAACAAGCGCAACCATTGATTGAGGGGCGGCTACTGTAGAGGATTTTTGGTTCCAGCAGTGGTTATTGGGGAGGAAAGGAAAAAAAGATAATTACTTCTTCCGTCTCCGATTCAATTGAAGGTTTATGATTTTTATATTTTATTTTATTTTTGTAATTTTTATTATGAGTAGCTAAGTTTTTATTTCGCGGATTGGATGTAACAATTGTCGAATTCTTATGCTAATGATGTTTTAATTCTTTCACACTTTTCTTGTTCTTGTTCAATGGAATTTGCTTAATTTATTTTTAGACTTCTAACATTATTGATTGATTTTGTTGGTCTTTAAATTACTAGGGTTTAAATTACTACACTTGCGTGGGTAGTTTTTACATTGGCCTAGATTTCATTGAATAGAACCAATTGAAGACCTTGCGGAAATCAAAAGGGTCTAAAATCATTTGTTCCTTGGTTTTTAAATGTATTACTTGGATGTTTTGTAGACCTTGCGGAAAACATCACATCGAAGTAATAATAGGGTTGCAACCCGGCCATCTAACCGTCCCAACTCTTATTAAAGTGAATGATTTCTTGAACAAGATTAGTAATTGTTTTTATAAATTAGCATAGGAAGGAGATAATTGTGAAACCCAATCCGTGAATCCTTGTCATTCTTGATTTCAATATCTGTTTTATTTTAATTAATTAATTTATTTGCTTTTTAATTTAGTTTATTTTAATCAATCAAAATCAAACCCCTCCCTCTTGTTTCGTTTACACTAATTAAATCAACTTGTTAATTCACTCAAGTCTCTGTGGTTCGACCCTTACTTTTGTATATTGCTACTTCGGTAACTTGTACACTTGCAAGGTATTTTATTACAGAATTTTTATCCATCACCTACATTGATGATATGGTCATTAAGACTAAGGAGGGCAGTCACGCTCCTGACCTGAAAGAGACAATAAACAACCTCCAAGTTAATAACATGAAGCTGAACCCAAGTAAATGTGCATTTGGGGTGACAGCTGGAAAGTTATTGGGCTTCATGGTATCGCAGAGGAGAATCGAGGCGAACCCCGAGAAAATAAAGGCACTGATTGACATGAAGGAACCTACCACCATCAAGGAGGTTCAAAGGTTAAATGGAAGGATAGCGGCACTCGGAAGGTTCATAGCCAAATCCGCCGAAAAATCACTGCCCTTCTTCAAGGTATTGAAGGGTACCAAGAGCTTTTCCTGGACTCCCGAATGCTCTGAAGCGTTCCTACGGTTGAAGGATTACTTGGGTTCCCCTCCCTTGCTCAGCAGTCCGATTTCCGGTGAGATGTTGTACGTGTTCCTAGCTGCCACCGATCATGCAGTCGCAGCCGTTCTAGTTCGGAATGAAGAAGGAATTCAGAAGCCTATCTACTATGTCTCTAAGGCATTGTCAGACGTAGAAAGCAGATACATCAATGTGGAAAAGATAGCGTACGCGCTAGTCATCGCCTCAAGGAAACTACGTGCACACTTTTCTGCCCACCCCATCACCGTTTATATGAACGAACCACTGAAGAAAATACTGCACAAGTTGGATGGCTCCGGACGTCTCCTGAATTGGTCTATCGCTCTCACGGAGTTTGATATCACGTACCAACCAAGGAAGACCCTCCTGGCACAGCCTTTGGTTGACTTCATGGTTGAGACTGCCTTCATGGGTGAACATGTCCCCACCTCCCGTAAACAAAACGCACCGGAGGAAGAAAAGTCTCCCGTCGAACTCCCATCCAACTGTTGGATTCTATACACGGATGGGTCTGCTACAAAACAAAGAAGCGGAGCTGGAGTTGTACTGGCAAGCCCGGAAGGAGAATACACCACGCAAGATGCCATCCGTTTCAAGTTCCCTGCCTCCAACAATCAAGCTGAATACGAAGCTCTAATATTTGGTATTGATTTGACCTCCTTCTACGGAGCAACTAAGGTGGCGGCATTCTGTGACTCCCAACTCGTTGTCAAACAAGTAAAGGGAGAGTATAACACTGAAGACCCCACCCTTGCCAAATATAGAGACCTTGTCCTAGACATGACGAAGAAGATGGAATTCTTTGAACTCAAGCAAATAGGCAGAGAGGACAACCAAATCGCAGACGTTCTATCTAAACTAGCAACCATGGATGTATCTAAGTCTAAGACCAATCCATACGTAGTTTATGCTGAGGAATCTGCGTATGAAAGACTATAAGTCATGCTCCTAGAGGGAGAAGAGAGGTGTTGGATCGATGACTACATTGACTACATCGAGAAGGAACAACTCCCAGAAGATGAAGCACAAGTCAGACTTATCAAGAAGAGGTCCCCAAGGTTCGTGGTGATGAGCAGAGTCCTCTACCAAATATCTTTCACGAAGCCCCTGCTAAGGTGTGTCTATCCCAAGGAAATTGAGAACCTCTTGGCAGAAGTACATGAAGGTGTTTGCGGCGGACACCCGGGGGCCAGAACCTTAGCTGACAAAATCATATTGCTATGTTACTACTGGCAAAACCTAAGGGAGGATGCGCACGCCTATGCTAAAAAATGTGATAAGTTCCAAAGATTCTCTGACATTCCTAGACTACCGGTAGTTAAGCAAACAGTTGTGATACCTACGTGGCCATTTGACATGTGGGGGATCGACATCATCGGACCCTTCCCTCCCGCCCGTGGTAATTGCAAGTACGTCATCGTAGCTGTTGATTATTTCTCCAAGTGGACAGAAGCAAAGGCATTGGCCAAGATAACGGAAGAGAACGCAATCAACTTCGTCCACGACTACATCTGGTGTCGATTTGGCCTCCCTCATACAATTGTCTCCGATCACGGACTCCAGTTTTCGTCGGCATTTACAACGGAGTTGGGAAGAGTCAAAGTCCGCCATGCAAAGTCCTCAGTTAGCAGATCCCAAGGCAATGGTCAAGCAGAAGCTGCCAACAAACTAGTCCTAACAGCCCTTGCCAAGAATCTAGAGGGACGCGAGGGTAGATGGTTGGACGAACTTCCCTTAGCCTTATGGGTTGTTCGCACAGCCACCCGGGGGCCAACCAGGGAAACCCCATTCGCACTAACCTTCGGTTCTGAGGCTATGGCACCAGCTGAAATGGCCATCCCTACCGTGAGAAACTCCCATTATGATGAGCATGTCAACGAGGTTAATAGGCTCATAGACCTAGACCTGATAGATGAAAAACGACTAGCCACACAGATGAGGATGGTGAACTACAAACAAAGGACCAAGGCATATCATGACAAGAGGGTCATCAGAAGAGTATTCCAAGTAGGTGATTGGGTACTTAGAAAAATTGAAGCAACTGATCGGAAGGCAGAACAAAACAAGCTCTCCCCGAACTGGGAAGGTCCCTATATCATCACTCAAGTCATTCGAGAAGGGACCTACAGATTGAAGACTAAGGAGGGGAAGGATCTCAAGCATCCATGGCATTCCGACAATCTCCGAAAATATTATTACTAGTCTAGTTTATTTTGCAATAGATTAGTTTCTCGTTTTCAGTCTTTTACTCTTTAGTTTGATAGGATTGCAGTTCGATGTAATCACGTTTCAGTTTTACGAAAGCAGTTTCTTCCAACATGCAAAGCAACTATCAACTCCTCACACAAACACCAGAAGACGAGGATCTTATCCCCGACTCTTCAAAACATACGCCTTACGTCTTGACAAGGGTCCGCCTTGACTCAATGACTATAGGTTCCTGACAGCCAACACGAGGACTCTCCCTCGACATACTGGCTTACCTTACATCCTGACAAGGGTCCGCCTTGATTCAAGGATTACAAGGTTCAAACAGTCAAGACCGAGGATCTCTCCTCGGCCTAATGACTTGCCTCACGTCAAGACAAGGAAACACCTTGTCACTACGACTAAAAGGCATCACGTCTGAAACCTGTGCACGAGTCATCTTCCTCGGCATAAGGAGATGAAAAAGAAGAAATCATCCAACAGTCAAAGCCGAGGAGACCCTCCTCGGCCTATACGACTTAAAAGTACCATCACAAGCCGAGGGACTTCACCTCGGCCTAACAATTTCATAACTGGACGAGGGACTCTCCTTGACTTTCCCTTTTTACAAGTTTTGTGCATGCACAGTATACAAACAAACACTCAAAACAATTCATTAAAATGCAAGCATGAATTAAGACAAAAAGATTCGTTCATTGATATTTCATAAGAGATTACAAGCCCTACCAACTATTACAAAAAAGGGAGAAAAATCCTAATATGGCTGAGCATCATCGAAGGGCTTATCAAGCCAATCCTCCGTGATAGTATCGGGGGGAGGAAGAACAGTTTGATCGGCTTGAGCCCCAGCTTCCTCGGTGTTTCCCCCCTCGACCTCGGATTCTGCTTCCTCATCTTGAATCGCCTCCACCAAGGCTTTGATGTTGCCGGGTCAATAGATGATGGCTCCCAAGCTGCTCAACCCGCTTGGGCATCTTCCCCAGCTATGATCTCTAAGTTATACTCAGAAAATGGAACCAGGTGGTGAAGAGCCCTAGCTTCCTCATCATACTGATTCTGGCTAATCAGCAGAGCAATCTTGTTGATGTCCAAGCCAGTGGTGGGGTCAGCTAAGATACGGCGAGCAAGATGGAGATAGCCATCCTCGAACATGGTGGCAGTCTTCTCATCCACCACGTCCTGGAAGGCTTGGCTCTCCTTAAAACGGTTCACGATCGCCTCTTCCCTGGTAACAAGGGTAGCCTCGTAACCCCGGCATTTGGCTTCGGCCTCCTCGGCCCTTACCTGGACCTCGGCCTTGGCCTTCCTTGCCTCAGTAAGCTCGGCCTCCTTCAGCCGGAGGCTCTCCTCGGCTTGGGCTCGAGCCTCTTGCACTTGCTTTCGGGCTTCCTCGGCTCTCTTCACCTCGGCCTGAGCAGCTTCTAACTCGGCATCCTTGACCTTCAAAAGCTCAGCCAGGGCAGCCTTCTCGGTCTCACCCTTCTTTTGGGTGGCCTTGGCGTCATGCGCTTTCTCCTCACGAGCACTTGCAAGACGTTTTAAATACGCCGTGATAGAAGCCCACTGCAAGATAAACCAATATCAGATATCCTATCAAGTACAAGTTACGAAATCGATAACTAAGGGTACGAGAAAGCTACCTCAGCCATCATGAGACCCTTGCGACAGAGCAAGTTCTCCCTGCTCGGTTTCTCCTTCACCAGGGCATCATAAGCCTCCTCGTCCATGGCCCTTTGGACAGGAGCTCGGCCCAACCTCAAAAGGGGGCCCTTCCTGATTTGCAAATGAAGGCCCTTCAGACGGGGGACGTCGGCCGCCAGGCGCCTGTGAATGTGTGCCCAAATTTGTGGAATTGGATTCACGCGAGTTTGAAGACATCCGGTTTAATTTGAAAAAACGGAGTCGCCACGCCATTTTGATTTCCTCAAAATTTTGAAAAAAAGGTTTTATGGGTTCGGAGGTTAAGTTACCCCTTGGGAAGAACGGATCGTCGTTCACCCAAGGGGCCTTGCCGGAGCAAGTCTCCCAAGATTTCATTAATCGTGCTTGCTTGCGTGCTTTCTTGTGTGCATGTGTTTGAAAATAAGGGGGGGGGGAAATGTCCCAAGTTGTCTTCCGGACGTACAAACCATTTATTGGTTGTCGCTCGTGATTCCTTGGAATTTTATGTATTCGGGATTATGATCCCGTCCTCATCTTGGACTTGTGATCATCACTTTTTAACCTCGGGACTTGCGTGATCGAGAGAATGACTCTCTTTATAGTCAAAGATGAGGTTCTTTAGAAAAGGAGGGTCCTTAGCCCATCAATCCTACACTTTAAGACGGTCGAGCTCATATAGATGCTTCATACTCGTCTTAAGTGATAATCGGAGATATAGGTTTCACGGTTGTCCCTTTCTAAAGAAATTATGAAACCTTTTATGGAAGAAACGATGTAAAGATAGGATCTTTTACACCGGTCCGTTCCAAGGTTGCTAATGGGGACATGGGGGAATGCATGTAAACATGACATTTTTAGTGAAAAGATGACATTTTTGGATTGCAAAGGATGCTTTTGATTTGTAAAGAATGCTTTTTTTGGTTAAAGAAATGATTTTTGTGCAAAGGATGCATTTTTATGTTGGAAAATAGCATTTTAGGTACAAATAATGCATAAAGATGTTATTTTGAAAGCAAAGGATGCTACTTTGATGTGAAGAAATGACTTTTAATGCAAATGATGCACCTTTAATGTGAAAAGGAAATTTTAATGCAAAGGATGCTAATTTTGAGTGCAAAAGGAATGATTTTGATGCATGAAAATAGGCTTTCGGTGTAAAGGATGCACCTTTATGTATTAAAAATGGTATTTTAGTGAAAAGATGGCATTTTTATGTATGAAGATACTATCTAAATTGCAGATAGACATCAGATTATAGCATGATGAGGGTTAAAATCAGATTACCAACTGGACAGATGAAGGTTCTGCAAACTGGCTTAAGTTGTCGCGTGACATACTTAGCCATTTGCAGAGACTTCATCAACTGAGATTTGCAGAGGTATCAAGGCACCAATATGGCCAAGTTACTTCACAAACAGATCTCAGAGAGCAAGTATTTTAGTAATGAACACTTCAAGAGGGTGTGGATATGAGGGATCCACACTCATCCCGAGTGTTCATGCAAAAAACAATGTCAAACCGGAGTTTTTACATGAAATGATATGTAATCAGATATGGATCGAAGCAATATGACACTAAAGCATGCAACTTTAATCAAGATACATCATTATTAACACATTTAGCATATAGATCTCATGTATAATGAAGGTAGGGAGAGGAAAAGGGTAGAAAATCGTTACCCTTGAAGACCACGACTCCCTATATCAAGTTAGATATAGGGGCCTTCAAAACAGCAACCTCCGGGGCTGAGATCGAGCCTTGGTTCCGTGAGAACCTTTGATTCTTTGTGTGTATATGAAGTTTGTGTGTGTGTATTGGTTGAATGGTGGGTGATTTGGAGGATTAATGTGTGTTTTAGGGAGTATGTGAGGAGAGAGGAGGCTTCTGGGCGTTTTCTCTATAGAGGGTGACTGAGGGGTGGAAAAGGGGTGCCCAAAATGAGAGGTGAAAGCCTCTATTTATAGGCTGCCTGCATGGGCTTATTATGTCGCACGACATAACAAGCCATAACCGTTTTCCTTCTAGAAACATGCAAGGTGGCAAGCTTCTAGAAGTCTTCATGGCCTATTATGTCGCACGACATAAGTAGCCACTTCCAGATTCTTCTATAAACATGCAAGGTGGCAAGCTTCTAGAAGTCTTCATGGCCTATTATGTCGCACGACATAAGTAGCCACTTCAGTATCTCTTCTAGAAACATGCAAGGTGGCGAGTCTTCTAGAAGGGAATTCCTCATAAAATAAAAACGTGTTTCTTTGGCTCCAAGCGAGTCCCTTCTCCCCTTAGGTGGTTTGGAACAGTTCCGAAATTGTTCCGGAACTCTAGGAAAATCCGGGGAATTGCCGGAAAAATTACCGGAATTGCCGGGAAAATTAAGGAAGGCATGAGCCGATTTGGGTACTTACGTAAGCCCTCGGCAACGTCACTTGCATGGCGAGTGGGGTTGTTGATAGAAAAAGGATCCAATCGGCGAATGCCGAGACGGATTGGGTGACCAAGTCGGGTCGAGTGGGTGAACCTTTTATGAAAGGCTACCTACGTATCCCGAGTGGGAATCAAGCCATAATCGTAGTTCGGAATCCACTGGGGAAAGGGGTGTCATATGTGACCAATTGGCTGAACCTAAAGTAGGCTACCTACGTATCCCGGAGGAATCAAGCCAGGCCATAGTTCGAACTTTTACTGAATCGAAATGTTATTCTTTCATCTTGAAATAACGGAGATCGAAAGAGAGAGCGAAATGTTATTCCTTCATCTTGGAATAACGGAGATCGCGAAAAAGGTCGAAATGTTATTCCTTCATCTTGGAATAACGGAGATCGAAAGAGAGCGAAATGTTATTCCTTCACCTTGGAATAACGGAGATCGCGAAAAAGGTCGAAATGTTATTCCTTCATCTTGGAATAACGGAGATCGAAAGAGAGCGAAATGTTATTCCTTCACCTTGGAATAACGGAGATCGCGAAAAAGGTCGAAATGTTATTCCTTCATCTTGGAATAACGGAGATCGAAAGAGAGCAAAATGTTATTCCTTCACCTTGGAATAACGGAGATCGCGAAAAAGGTCGAAATGTTATTCCTTCATCTTGGAATAACGGAGATCGAAAAAGAGCGAAATGTTATTCCTTCACCTTGGAATAACGGAGATCGCGAAAAAGGTCGAAATGTTATTCCTTCATCTTGGAATAACGGAGATCGAAAAAGAGCGAAATGTTATTCCTTCACCTTGGAATAATGGAGATTGCGAGAAAGGTCGAAATGTTATTCCTTCACCTTGGAATAACGGAGATCGAAAAAGAGCGAAATGTTATTCCTTCAATCTGGAATAACGGAGATCGCGAGAAAGGATGGATTTTGTAGAGAAGTAGGAAGGACTCAATAATTTTTGTAAAGAAAAGTGGGACGTACCCGGATAATTTTTGTAAAGAAAAGTGGGACGTACCCGGATAATTTTTTGTAAAGAAAAGTGGGACGTACCCGGATAATTTTTGTAAAGAAAAGTGGGACGTACCCGGATAAATTTTGTAAAGAAAGGTGGGACGTACCCGAATAAATTTTGTAAAGAAAGGTGGGACGTACCCGGATAAATTTTGTAAAGAAAGTGGGACGTACCCGATGATTTTATTATTAAAAATGTTAAGGTCAAATAAAATGAGCCACAGGGATAAATTTGAAAAATAGGCCACGGGAGCACTGGAGGGAAAATTGGATTGGAAATGATTGGAAATGCCAGGGGCACAAAGGGCAAAACAGGCCTATGGGGGACAAAATTGTAAAATGGAGCCTTCAGGGGTAAAATTGTAAAAACAAGCCACAGGGGCTTAGTATATCGCACGACATAATAGGACATGTGGACAGTTTCATTAAAAATTCGCACAGTCGCCATTTGAAACTCAATTGAAATTGAAATTGAGAGGGAGGCGACACCGAGAAGAGAGAGAGCAACATCAGAGGGAGATTTGAGAGGGATCGAGAGAAATCAAACAACTTTAGTTCGATTCAATTTGGAAAATGCCTCCTAGGCTCTATCCGACCAAAAGGGCTCCTCAACACGCCGAATTAGCTACTAGAAGGAAGGGGGTGCAGAGGAATCAAAGGCCCTTTCTTCCGGAAGCACAAAGAGGAGATTTCTACCCACAGCTCGATGAGCATACCTCGGATGTCAGGAAGAAGGATGTGGTAAGCAACCTAGGGTTTTTTGAAATTTTTTTGATTTGGGTGAAATCGATTTGATTTGAATTTTCCAGACTGTAATGCATTTTATATGAATTGGCCTGTGAACATGGATTGACCTAGGAACTGTGATGTTAAAATGCATGCTCTTCGATGATAGGTTTTAACCTATCTTCTGCTTAAGATGATTTTAAGAAATAGCACGAAATATTAATACTTGTGCCATGTTTTCTTGCAGAAATTACGCACCCGTGGTTCCCCTGAGGTGATTGGTAGGCTATGGCAGAGCTTACCGGGTAGCCGGGAGCGAGATAGACTCGCCTAAGGGCATGATTTACGCCGTCGGGCTGGGACGATTCTTTGAGATGGCGAAGGCCATTGGAGACACTCAGAGGAGTGTAGATTTGGTGAGGGCGTTTAGAGAGTTTTGGTGGGAGACCACTCATTCGTTCCACTTCTCTTGGGGTGAGACGACAGTCACGCCATTGGATTTTGCGGTCATCACGGGATTGCCTTTTACGAGATGAGCCACTCTACATAGAGGAGCCCGCACAGGAGCCGAGCCCTGAACCATCACCGATGCCGATTTTATGAGTTTACTTGGCTTCGTTCCCCGAGATCAAGAAGGGGAATGGATATGAGTTGGAGCGAGCTACATGGCTTGGTTGGGAATAGAGTAGGGACTACATTGTGGTTGATGATCTGTTGAGAGCGGGTGAGAGCCGAGAGATTAGCGAGGGCTTTTGTATGGGTAGGCTTTTCTGACATGCTGTTCATTAACAGCGCCTCTACTGCCCTGATTTCACTGCTGGAGCTTCTGAGAGCCTGGGATGCTGTGGGGAATTTATCCTGGGGTGAGGCTGGTTTAGCCGAGATGTATTTGGCTCTAGATGATGCAGTAGAGGGAGGGCGAAGTATTTTACTTCTTTGTCATCGGCTTTTGAGGTATTCTCTCATCTTGACCTCTTTTCTTTTGCGCATTTCATTCTATCCTTTTTCCTTGTTTTGACTTCTTCTTCTTCTTTTCATGCTTGGGCCTACGAGTATTTTGGCTGTTATGCCTGGCAGATCCGAGATGAGTTCCCTGCCACCACTTTTCCTGCTCTTAGACGGTGGACGAAGAATGCCAAGAGACAGACCAGGACGGAGGGTGTGAGGTGCATGATTACTGCTTCGTATCATGATTACTGCTTCGTATCATGATACGCTGACATGCCTGAGAGGGACTCCACAGAGGATGAGTTTGTTCCCCTGGACTGGTCATTATGGCGATTTGGATTTAGATCATGCTGCGCACTTGACAGAGTGTCGCAAGCTGTTAGTGGGCTTGTCCGGAGACGCCTTGTACTTAGGAGAGAGAGTGTACGAGACGGCGTGGGCCCAATAGGCATGCTCGGATCCCCGATGATCCTCCGGCTAGGATGTGGTGCCTCGCCCGGTTGGCGAATGTAGATGCTTTGATCGTAGGCATGGCGGCACATCTCTTCACACGGGATGGGGATTACACTTTGTACGTGGCTATGCATCTTCGATCCCACGAGACCGGGGTTGGTTATGGTGCTCGAGTGCGGGACCTTTGGTGGTTATGTAGCTAGACCTCCTTTGCCCCGACTTTTATTGATTACCGGGGTGGCGGTCGCATGAGGCGAGCTCAGTTGACATGTCACGAGACTCATCCTCATCCGTGCTTCCGCGAGTTCTAGATCTGTAAATCTTGCTCTTTGCGTCTCTTTGGATTGCTTGCATCTCTTTTACGTTATCCACAACTTCATTCGACACTTATTATGTACGCTTGTAGCAGTGTCGGCTCGAGCTTACATGCACTTGACCGGGGGCTTATACCGGCGCCGCTGGGCATGATTGCAAGCTCCGAGAGGTATGAGCTTTTGGAAGAATCGGTGCCGGTCGTAGGGTTCGATCGATATCTTTCCACCTGGCCCGTAGAAAGAAGAAGAGCCGCACTGATGATGCAAGCACCAGTGGGGGCATTAGTGGACCGAGGCCTCGGACAAAGAGGCCAAATGTGCCTCTTCACGGACCCGTTGAGATTGACGATGATGATGATGAGGATGGTGGGGCTGAGACAACCACAGATTATGAGCTTGATTCTACTATCATCACTGAGCTTGATGACTATTACCGCACGGGGACCATAGCCTACGAGGCACCTTCTGACGATCCCGACGATGAGCCTGAGGAGGTTGAGGATGACGGCGAGGATGAAGATGATGGAGAGGATGATGATGGAGAGGATGATGGAGATGACTCAGAGTAGCCCCCTTTCCCCTTAGATTTTTATGACTCTTTTAGTTATTGTACCCTTTTAGGGAAAACACATCTTTTAGACTTGGTCTCTTTTTATTTTATATGTACATTGCTAGCCTTTTTCTTTTTGCACACATTTATGAAATGATGGTAGTAAATGGCTTGAACTGGATGACTTGAATGGATTTTTGGCTTGAATATGAATGCATGGGTGTACATGGGGTACATGAACCCTCCCCTATGCATTTGAGAAGTGTATGACTGCATTTGCAGCTATTGACATGTCGGGGATTGCCCTGGGGTAAGCAGTATACTGCTGATGTCTGATGTCTGATGTGGGCTTGTTATGTTGCGCGACTTGGCTTGTTATGTCGCGCGACTTAGTAAGCCTGAACTGTGCTTTTCATTGCCTTTGGAGCCCGGAATGGAATTGCGAGACGAGGTTGGATTGGGTGACCGAAAGAGGTCACCTACCTGGCCTCCTTGGGACAATGGCAAAGAGATATTTGGTCCCTTCCTATAAGGATGGAAACGGGGTGACCTAGGAGGTCAAATAACCAATCCTACTAGGAATGTGCCAAAAAAAGAGGGGGGTGACCAATGTGGTCAAAAAATTGGACTTTTATGAAAAGCTTATGCACCATTGGAGAATGGTGAAAGAGAAAAGGTGATCAAAGTGGTCGGATGGCTGGACCTTTTATGAAAGGCTACCTACGTATCCCAGAGGAATCAAGCCTTGGTCGTAGTTCAAGCTTCATCTAGACAGTTAGGAACGATGTCTAGGATCCTTGAGGTTTTGACAATTAATGGAGGTTGTCACCTGAGGAAGCTAAAGCTTACGTCACTATCGAGTAGATAGAGGTAGCTATAGCTGGACAAACTTGAGCATACTTCTCAATCTGTGATAGAGGTAGCTAAATTTGGATTTTTTTTTTACAATTAGGAAACTGTCGCCTGGCGTTATCTCGTTATAACGGAAGTAACGAAGGCGCTTTTGGGAGAAAATGTTATTATTAGCAATTGGCACGTTACTTGAGCCTAGGGGTGATTTTTTTCTTGGAAACAATGGTAGAGACTGGGTTTATATGTACATATGGAATGTGTTTGGAAATTGTTTAAGACGGGTTTCAAGCAGGTGGGGTCGTATCCCTTGGGGCGGGTGAACATTGCTCTTTGAGATGTTGTCAACGTGGACTAGAATTCCCTCTTGGGTGAGGCCCAGGTTTAAACCTCGGGTCTCGATGAATGTTCCTTTCTCACACTCTGGCATTTGAAGCTGATGCTGACAGGCTTTTACAACCAAAGACTAAAGCAGATGTCGAAGTGACCAAACCTCTCTTCTAGGGATGGATGCGACTTATCGGAGCCTCGGTCTGAGGAAAAACTTTCTGCAAAGCCCCATGTTCTGTTAAAGCAAGGAAAAATCCTTTCATTGGGCAAAGCCCCGATTGGATGAACTGAGTAGGCGAAGTTTTAGGTTACGAACAAGTGACTTGGTAGGGCCCCAGTCTGGTGACCTAGCAAAAAAATCTCAATCTGGTTGGTACTGCGGAAGTGATCCTGAGGTTGATCTGACCAAGACTGAATCCATCTGGGGACCTAGTGAAGAACCCGATGCGAACCCCAAAAATGGCTAAAGAAGCCCCAGTTTAAAGGAAATGGCTTGACAAAGCTCCAATCTTGAAGAATTTCGAGGCAGCTCTAATGCGAATTGTAGCAGAAGAGGGAAAACCTATCCTTTTTCTTTTTTTTTTCTTTAGTCAATCAGTCAACCTTAAGAAGATGTGAAAGAAAAGATTCTCAGAAATTTATGCATGCAGGGGCATATTTTTCGAAAGGTGGGAATGGATCCCGATTTTGTGTTATTTCGATGGCCTTATTCGACGTAGGCACAAGAACTCGCTTTGGGTTTGACTCTTTTGAGAGAGTATAAGCGTAGAAAGGTTTGTAAAAGTGTATGGAAGCCCCTGCTGACAGAAAATTAGTGTTTAGCACTATCTTTCCTAAGATGTAGAAAAGGAAGACTTGTCAAGACATCTAAAAACTTGTTTTATTTACAATGATCACAAGATTGCTTAAAACCCTTTATTGATGTTCGGGTTATTCAACCATTAATCTCGATATGAAAAAACATTCTTATTAATCATGAGGAGAAAGTCAACCAATGTCGTGGATCAAGGTTGGCTGGTGTGAAAGAAAGTTTCGTGTATAGGGACGTCATTGATGAGATCAGGTTTTCGGGAATTTGAATGTGTTTATGAGAGAGGTCATTGATGAGACCGGATTTTCTGGAACTTGGATATGCTTATGGAAGAGGCCACTGATGAGACCGAATTTTCGGGAATTTGAATGTGCTTATGACCGGACCATTTCTGGTTGCCTACGTTCCCCTCATTGTGAGGAGCTCAGGTCGCTGTAGTTCGGCTTTGGCCGGATTGATTTGGGAAATGGGATTTGTGGTTCCTTTAGTGAGAAGGCTCGGATGAGAAGATTGGATGATGAGGCGTGGGCCTCGGGATGATTCCTTGACCAAGTCACTTTGAACGGTTGTTTCTGATTGCTTCCTCTTTCATTGGGGGAGAAAGGATTTGCACGTGCCTACAGGCTTATGAAATGCTTCTGGCTTTGCTTCGACCGTCCCATTGTTATCGACAACTTTCATTCTCTGAGCTTTGATTTTGCCTGTCCGTCAAGCTTTTGATGGGCGGTGCTGGGTCCTTGGCCTCATTTTTTATGTGCAACCTGTTTTTGCCTAGGCCCTTTTTTTGGGATTTTCGGCCTAGTGGGCATTACTCTTTTGCACTAAGATTTTTTTCTTCTTTCTTTTTTATGTGCAACCTGTTTTTGCCTATTTGCCCTTTTTGGGATTTTCAGCCTAGCTGAGTATTACTCTTTTTGCACTGCATTTTTTAATTTTTTTTTCTGAAGCACTTGAGGACCAAGGCGAGCCCCTGCTTGAACTTTCTTGATACCCTTGAGGTCTAAGCCGAACTCCTAGGTTGTTGTCGACACGGGGTCAATCTTTCGAAGCTGAGTGGCCTTTTGTTGTCCCTTGATATTGCCGCCGCCGTTGACTTGGTCAAGATGAAGGTGGGGACATGATTGGGAGGTGTATGGCCTGACGAAGGATTTTGTGATATAAGAAAAGTGTATGGCTTGATGAAGGCTTTTTGTGAGGTAAGGAAAGTGTATGGGGAAGGCATTAGTTGACTTTCTCACACTGATTAACCGGAACGTGAATTATTTCGAGAGATTATTTGTTGAGCAATGCAAGTGATCATCTAAAACAAAACCATTTCATTAAATGTAATGTAGGTGTGCAAATAATGTCTTAAGTCTAGTAAGAAAAGAAAAAGACTCTTTTATAGAAAATTAAAGATTAATTACAATGTCCGTGGAGGACTTGATTGAAAGAGGAAAACACTAGAACCTACGAAGGTTGACTGAGAGACTATATTATTATTATTTTTTTTAATCTTACTTAAGGATAAGTAAACCCTAGTCTAGCTACTCTTATTTGGTTGGGGCCGGGGAGCTTGAGCTTTCCTTCGTAGATCGGCCGTTGAATTTCTTTCTTGAGATCTAACACTTGCGTCACGTGACCATAATGCTTGTGGTACTCACAGAACTTGGTTCTGTCAACTCTTCCTGGGTTTCTTGGCTTATAATTCTCGAGAGGTGTGAGAAGGCCTCGTTTCACCAAATCACCAAAAATTTTGCTCATGGGCATCCCAAAATCATGCTGACGTTTCTGACCTTGCACCCCCTGAATTGACCTCTTACCATAACTTTCTGTTTTTGGCCCACGGAGGTTCTCGAGCTTCCCATCTTCTATCAACTTCTGGATCCCATGCCTCAAATAGCTGCAATCATCAGTGTCGTGCCCGGGGTATTGATGGAAAAGACAATGCTTAGACTCATCCAACTGAATGTTGGGGTTCTTGGGCTTCCAATTCTCCAGTGGCTTTATCAGCTTTTCTTTCATCAGCTCTTCCAGCATCTTGCTTCGTAGATCAGCCATTGAATTTCTTTCTTCAGATCCTAACACTTGTCTGTCACGTGACCATAATGCTTGTGGTACTCACAGAACTTGGTTCTTTCAACTCTTCCTGGGTTTCTTGGCTTATAATTCTCGAGAGGTGTGAGAAGGCCTCGTTTCACCAAATCACCAAAAATTTTGCTCATGGGCATCCCAAAATCATGCTGACGTTTCTGACCTTGCACCCCCTGAATTGACCTCTTACCATAACTTTCGTTTTGGCCCACGGAGGTTCTCGAGCTTCCCATCTTCTCTATCAACGGATCTCATGCCTCAAATAGCTGCAATCATCAGTGTCGTGCCCGGGGTATTGATGGAAAAGACAATGCTTAGACTCATCCAACTGAATGTTGGGGTTCTTGGGCTTCCAATTCTCCAGTGGCTTTATCAGCTTTTCTTTCATCAGCTCTTCCAGCATCTTGCTTAAAGGCATCTCCATGTTGTCGTCATAATGAAGGGAGCGGAGTTTTTGGGAGACATTGTTGTTCTCAAGACTCGAATTTCCATTGTCCAATTGGTTCCATTGTTGGATTTGGCTGAAGGAGGCTACGACACTCTTTCCTTTGTGAGGAACTGGTGCTGATATGGGTACGGTTGCCGTTTGGTGCTGGTGGCATTGGGTTATGCTTGGTGGAGTCATTTCCTTGCACTGGTTCGACGTCTTGGGTCAAGGAGTATTGATACTCATCATGAGGTCAAACTTCTCTTGCATTTGTTTCACTTGTTCCATCAATATTGCCACATGGGGGTCAACGGGGACTCTCGAGTTCTTGGAAATCGCAAGGACTTGTATCGGCGAGAGGGAACCATAGTAGCGAGCCGGTGGCCCCGCGGTGAATTCATTAAGTCCGGTAGGTGACAGTGAAAACTTGAATCATCATTTGGCAACTCATGATTGCATTCGAGGTGGGTATAGGGGCTTGAACATAGCCACATAACTCAAGCGATTATGTGAAGGTGGAGTATAGGCGGCGGTATTCTTGGCAGGGAACAGGGCGGGGTGAAGCCCAATCCGTTACGAGGAGGCGAGGGCGATGGAGCCCACGATGGTGGGATGTTGGAAAGGGCGAGGAGGAGGAGTGGTCCTTGGCAAGGGATCGTATGTGGATGGAGGAAGGTATTGGGCGTGGGATGGAAGGTCTTGGTTATAGGATGAAGGGGCGAAATCACTTGTTTACAAGTCTCATCTTCGACCACTACCCGAAGAACCGTTCGACTCAGCATTACACAGATTCCATGACGACGGAGTGCGTCGATAAGCATGGATTACTGTTCCTCATGAACCTTATGGGCATTTTCCAAGGCCAGGACTAACTCTTCCTTCCTAACCATCTGATTTCCTGCACCCTCACTGTTTTCGTCAAATCCGTCGCCATTCGACTTTTTGACGGTCTGCCTAAGGTTTTACGCTGAAAAGCCGGCGGCCCGGTATTCTCGCACACTTCTTTCTTGCTGCGTGAAAGGGACAGGCAAGGTTTAGACTCGGGGATAAGGTAAGGTTTAGACTCGAAGGTAGGTAAGGTTTAGACTCGGAGGTAAGTGTTTAGGCTAAAGGCTCAAGTAACATGCACTTATCGCTTAAGTTTTGCTCAAAACACATTTTCTCCTAATCCTAATTGATCGGAAAAGATGAGACCTTGAAAGGTCAAGATTGGAAATTGGAGATCGGACCGAGGAGGTCTCGATTAGGGATTTGACCATGAAAGGTCGGGAGATGGAAGATCAGAAATCGGACCGAGGAGGTCTCGATTAGGGGTTTGACCATGAAAGGTCGAGACAGGAAAATTGGAAATCGGACCGAGGAGGTCTCGATTAGGTATTTGACCATGAAAGGTCGGGAGAGAAAATCAGAAATCGGACCGAGGAGGTCTCGATTAAGGATTTGACCATGAAAGGTCGGGAGATGGAAGATCAGAAATTGGACCGAGGAGGTCTCGATTAGGGGTTTGACCATGAAAGGTCGAGACAGGAAAATTGGAAATCGGACCGAGGAGGTCTCGATTAGGGACTTGACCATGAAAGGTCGAGATCGGACCGAGGAAGTCTCGATTAGGGATTTGACCATGAAAGGTCGAGATAGGAAAATTGGAAATCGGATCGAGGAGGTCTCGATTAGGGATATCAGAGGTAGGACCATGCAATTATGATTACATTAATTGTTCAAGTTTTACTTAAAATCATGTCTTTTATTAATTTCTATTTGGTTGGAAAAGGGGATTTGCCCTTCTTTTTCGCAACTACTCTAGATCCTGGATCAGTGGGTTCCGTCACTACGTCTATAAGCCCCTCGTATTCCACCTGTATTTCGACCTCCCAGGGTGGACAGCCCCGGGCGAGGGTCCTATAGGGCACGCGGATCCCACCGACCGAGAGAAAAGAACGCTCCTAACGGGTCTAGCGGGTCATAGGAACTTTTAACGTACGAGCAATGCGAATTATAGTCAAGGCAATACCGGGAAAGTCTCGTCTTTCTGCCTTAACGAAATTTTGACAGAGTTTCGCTTGCGCGATTGACGTTTTGACTTTCGGTAATGTCCGAGAAGATAATAGGCATGGGTCGGGCGGCAAAAGCCGGATGACGCAGTGTCACATTGAACTTCGTTGCATACACCGGGCGTGAGTCAGAATCGGAGTCAATGCCGGGTCAAGATCTTGCCAATTTTTCCTTGTCGGAATTTTGGCAGAGCTTCGCTTGAGCGAAAGATCTTTGGATTTTTTGGCAAAGACTCGGTCTTGACTCTTACGCATTCCATGCAGGTCAAGGTCAAAGTCGGAGTCAAGGTTCTACCAATTTTTCCTTGTCGGAATTTTGGCAGAGTTTCGCTTGAGCGAGAGACCTTGACTTCCGTTATGAACTAAGGCTTGACCTTTACGAGGGTATGCAACTGGGCTATATGACACGGACTAGACCAAAAACCAACCAAAAAGTCACGGTTTTTTTGAAACGTGTGACACGGACTGTGCATTGGTCGACCTTTGTTTGCCCGTGGGGAGGTTGGAATGATTCCGTGCGCGCCCGGGAGCATCGTAAGGCTGTCCGTGACTGCAGCTGGAACCACCCCGGGTTTGAAGGACGTGCGTGCAAAGTTGTGAATGTGTGCTCCAAATTTTGTGCATTGGAAATTCACGCGAGTTTGAAGACATCCGGTTTAAATTGAAAAATGGAGTCGCCACGCCATTTTGATTACCTCAAAACTTTGAAAAAAAAGTTTTATAGGTTCGGAGGTTAAGTTACCCCTTGGGAAGAACGGATCGTCGTTCACCCAAGGTGCCTTGCCGGAGCAAGTCTCCCAAGATTTCATTAATCGTGCTTGCTTGCGTGCTTTCTTGTGTGCATGTGTTTGAAAATAAGGGGGGAATGTCCCAAGTTGTCTTCCGGACGTACAAACCATTTATTGGTTGTCGCTCGGGATTCCTTGGAATTTTATGTATTCGGGATTTTGATCCCGTCCTCATCTTGGACTTGTGATCATTGCATTTTTAACCTCGGGACTGTGCATGATCGAGAGAATGACTCCCTTTTATAGTCAAAGATGAGGTTCTTTAGGAAGGAATGTCCTTAGCCCATCAATCCTACGCTTTAAGACGGTCGAGCTCATATAGATGCTTCATACTCATCTTAAGTGATAATCGAAGATATAGGGTTCAAGGTTGTCCCTTTCTAAAGAAATTATGAAACCTTTTGTGGAAGAAACGATGTAAAGATAGAATCTTTTACACCGGTCCGTTCCAAGGTTGCTAATGGGGATATGGGGGAATGCATGTAAAAATGACATTTTTTAGTGAAAAGATGACATTTTTGGGTTGCAAAGGATGCATTTGATTTAAAGAAGTGATCTTTATTTGCAAAGGATGCATTTGATTTAAATAAGTGATCTTTATTTGCAAAGGATGCATAAAGACATGATTTTTATGCAAAGGATGCATTTTTATGAAGAAATTGGGATTCAAATATGCAAGGGATGCATGAAGATTGCATTTTTAAGAAGCAAGGGATGCTAATTTAGGATAAAGATATGATCTTTAATGCAAAGGATGCTTGAAAAAGGATTTCATATGCAAAGGATGCATTTTTATCATAAAGATTGGATTTTTATATGCAAAGGATGCATGAGGTGGCATTTTTATGTAAAAATAAGGTTTTCAGGTGCAAATGATGCACCTTTGATTCAAAAGATTACATCTTTAATGGCAAGGGATGCCTAATGCATGCAAAAGGGGGAAAGGGGGTATAAAGATATGATCTTTAACTATGAATGCCAAGTCCCAAGCAAAGATAATAACAAGATATGAAATGCAATGAGCAATTAAATCATATAGAGCAATTAGGGTGAAAGTTTAGGGAGTAAGAGGTTATCAATGGTGGCCTCTTCTTCTTTAGGTGGAGCTAGGTGGAAGGACCAACTTCTAGATCTTCAAGGAGGAGGGAGGAGGCTTCTTGGCACCCTTTTGGCTTCCTAACTTCGCAGCATTTGCTTGAGTATAGTGTATTGTGTAATGGTTGATGATATTGTATATGTAAAATGGGTAGAGGAGGGCTCTATTTATAGGCTTTGTGAAAATAGCTAATGAGGCCGTGCGGCTGGAGGTCCTTGGCTAATGCAGCCGTGCGGCATTATCCCTTGTGACTCAGCATGTTTCTAGAATCATGCAAGGTGGCAAATTCTAGAACATTTCCTAATTAAGAAAAACGTGTTTCTTAATTAGGAAGCTTCCCCTTCAGCCCTTAATTGTTTTGGAACAGTTCCGGAATATTTCCGGAACACTAGGAAGGTCCGGGGAATTATTGGGAAACTTACTGAAATTGTCGGGAAATTTAACCGGAAGGCATGAGCCAAATTTGGGTACTTACAAAAGTGTACAGGATATATAAGGTGCGCGTAGTGTGCGGTCTCCTAAAAATATTCCTTTTTGAGTTAAAACAGAAATTTTCATAAATGTGTTTTAAAGGAATGATTTTCGGGACGGGGAGAATGCAACAGTTAAGCACATAAATTTTTAACAGGAGCCCAGGTCGATCGTATGAAGTAGCCCTAAGGCTGCTAGGGCGACAGATTAATCATAATTTTTCTGGTGGAATTGCCCACTGAGGTCGCCCGGTGGAATCCAGAGGATTGAGCCGTACGACTGCATGGATCAATTTTTCAGGTTCCACTCCTTTGCTATTTTCGGGTTGTTTCCCGTTCAAAGTATACACAAATCCCAAGATGCAAATGATGCAATGCAAGGTAAAGAAAGCAAGCACGATTAATGAAATCAGCGACGGGAGTCTAACCCGCTCAAAGGGAAAAGCTTTCTTTTATTTTTTCAAAATTTTATTTTCGAAAAGGGATACTGGTACGTGGGATTGTTAAACCACTGGTTATCCCAAGCCCCGGGTTAGGGAGCGATACAGGAAGGTTAAGTGGTTTCCACCTATATACCAAGTATCGATTTTTTTATTTTTTTTGAAAATAAAGCTTTTCTCCTTTGGGATATTCCCCAGCGGAGTCGCCAAACTGTGAATGTGTGCCCAAATTTGTGGAATTGGATTCACGCGAGTTTGAAGACATCCGGTTTAATTTGAAAAAACGGAGTCGCCACGCCATTTTGATTTCTTCAAAACTTTGAAAAAAAGGTTTTATGGGTTCGGAGGTTAAGTTACCCCTTGGGAAGAACGGATCGTCGTTCACCCAAGGGGCCTTGCCGGAGCAAGTCTCCCAAGATTTCATTAATCGTGCTTGCTTGCGTGCTTTCTTGTGTGCATGTGTTTGAAAATAAGGGGGGGGGGGAGAAATGTCCCAAGTTGTCTTCCGGACGTACAAACCATTTATTGGTTGTCGCTCGGGATTCCTTGGAATTTTATGTATTCGGGATTATGATCCCGTCCTCATCTTGGACTTGTAATCATCGCTTTTTAACCTCGGGACTTGCGTGATCGAGAGAATGACTCTCTTTATAGTCAAAGATGAGGTTCTTTAGAAAAGGAGGGTCCTTAGCCCATCAATCCTACACTTTAAGACGGCCGAGCTCATATAGATGCTTCATACTCGTCTTAAGTGATAATCGGAGATATAGGGTTCAAGGTTGTCCCTTTCTAAAGAAATTATGAAACCTTTTACGGAAGAAATGATGTAAAGATAGGATCTTTTACACCGGTCCGTTCCAAGGTTGCTAATGGGGACATGGGGGAATGCATGTAAAAATGACATTTTTAGTGAAAAGATGACATTTTTGAGTTGCAAAGGATGCTTTTGATTTGTAAAGAATGCTTTTTTTGGTTAAAGAAATGATTTTTGTGCAAAGGATGCATTTTTATGTTGGAAAATAGCATTTTAGGTACAAATAATGCATAAAGATGTTATTTTGAAAGCAAAGGATGCTACTTTGCTGTGAAGAAATGACTTTTAATGCAAATGATGCACCTTTAATGTGAAAAGGAAATTTTAATGCAAAGGATGCTAATTTTGAGTGCAAAAGGAATGATTTTGATGCATGAAAATAGGCTTTAGGTGTAAAGGATGCACCTTTATGTATGAAAAATTGTATTTTAGTGAAAAGATGGCATTTTTATGTATGAAGATACTATCTAAATTGCAGATAGACATCAGATTATACCATGATGAGGGTTAAAATCAGATTACCAACTGGACAGATGAAGGTTCTGCAAACTGGCTTAAGTTGTCGCGTGACATAGGCTGCCTATGTCGCGTGACATACTTAGCCATTTGCAGAGACTTCATCAACTGGGATTTGCAGAGGTATCAAGGCACCAATATGGCCAAGTTACTTCACAAACAGATCTCAGAGAGCAATTATTTTAGTAATGAACACTTCAAGAGGGCGTGGATATGAGGGATCCACACTCATCCCGAGTGTTCATGCAAAAAACAATATGTCAAACCGGAGTTTTTACATGAAATGATATGTAATCAGATATGGATCTAAGCAATATGACACTAAAGCATGCAACTTTAATCAAGATACATCATTATTAACACATTTAGCATATAGATCTCATGTATAATGAAGGTAGGGAGAGGAAAAGGGTAGAAAATCGTTACCCTTGAAGACCACGTCTCCCTATATCAAGTTAGATATAGGGGCCTTCAAAACAGCAACCTCCGGGGCTGAGATCGAGCCTAAGTTCCGTGAGAACCTTTGATTCTTTGTGTGTATATGAAGTGTGTGTGTGTATTGGTTGAATGGTGGGTGATTTGGAGGATTAGTGTGTATTTTAGGGAGTATGTGATGAGAGAGGAGGCTTCTGGGCGTATTCTCTATAGAGGGGGACTGAGGGGTGGAAAAGGGGTGCTCAAAATGAGAGGTGAAAGCCTCTATTTATAGGCTGCCTGCATGGGCTTATTATGTCGCACGACATAACAAGCCATAACCGTTTTCCTTCTAGAAACATGCAAGGTGACAAGCTTCTAGAAGTCTTCATGGCCTATTATGTCGCACGACATAAGTAGCCACTTCCAGATTCTTCTAGAAACATACAAGGTGGCAAGCTTCTAGAAGTCTTCATGGCCTATTATGTCGCACGACATAAGTAGCCACTTCCAGATTCTTCTAGAAACATGCAAGGTGGCAGTCTTCTAGAAGGGAATTCCTCATAAAATAAAAACGTGTTTCTTTGGCTCCAAGCAGTCCCTTCTCCCCTTAGGTGGTTTGGAACAGTTCCGGAATTGTTCCGAAACTCTAGAAAAATCCGGGGGATTGCCGGAAAAATTACCGGAATTGTCGGGAAAATTAACCGGAAGGCATGAGCCAGATTTGGGTACTTACAGCGCCGAGCAAGCTCATCGGCTTCCTCCTGGGTTTTGATTGTTCGGATGGTGAGGACGGGAGGATCTTGGGGATTGGAAGTCTCCCCAGCATGTCTCTTGGCTGCGGGCTCCTCGGCAGAGGCACCTTGAGGCCTCTTGGAGCCGAGCACGCACGTGTCTGAGTCGGCGTCCTCGTCGGACTCTGGAACATCCGTCTCAGCTGCATCAACTTGGAGGCTACGCCCCTCTACAGTCGATTGGTTAGCCCGCTCCTCGGACGCCGCCTCCTCGGCGTTAACCTCCTCATGCAATTTGAGGGGAAGGGGATGGTCACCCTGAGCACTCAGTAAGAGGTTGCGGGTGTTTGCATCCTCCTTCCTCTCCGTCAAGCCCGACTTCTTGGCCAAACGACGTTTCTGCTTGATCAGCTCCATTGGATTCATCTTCTTCATGGCTAGCTCTGCCTCTTGCTCGGGGGTCAAATCTGCGAAGACAAGGGGGAGATAATTAAGTACGAGCGGAATGAGAATTGACATTAACAAGTATTAAAGACAGGGTAAAGCATTTACATCCAGCCACGTCTTCTTCTTTAAGACATTGGTCAATTGGAGGGACTTTACACCTCGGACAATCCTCGTGGAAAACAAGGCCGGGGTGCGTTCTCCAGTCATTAAAGCGCCTCCCCCTCCTAACAGTGACGAGGGGAACAACCCCGTCCTTCGGTCCTGGCATCGATCACACTGGACGTAATAATGATCAGAAGCCTCCAAGGCAGACCAGTCGAGGAGCCCCACCTCGGCAAACTCCTCAAGGCGCTTTATCAAGTCCTTGGTCCATTCATATTGTTGAACGGGACCTGATGAAGTGGGATCATGGCAAGGGGATTGGAACTCCCAGCCTTGGCGACTCTCAACCCTAATCACATGATTCTCCCAACCTGCAACCTTGCTAGACATAGGGAGAAGAAGTTTTGGTTTCTTGGGGGCACTCCGGATGACGAGGAGCCAACTGTCCTTGACGTAGCTGACTTGATAGAAAAGACGGAAGGCTCCCATGGTTGGCTCGTAACCTAAGCTACGGCAAAGCACTATAAAGCTAACAAGGACCCGAGTACCATTAGCTCCCAGCATGGCCAGCATAGCCCTCACGTCATCCAAAAATTCATTGATAAAGGAGTCCAAGGGAAGACGGAGACCCTGTTGAAATTGCTTGAAGTAGAAATGGACTTGGTTGTCATTATAATAGAAGCTCCTCTCTTACTTATCTGTCTTAAAAACGGGTTTGCTGATATAAGTTAATCTATATTCAGCTTTATCTACCCCGTATTTAGAATACAGCTTCTCCAACATGGGATCCCCGGCCTTTGGAGGCCTCTCTCGTCGTTGCCCTCCACCTGGGCCTCCCCTTCCTCGGCCTTTACTGCCTTCAACTTGGGCACCTTCCATGAAGGCATCAACTATTCGGGTGGACGAGGAGGTCTCTCCTTCTCTTCCCGTCATATCTGCAAAAAGACGAGGGGTCAAAGTTAGTTACCTCGTCAATGACTGATCTTAGAACGGGGAAGGGAGATACCCCTCCTCGTCATTACATAAGGCCGAGGAGGGAGCCTTACCACTCAGACGCTCACGAACTATACGATCTGAAGACGGGTAGAACATTTCGATGTGCTCCATCATCTCTGCCCTATCCTCAAACACAATAATATTGGGGGAATCCGACACAATCCTATCTATCCTTGTGCTATATGGGTATTGAATGAACATCCGAGTACGGCCATAACTTCTCAACCTCTTTCCTATGTCATCAAGGTTCAGCATCAACCAGGGTCCTCTCTCTCTCCGGTAAACCCTCAGATTGCCGGTGTGATACCCATAACGGAATCGGGGAGAATGGTCCCAAGAACGAGCCATTTCTAAGGGGAATCAAAGATCAATGGGGGAGTTTATTCAATATTCAAAGGAGTTCATACAAAATTCGAAGAAAATCAAAGATTCAAAGTTTTTGAGAGTTAAAATTGAAGATTCATGAAGGAAAGCTTCAACATTCAACAATGGCGGTTCTTTTTCTTGACACACCAAAATCTTTCTAAAGCCCTAGAAATGGCGAAATCCCAAAAAGAAAAGCACAAAAAAGAATAAAAACGCATACCTGTTGACTTTTAAATGGATGGAATCAAACTCTGAGACGGCTACGCCGGAAACTTCAAGCTCGCCGGAAACTGGGAATGAGAATGCTCTAGAATTCGCCGGTGGGTTCCTTGCCTTTGCTCTTAAATGAAACTGATGCGAAAAGGTTAAAATGAGAGGGGTTTTAGTTTTTATGCTCCATGAAACTGGGTCAAACCCATGGGTAAAGCAAGTAACCGGGTGTGACGCCCCAAGAATTAAATGATGGCAACAACTTTCGAGGCACGTCAGATCTGGGGGCCCACCACTTATCATCATGGCAAATAACCGACGGATATTGAAGCGACGCACAAATTGAAGCGCCTCTGGCACGTGGCAAACCTGTTCGTATTCCGTAAGCCGAGGACGAGATAACTTTCTCCTCGTCCTAAGCCGAGCTAGAAAGTCGGGGGCCACTGAACAGTATAAACCGAGGTACGAACATGGGCTTGCCCGGTTCAGGCCCAAATGGATTGGGCTATAAACATAATCCAATACACAAGTATCAATACTCAGTTATTAGGGCCGAGGTACCCTCCTCGTATGCCGAGGAGCACCTCCTCGGCCTTACATCGATGATGGGCTCTTCATACTTGGCTCATCATGCTCTGATACGCCACAAGTGACGAGGAGAGAAAAGTTCTTACCTCGGCATATCATCACAAATGACGAGGAGACAGAATCATTCACCCCGGCATATTCACATGTCGGCCAGTCATCAAATGACGAGGAAGCAGAATCACGCATCTCGGCTTACTTGCCAATGCCGAGATAAGGAATTCATGCTCCTCGGCTTTCCGGCTAGCAGATCGTACAATCCTATTCAAACAAGGATTCAACAGTTATGATCCAATCAGGATTGTAACCACCTACACCAATTCAAGTCAAACAATGACTCCTTAACAGATATAATTCTCTTAGGATTATATCTTATCTCTTTACAAGTTCAATTCTACATGGATTCCATCAATCCATCCCTATAAATACAAGTCATATGGCCTATTATTTGGTACGTTACTTTTTACAATACAGAAACTCTGTCAATTTAGTTTCTCATTCACAAACCTTGAACTTACTCTCACGCCGAAGGGCCTTTAGCCGGACTCTCCCTGGCTTAGTTTACGTGTTTTCTCTTATTTTCAGGCCTTGCAATCTCCGGAGCATCCGAATACTTGGATTTGGACTGATTTAACAATTTTGGCATCATCAAACTCGTAAACTTGTTTTTTTTTTTTAAAAAAAATTGTTATTATTTAAGGAAATTGTTATCATATTACAAACCCATATAAAATCTAATAGAGACCTATTGCATTTCATCTCGATTGGACAACTTTATCCCCACGGGATATAGTAACATAAGTTCTCAGGTGGAGATGGCCATTTTGGCCCAGGTCCGTGGGCGGCCCGTCTGACCTGTGGCCCGCAGCCCGCTTGGTCCGGGCCTGTTCAGCCCGTAACCCGTTATCTGCTTGGCCCTCTTCGTATGCGGGATGGGCTTGGATCAGAGATGTCCGTAGGATCGGACTTTGATCCGCGGATCAGAAGATCCGTTTGGCCCTTGGCTTGTGGATCAGAAAGGTCGTACGGGCCTGTTTGTTTTATAAAAAATAAAGGGTAGTCCGTCTCTCTTTTATTTTACTCCCTCCGTCCCGATCGAAGTGTCCCAAGTTTCCTTTTTTGGCGTCCCATTTAAAATGTCTCATTCCTAAAAAGGAAAATTTTTATTATTTTTATATTCTTCCTACCCCACTCATTCTCTCTCCTACTTTACTTTTACACTCACAACATTCTCTCTCCTAACTATTCCTCCCACTCATTCTCTCTCCTATTTAATTTTTCATACTCACAACATTTAACATTTTTCTCTTTCTTACATCACTTTCTTAATTCTCGTGCAATTGTCCTTTTCGAACACTTCGGCCGGGACGGAGGGAGTATATACTTTCATTTGTTTAATTTTTTTTTTAATCTTTTTTATATATCTTTTTGTAAAAAATATCATTAATAAAAAAAGTCTAAAATATTATTTCCTAGTCAATAAAAAATTAATAAAATATAAAAAATAATTAAAGGGTAGTTAGTCCCTCTTTTCTTTTATATGCTTTCATTTCATTTGTTTAGTTTTATCTTTTTTTATATACCTTTTTGTAAAAAAACATCCGTAATAAAAAAGTCTAAAATATTATTTCCTACTCAATAAAAAATAAAAATAAATAAAGGGTAGTCCGTCCCTCTTTTATTTTATATACTTTCATTTGTTTAGTTTTTTTTAATCTTTTTTTATATACCTATTTGTAAAAAATATCAGTAATAAAAAAAGTCTAAAATATTATTTTCTAGTCAATAAAAAATTTAAAAATAAAATAAAAATAAAGGGTAGTCCGTCCCTCTTTTCTTTTATATACTTTCATTTGTTTAGTTTTTTTCTATCTTTTTTATATATAAAACAACTAATTTTCTTATGTCTAAGTGATTTTATATTTTAAAAAATAGCTTATTAAATACTAAATTACTTTTTATTTTTTCCATATTTTTTCTGATTTTTTTTAAATAAAAAATAAAAAAAATAGGAAAACCTGTTTAGCCCGTGAATCTTCAGATCCGGGCCAAACGGGCGGGCTTTATCATCTGAAATGGAATGGACCGAATCGGATTTATACCCGTTTCAGCACACGGGCTCACGAGCTTCAACCCGTTTCGCCCGCAAATTAGTCCGTAAGAATCGGACCGGAACTTTCGGTAGCTAGTGGTCAGGCCAGCTCGGCGAAGCTGGCACCCAGGTATCAAAACAAAAAAAAAAAAAAAAAAAAAAAAAAAAAGAGAGAGAGAGAATCGAACTTGGAAGATGGAACCTCCATTGGCTGGAGGCCTCTTAAACACACTCCTACTACACGCTGTGGTCGACCTATATTGTATTTTTTTTTTTTTTTTTCTATAGGACGTAAACT
The DNA here is from genome assembly GCA_022495995.1 of Adenophora triphylla var. japonica. NCBI lineage: Eukaryota > Viridiplantae > Streptophyta > Magnoliopsida > Asterales > Campanulaceae > Adenophora > Adenophora triphylla. The sequence goes on from JAFEMH010002713.1 coordinate 155,269, forward strand.
TGTTAAGTAATGACATTTTATAATAATGATTTAATTATTGAAAAGTGTGCCAAGATAAAAGGATAGTTAATTCTAGTCATTAGGTCGCTTTATAATTCATTTCAAAACAATAATTTCATTTTATAAGTTAAATCTTAAAATTATGGCTTTGTTTTTGGGGCATTTACCAGAAAATACTTTTGAAAAATGGATATTACAAAAAAAAAAAAAAATTCATTTATAACTGATAAATGAATTTATCAGTTATAAACAGTTGATAAATGCATTTATCAGTTGTATTAATTGTAAATACAAAAAAAAATATTAAAAAAAAAAGAAAAAGAAAATAGTTTTTTGTAATATCACTTCTTACATGATCTTACATGTTTTTTTTTTTTTTTTTTGTAATAGCTTCTTTTTGAGGTAGTTTTTTTTTGGTAAAAACTCCTTTGTTTTTTGGTATCAAATTGAGTTAGAAAAATTAATTTGTGCTGGAAAGGAATGCTTAAAAACATATATAACGTGTTAAATATTCAAATTAATTAATCAAAATAAATGATAAAAATAATATCATGACAATTATTGGATTAGCTGGCAATTTGAACACAAATAATAATGGAAGTGTCATCGCCCTTAGTTGTGTAACCATAGTGTTTTTGATACCATAACAATTTTACACTGATCCAGAAGCTTAGGCTAAGAATATGGACCAGTTATGCATATCAAGTCATTACAGGTCTACTAACTCTAGCGACATTACCTCAAAAAAAAAAAAAAAACTCTAGCGACATGAGATCATGCATCATTCAGTCTCTCAAATACAGCAACTCAAATGGCAGCTCAAATCGAAATTTCGAACAATATTATTTGACTGAATAGCAATCAGACAAACTCAAAATATCTAATAAATGAGACAAAAAATATAAATGGCATTACAATACATGAATTTATAGCTCGATTTGATTATTTAGTAGTCGGATTTCAGGATCCGAGATCCGTTCAAATCAAATTTATAGCTAGTTATTGGGACTCGAAATCAATCGCTCATCGGGAGCCGCAGCTCCAAACACTCTTCCACACCATTATGATGCAGCTCCCAAACACTCTTCCACACCATTATGATTATATTACGTGTTCCTTTTTTTATAAATCAATGAATGACCTATATTAATTTGATTTACTATTGATGTTGCTAGGAATTTTCTCAACAGCAACAAAATCGATGTAGTCCAATCCAGTCACTTCGGCTCCTTCTTCTCGCCTGCACATCAAAAAAACGTGAACTAATCCGGGGGCGGCTCCGGCGTAGCCCCTCCGGCGTGAGAATAAGTATTCGTCTATCAAGTATAAATCTAAGAGCTCAAGGGAAGGTGTTCTGTGTGTGTATGTGGGCGTACTCTTAGAGGGATGACGATCCCTCATATATATATATACCTTCCTTCCCTCATGCCATGCACATGCTATCCTCACGTGCCTATCTCGTGCAACGGTTAACCCCCTCATTCCACGTGTCATCATTTCATTGGCTCATGGACACAACAAAAGGAATAAACCCAAAGCATGTGACGTTCTTCTGACACACGTAGCTTTTTCCAATGCAAAACCGCTATAGTGGATCCCATTTCAAAGATATTTATATGTCGCCTCTTGTATGTCGCCTCCAACCAAAATCTTCTCATTGCCATATAATGTTAATCCCAACATCTCGCCCCTTTTTCATTATCTCTCTTATTATATCGCCCAACTTATCTCTTACGCGGTTTAGTTGGCGGGATACCCTTATTATTAATCTATCCTTCTCACGACATATTCACTCTCCGGCGAGATACCATTGGTTACATCTGTCGCTACTTTCTTCTTTGGTCCTATCTCGATTTGGGCCTCGCTTGGTCATTTCTCGCCCATAGACTCGTGTAAGTCCAATTCTTATTTTTGGGCATCATCAACCATATTCCCACTTGTACCAATTTTATTTTCAATCCCATCCGAAGCACCTTTCGGCTTTCACAATCAAATAACTTTAGTTTAATATAAAATTTGATGCTACACGAAAAAATGTGTTGCACATAACTGACCGGGGTAGCAATAGTGGCCGATCCGGACGAACACGCTCCTCGTGGCCCGAAATAATGTGGGACCTACAAGACAAAACACCATTAAGGGTAGGGTACCTTTCCCCCCAAAACCCTCTGGCGTGAGAATCATCAATCCCATTCATAACATATACTCCCTCCGTCTCATTTCAAGCTTCACTTTTTGCCAAAATGGATGTTCCGTTAAAAGCTTCACGTTTCCTAAAATGGGAAAGAATCTTTACTATTTCACCCACTAATTCTCTCTCCTATTTCACTATTACACTCACAACACTTTTCAAATTTACTATTTCCTCCACTCATTCTCTCTCCTATTTTACATTTACACTCACAATATTTTTTCTTTCCACCTATTTCCTTAATTTGCGTGATTTGAAAAAAGTGTGAACCATGGAATGGAACGGAGGGATTATAACATATTTCTAGAGAGAGAGAGAGAGAGAGGAGAGAGAAAGCTCAATTAAAACATACCTCACAAAATGGAAGGAGGGAGTATTTATAGGGCCAAGAGTGATGTCATCATCATTGTCATTTTCACTTGCCACGTGTCACGCCTGCAACGGAGGAAAGTCTTGTAAGAACATGGATTGCAAAATGTGTATACTTAATAAATATAAGTGACATGTAGACGTACATGTATAAATCATTATAATAATGTTATTGTAAAGTATAGAATATTAATTAAATATGTAGAATTTTCGAGGTGGAAATTACCTATTTATGATGGGCAGAATGGTAATTTCACACCGCTTAATTGAAAGGGTGTAGTCCCTTGATGAGGTGCCATTGTTTCCTATATATAGAGGCCTACCATCAGCCTAGAAACACTACATCATCCTTATATACTCTCTCCATAATCTGAGTTCTAAGAAAGACATTCATCATCAAGAAGATCTACATTTTCCTACTTGATTTTCTTCTTCTTCTCCTCCTTCCTTTGCAAGAACAACATCAAGTAACAAGATGAACTCAACAGGTATCACGCTTCCGCCTTCATCTTTTTCTCTTACTTAATCTAGGCTTGAGTGCTTTCGGGTTATTGGAATAGGAATGTTCCAACAATTGATATCAGAGCCTCTCAAGTTTTGGATTAAGTTTGAATTCATATAGCATATGTTTTGCTTTACTTTGATTTTTTAATCCTGTTGAAATCATTATGTTATGATGTTATTTAAATGCTCTAATTCGTTGCTAGAGTGTTATTATTCATTACTTGATTAAGTTCTGAATATGGATTGAAGTTTTACGAAAAGGACATGATGGTTCATGCAAGATTATCCCATTGACACAACAGAGCGTTTTATGTCGCACAACCGTGTTGGATCTACTTGCATTCATGTCTTGGTTAAGCGTTAATTTTGCTTACCATTCATCTTTTGTGTGAAAAAATTTCTGTGAAAAGGGTCTTGCTCGGCCAATTATGAACAGGTGCCTTATCTGAATATAAAAATTTTGATTTTACTCAAAAGGCTTTCAATCTTAAATTTATCCCATTTTGAACATAGCCACCATCATTGGATGCGTTGTGAGTTTGTTCAAATGCATAGCCACGCATTTAAAAATGTGTTGTGAGTATGAGGATCTACTTATTTTGGTTGAATATTGATTCACCATTAAGTTAAGAATTGATAGTCAAAACCTGGAAAATTTGACATTCAGGGGCTGCTCGGCCGAGCACATTCCTTAACTCGGCCGAGCACCCCATTTGTATCAGCACAACGTTTGAATTTTTTTGGAAAAGGCGCCATCCAACGGTCATGATGCTCGATCGTGCTCGGCCGAGCACATTCCTTGACTCGGCCAAGCACCCCATTTGTATCAGTATAACGTTTGAAATTTTTTGAAAAAGGCGCCATCCAACGGTCATGATGCTCGACCGAGCACCCCTAAGACTCTACCGAGCACAAGGGATCAGAAAGGGGTGTTCTCTGGAGTGTTTTGCTCGACCGAGCACTTTCCTTGACTCGGCCGAGCACGAGTGTTTTGCTCGGCCAAGCACTTTCCTTGACTCGGCCGAGCACCACTTGATTTTGGCCAGATTTTCAAATTTTTCAATATTTTGCTATTTTGGTCAATTTTCATTCATTATTTGAGTAAAGTATACATTAATTTGTGCCCTAAAGTGTGATTAATTATATTCTTAACAATTTCATACATTTCTAAATAATATTGTCGCCAAAGTGATTTACGTTGTTTAGATACGAAATTGTAAAGTTATGAATGTTCTTATTGATATGTGATAACATGCTTGTTTCCCAAAGGAGACCTTGTTGTTGACTAAATATTTGCATTCATGGGGTAATAATTGAATAAAACGTTTGGTCATTTTAAATACTTTGAACCATCCCAAAGGAAGGCAGGTATTTAAAATGAGTTATTTATATTCTTTATTACTGGGTAACAAATACTTTAAATGTTAGGACATTTTTAATACTTGAATCGGCCCAAAGGAAGGCACATATTTGAAATGTATTGTTTAAAGTCATTTATTACCCTAAGATAAATTAAATTATGAGTCAATTCGCAATCCAAAGATTAGTTTTGATGTCATGTTAATTATCTTTTTGATGAGATTCATTGATATAATTAATCACTTTATTTATTATGTAGTTTCTTATACATGTTTTGTATTCATTCTTCGTTCTTATTCCCAACAGATTTGATAAACACTTCATCTATTATTACTGCTATGAACAGTGTTCCAATGCTTAATGAGATTAACTTTAAAACTTGGAAAAATAATATAACGATGATCTTAGGATGTATGGACATCGATCACGCATTAGGGGAACTAAGTCCCGCTAAAGGAAATACCGTTGTAGAACGAAAAATGTTGAGCAATGGGAACGGTCCAACCGCGTGAGTCTAATGATCATGAAAAATGCAGTTTCAAAGACATTTTTGGACAATGTCTCTAAGATCGAAAATGCTGAGTTTTTTCTTGAATTCTTGTGGAAACTTGTTTCCATTCGGTACAAGGGTGAGGAAAATCTTTGGGAGTACATTATTGAATTATTTCAATTTTCGATCAAACTAAAGGCACTTAAGTTAGAGATTTCAGAAGATTTGCTAGTGCACTTAGTTTTGATCTATCTTCCTTCTCAATTTGGTCCTTTTGAGGTGACCTATAAATGTCAAAAGTACAAGTAGAATATTAATGGATTACTTTCACATATGACATTAGAGGAAGATAGGATGAAATATCTTAAATTAGAAAGTACTCACTCAGCATTTACTTCTTCTCGTGGGATTAAGAGAAGAGGGAAGGAAATTGCGGTTGCAAGTAAGAAGCATAAGGGATCATTTAATGATCATAAAGTCAAGAAATGCTTCTTTTGCAAGGACCTTACTCGCATGAAGAACGACTACCATAAGTATCGCGAATGGCGAATTCAGAATGGTATGTCATTTGGTCTTGTTTGTACTAAGGCAAATTTGGTTTCAATTCCTTAATATACATAGTGGTTGTATTTGGTGCAACAACTGACATTAGTTCATGTATGCAGGGTTGCCTCGAATTACCGAATCCCCAGTGAAGATGAGAAATACATCTATATGGAAGCTGAAAATCCGATTGAAGTTATAGGCATATGGACTTTTAGATTAATGTTAAGTACTGGCTATTATTTTGTACTAAATAATACATTCATTGTACCGTCTTTTAGATGAAATTTAATATATATCACAGTTTTGGACAAGGAAGGTTGCTCTTGTTCTTTTGGTAATAATAAATGTGATATTTATTTTAAATTCCAAGCTTGTCGGTACTAGTACTTTGTCATATATGGATAATATTTATTTACTTGACACAGTCAAGAAAATGAATGAGTCCCATAATAATGAAACCAAAACTAGAGACACAAAACGAAAGTTTCAAGTGAAAATTCTTATACCTTATGGCATAGGCGTTTGGGTCATATCTCCAAAAGGAGAATTGACAAGCTTGTGTCAGAAGAAATCTTAAATAAACTTGATATTCCGAATAGAAACTTTTGTATTGAATGTCTTAAAAGATAATTTACAAACTCTAAAGAAAATTTTGAATCATTGAGAGCTTCAGATGTCTTAGAACTAATTCATACGGATATTTGTGGACCATTCATTACCCCTTCATGGAATGGTCAACAATATTCCATCACGTTCACAGATGATTACTCTCGTTGTGGATACAATTTTTTTCTTCATGTAAAGTCTCAATCATTGGACGTATTGGGTGAATAACGTTCGGGTCCTTTATACTCGCTATCTTGAAGAGTGTGGAATTGTCCCTCACTACACCATGTCGGACAAACCTAGCATAGTGTAGTGGAGAGACATAATAGAATCCTTAAGAATATGGTAAGAAGTATGTTTTCTTGTACTTCCTTACCTCACTCATTATAGGCGATGCATTACAGAACCGCTACTTACATTCTCAATAGAGCTGCTTCAAAGGATACCGACAAAACTCCGTATGGACGTTAAGACCGTTGGTAGTTACTTTGTAGGGTATGCTAAAAGATCCAGGGGATATAAATTTTATGACCCGAAAACTAGAACATTTTTCGAGACTAGCAATGTTAGGTTCTTTGAGGAAGTTGAATTTAGTGGGAGAAAAGGTAATGAGATTTTGAATTTGAATTTGAAGAGTTAGAGAAATCACTATATATTCCTTCAACTTTAGTTCCTGTTGAAAATCAAGTAATTGCACCTGAAATTCAACAAGAACATACAATTCAAAATGATATAGAGACTCCCGTAAATAACAGACAACATGAAAATGATTGGACATAAGGAAATTCAACAACCTCAAAATGAGGATGAACCAGTGCCCTTAAGGAGATCTACTAGAGAAAGAAGAAGTGCTATTCCGAATATTTATGATATGTATCTTGCGGAGAATGAGGACACCTTAGGTTTAGTGGGAGATGATCTAATCACCTTCCATGAAGCCATTAATAGTCCTAATTCTCATAAGTGGATCAATGCCATTAATGAGGACTTAAAATCAATGAAAGACAATGACATTTGAGATCTTGTCCCATTACCTGAAGGTGTAAAATCTATTGGTTATAAATTGATATTTAAAACCAAAAGGGATTAGCAAGATAAATGTGAAAAGATATAAGATACGTCTTGTTTGCTAAGGGATTTACTCAAAAGGAAGACATTGATTATAAAGAAATATTTTTCCAGTATCTTCTAAAATCTCTTTTATGATCATTATGGCATTAGTGGCACATTATGATCTTGAGCTTCATCAAATGGATGTTAAAACGACTTTTCTCAATGGAGACATTGAGGAAACCATCTATATAAGAAAACCAGAAATGGTGACCGATTCAGATCAAACTAATCAATTAGTTTGTAAACTTAAGAAATCCATTTACGGTCTCAAGCAATCTTCTCGTCAATGGTATTTAAAATTTAATCAAGTTATTCTTTCATTTGGTTTTGAAACGAATCTTGGTGAAAATTGTGTACACCATAAGTTCAGTGGGAGTAGATTTATAATTTTGGTCTTATATGTGAATGATATTTGGATAATATATTACTTGCTAGTAATGATAAGAACCTTCTAAAGGAAAATAAGAAATTTCTCTCAAACAAATTTGAGATGAAAGATCTTAGTGAGGCATCTTTTGTATTAGGAATTCAAATTCATCTTGATCATTCACGAGGTATTTTGGGATTATCACAAAAGAGCTATATAGAGAAGGTATTACAAAGGTTTAGCATGAAAATTGTAAACCACATGACACCCATGTCTCTAAAGGAGATAAATTCAGTTTAAATTAATGTTCTAAAATTAATTTTGAATCCAAGTATATGAAAAATATCCCTTATGCACCGACAGTAGGAAGCTTAATGTATGCGCAAGTCTGTACTCGTCCAGACCTTGCATTTATTATTGGGATGCTTGGTCAATACCAAAGCAATTCGAAAAGAAGAACATTAAGTCGCATCCAAAAGAATGATGAAGTACCTATAAAACATTAAACTACATGCTTATGTATACAAAATCGGATCATTTTGAGATCATTAGGTATTTCGATTCTGTTTTACTGGATGCAAAGATGTCGAAAGACATCATATGGTTATGTCTCTTGTTGAAGAGAAATAAGTATAAAATGAACAAATAGATATACAACTTATAGGATTAAACTCCATGTTATTGGATCCATTTTTATAAAGCGTTATCTCTTTTGATGTTTCACGAGCATACTGCTCATATGGGTGAAACGATTTTGATAATGCATAATATAGTGAGAGTTTGTGTTGTGCTTTATTTGCTATTTGTTTTATTCATATTGATCTCATTTGGTTAATAAGGACTAGTTGATGGAATATATATATATATATATATATATATATATATATATATATATATATATATATATTCATTAAGTGTTTCATGCTACACATCTATACTTAATCTATGTCATTTAGTTGAACATATATATGTGATTAATGTGGGTTTAGTTGCGAATCAATTACAATGACTGTCCATTTAGTTCCTATACTTGTGAAACTAATGGACGAGATTGTTTTAGAATGACAATGAAGTGCACATATGGATTGTCATTTACATTATGAATAAGATTTTATGAGGATTTGTTAAAGTATAAACACATGTTTGGGCAATCCAAGTGGGAGATTGTAAGAACATGGATTGCAAAATGTGTATACTTAATAAATATAAGTGACATGTAGACGTACATGTATAAATCATTATAATAATGTTATTGTAAAGTATAGAATATTAATTAAATATGTAGAATTCTCGAGGTGAAAATTACCTATTTATGATGGGCAGAATGGTAATTTCACACCGCTTAATTGAAATGGTGTAGTCCCTTGATGAGGTGCCATTGTTTCCTATATATAGAGGCCTACCATCAGCCTAGAAACACTACATCATTCTTATATATTCTCTCCATAATCTGAGTTCTAAGAAAGACATTCATCATCAAGAAGATCTACATTTCCCTACTTGATTTTCTTCTTCTTCTCCTCCTTCCTTTGCAAGAACAACATCAAGTAACAAGATGAACTCAACAGGTATCATGCTTCCGCCTTCATCTTCTTTTCTTACTTAATCTAGGCTTGAGTACTTTCGAGTTATTGGAATAGGAATGTTCCAACAAGTCTAATAAAAGACTTAACATATACTAACATATAACATTTAACATACAACATATAACATAAATTATGCGCCATGCGACATACACATATAACATAAATCATGCGACATACACATATAACATAAATCATGCGCCATAATTATAATTTTGGCGACAATCGAAATAATAACCATATTTGGGCTAGAACAATCACACGAAAACCAAATTTTGACGAGATCCTCATAACATATAGGCCCATATAGTCCATACTTTGACTTGGGCCGAATCAACACTTTTATATGGGTCAAAATTTTTTGATATGGCACATCAAACTTACATATTACAGATGGATTCTAATTCTATTAAAGACATATGTTATCCCTTATTCAATACTTCCTCTTCCTCTGTCTCACTTCACTTTTAAGGTTTCTAATTTTCTTTTTGATCCGTTCCACTTTAAAAGGTTCTCTTTTATAAATGACAAATTTTAAATATATTTATACCCTTATAATTTAATATATTTACATAAAAAACATTCATTATACCCTTATAAAATTAACATATTTACAAAAAAAAATTATTAACTACTATTCCCCATCATACATTTAACTTTTACATTCTCTCTCCTCTAATCTTCTACCCGCTTTAAAAAAACATTCATTAACTATTATTTTCTATCACATATTTACCTTTTATATTCTCTCTCCTCTAATCTTCTACTCACTTATAATTCTTTACTTAAGAAAAGAAGCGTCAAATCTCACCCAAAAGAAACCTTGGTCGGGAAAGGAGAGAGTATTGAGTTTCGTGATATAAATAGATTAGAGTTCGAATGTGATAGTGCCTTCACCAGACAATCACGCGCTCCCTCCCTCCTCCAAATGATCTTTAAATCGGGCGAAATTTTCGACCAAATCAAACTGAAACTTCCGTCACACCCCCAACTGCTTAAACCTCTTTCTCTCCTAATCCTTCATAAACACTAATTTATAAACCATGGGGACACTGAATCAACCTAACACCACTTTATTCTCTCAACACCTTCCTCTTTTCCCATTTCACCTTCTCTCTCTACATATATTTATATTTATATTCCATCTGGTATATCTCTCTATCAAATCTTCGTATTAAATTGAATACAATTGTATAATTTTTTAATCCGATTTGAAAGTTTGAAGACGCATGCGAAAATACATTGCGCGGAAGGTGAAAGTCTATTTGTTGTTTCTGAATTCATTATATATGTTTGTTTGTTCGTTTGAATGTTCACATGTTCTTCATCTCTTTCTCCCTTCCTCAACGATTTGAATTGACTTTTGATTTAACAGATTGGCGAACGTGTTTCGACTCATATGGACAGAGATTCGATGCGGAGGAGTAATTCTTCGGTTCGTAGGTATGAATTTTGAGATTTGAGTGTTTTTTTTTAATAATTGTTTCATGATCTGATTTGTGTTTAAAAAATTGGCCAGTAATGATTATGGAATGAAAAGTGAATCGAAGAAGTAATTCAGTAGTCATGAAAATTGATTTCGTCAATATATTCTTCTGTGATACTTGTAATTTAGTATAGAGCTGAAGATCAGGTCTGATCAATTATTGGAAAAAAGTCATGGTACAATTTTTTGAAACAATATCAGTTTATTTTCTTTTCCTAGAAACAAATGACGCCTTTGTTTATAATTCCTCTTGATTTGCTAAAAATAAAATGCTGAATGATTCGAATTTAATAATGGTGGAAAGAGTAAAACGTCTATTCATTCTGACTGAAGACTTTCTCAAACGGATGATGTCCTGATCAGACCTGATGAGAATACTAGGGAAAACTTGCTTTGTATATGTGCAGTTTCTTTTTGTTATTTCAACAATACCTGACCATGCATAAACTCTTATGCGCATATGTGATGCTGAAAGAACACATTGTACTATTCGAGCACCTTGTTAATAATGCTAAATTTGATATTTTCTGCATAACGTTTGCACGAATGAGAAGTAGGTCAGCGATTCTATATTCCTAAACTCAGTGGTGACATTTGATGTCTTCTTGTAGGCATGGTACACTAGCAGATGATTCAGAAGTTGTTAGCATTCTGAAGGAGTACTCCATTCCAGATTACATACTTTTACCTGAACAGAAAATAATAGAAACATCCGACATTCCAGCTTGTCCTGTGATAGTTTTTATCAATTCCAAAAGCGGTGGCCAGCTTGGAGGAGAACTTCTGACCACATATCGCAAACTCTTAAATGAAAACCAGGTTTAATTTGACGTATTGAATACATTAAACTTAGTTTTTATTATGGGTGCAATTGTTTCTGAAATAGTTCATGCTGGAATTGTCGATTTTCCAGGTGGTTGATTTGGGAGAGAAGGCTCCTGACAAGGTTCTACGTCAACTATATATCAATATGGAGAAGCTCAAAAGAAATGGAGATAGAGTGGCCTTTGAAATTCAGAGAAGACTGAGAATAATAGTGAGTGATTTTGTGACCCAACAATGCCTTTCTCATGCATTCTGTTTTTGTAGATATATCATAACTTTGAAGTTTATTAGGTTGCAGGGGGCGATGGAACTGCTGGCTGGCTCCTTGGAGTAATTGCCGACCTCAAACTAGCTCAATCACCTCCAGTTGCGACAGTGCCGTTGGGAACTGGAAACAATCTTCCATTTTCATTTGGTTGGGTAGGATACAAAATTCATTGTGGGTTGTTTATTGTTCAAAGGTTTCATAAATTGAAATGACTGATTGTGTCTTTGGATTTTTTGTTGTTCTTTACTATTTAACCGAATTGTGTTAAATACTTCATCACCCATCTTGCATCCAATGCCTTTCTTCCTCTGTGTCTCTTCGTTCCATTGACCAAGTTTTGATTTGCTACAACTATTATTATGCATATTTATGATTTAGAGGTGTTAATTCTTACAAAGGTGTCGTTCTTACACCATCAAAAAAGAACTACTAAGTATGCATTTGCAAATTTGTAGGGAAGGAAAAATCCAGGCACTGACCTTCAATCTGTAAAGTCGTTCCTAAATCAAGTACAGAATGGAAAAGAAATGAAGATTGACAGGTGACCATCTTTTCCCGTGCTGTCTTAGCATTATGTCACGTATCTACATCTTAACAAATTAAATTACTACTCCCTCCGTCCCTGATTGAATCTCCAAATTTCATTTTAAGCGTTTAGGGACAAAGTTTTTTGCAAAAATTTTGGGACAAAAATTTCTTGAATTCGGACATTCATTTAGGGATAGAGGGAGTACAAAAGATGAATATATTCTCTATTTCCCCTTAGGTTATTTATTCCCCTAGCTTTTAGCTTAAAGCACCCCTTTTCTGCTTTACTTTAGTTGGCATATTCTCATGCGGATAAGAGCTCCCAAAGAAGGTTCTTGTGATCCTATTGCACCTCTGAAACTACCGAATTCATTGCACGCGTTTCACCGCGTCTCCCATTCAGACACATTGAACAAGGTACTGCCTTTTTTCTCTTATCAAAAGTTTAAGTTTATGTTCGCATGTTCTTTTTTAACCTAAACCTCTTACGAAGTACATGACGTCCTTGTAAATAACAAGTGAAGTTTACATCATATACTTCTCTGATGTGCAAGCTCGGAATACCCTCACTGCCCCCCCCCCCCCCTACTGCGCCTCCTCCCGCTCATCCTTGAAGTCTACTCTAGATGCCAATGGTGAAATCTCAACTGCTGATAAGTACGTAAACAAAAAACAAACACTAACACATTCACCCACTGTTTAGTTTGGACTTTAGGCCCTAAGATTTCAAAACAAGTTTTGCAAACAGACTACATTTGGGGCTTCCTGAAAGAGAAGAAGAAGAAACAACATCTGATGTCAGTAACTTATTTATTTTCCACCTTGAAAATTATTACACCTTTTTGCTGATACTTTGTTATAGAAAAGAAAGAAATCAGATGCTTAGTATCAGATGCCATGCTATAATTTTCTTGTTCAAACAATTCTATTAGCACGCGTGTGTAGAGTTTTTAAAATGTTAGATTTTCCCATTTCCAGGAGGGCCACCACACATTTCGCGGGGGATTCTGGAACTACTTCAGCATGGGTAAGGTTTCAAGCACTCGAATCGGACCTGTTTTTTGTCTTGTCTTTTCATGTTTCTATTATGATCAATGCCTCAATATTTACTTGATACTTGTTATGAGTACAATGTGTAGTAACATGGCTTACATCGATCTGATAAATGGCACATGATTAGGGTCGATTTCAGTTGAGCTTTTTGGAGAAAGTCTTACCATGTTTTGAACTGCTTCACTATTTAGCCAGATTTACTAGAAAACTAGTTAATAATCATATTCGTTTTGATATATAATTTAGCATAGGTTTGTGACTCGAGATGCAAAAGCCAATGAAGCATATCTTAGGTTTTTTGGCCTTCAACAATGCTGCCTTCTTTATGTTTCCTGAGTCAGTATTTTGTTTGTTTTACAGGAATGGATGCAAAAATATCCTATGCATTTCACACGGAGAGGAAGTTGCATCCGGAGAAGTTCAAAAATCAGTTAACTAATCAGGTGCTTAGTTATTTTGCGCCGTTCAGAAGCGTTAGGTTGATTCATAATTATTTCCCTACTAGAAAATACATACTTTCTATCTATATTCTGCAAGGAAAATTTCATTTTCTGTCAATCTTGTTATAAAGTAGCTTAGTTGTTGCTGTTTGATTTCTTGATATCAGGCTACATATGCAAAGCTTGTGTGGACACAAGGAGGGTTTAGTGCATCTCTCCTTCATCCATCTTCACGGTATGTATGAATCAAGGATTTGATTATGTTTGCTTTATTTTAATAAGGTTGCCTACCCTGCCTCATGAGTTCAGCTAATGAATATAGTGACTCGTATAGTTACAGTGTTCTAGATTTACGATATTGTAATGATGTTATGACTCCATATACGATTTCTTGGACCAACATTGTCTTTGTATGGAATCCGTGACCCTCTTCAGTACAAACTTATGCTCTGATGGTAGGGACAAAACCTTCCCATGTTTTATCTGTGCATATTTATCTAGCTGCCTTTCTCAGTTGGTTCCTATGTCCTATATGAATTTAATCAACCGTGGAAGAGCAAATCTTACTAAACGGGTTGGAGATAAACTGCAATTATATTCTCAATAAAAGCAAGAAATATATTTTTTCTAGAAAATATTAATTCTGATGGTAAGTTTGTAAGTTACTGGCTTTAGTTATTAGTTAGAATGTAAATGTCTCTTCTTAGTGGCATGGAAACAAATGTGTTCGACACCTGTGTATTTTATGTACGCACAACTATTGAATAATCTTGACTTAACTTTACCTTTACCTCATCTGCTTACCCTTCTTTTACCAGTGTATGTTTGTATTCAGCAGTATAATTCAAGAATAGAGTTTTTTTATGCTGTGACATTCACTCGTTGGTCATACAATCTTTAACTTGTGCTATAGTTATGATGATCTGATCTATCTTTATCTCTCCCTCCCTCCCTCTCTCTCTCTCTCTCTCGTTTTATGTTACTTCGCCTAAAGTAGATTACTGTTCAATCAGCCCTTTTGTTATTCTTGCTTATAGTTCAGTAGCTCATGTTGGGCTGATCCCAATGGCTGCTCTTAAAACAGGAACATAGCACAGCTAGCAAATGTCAAAATCATGAAAAGGCCAGGTCAGTGGCAGGAACTTCACATACCTCGCAGGTAATATTAATTGTTAATTAATGGTAGGATTGCAATTTGGATATTGAGGGAATAACTATCATTTCCTTTCTGTTCCAGTTTTTCTTTTGGTTTGTTGTTGTATGTGATCTTCTCCATCAGTGACTCGAGTAGTCAGCGAATCGGCCTAATGAATATATGTTTTTTACATGCAGCATAAGATCTATTGTTTGCCTAAACTTGCCAAGTTTTTCTGGTGGACTCAATCCTTGGGGAACACCTTGCCAGAAGAAACTTCACTCGGTTAGTTTCAGTTAGTAGATTAGCATCTATATTCATGATGTGTAGACTGAGCTTTTGTTTGTAATCACTAACATTATGTTATGTTGGTTATCAGAGAGACTTGACCCCCCCATACGTTGATGATGGTTTTATTGAAGTGGTTGGTTTTCGAGATGCTTGGCATGGGCTTGCTTTGCTCTCTCCAAAGGGACACGGAACTCGTCTTGCACAGGTACTAGATATATTAGAGCATATGATGTGATATTCTCCAACCGTCCCAGCTAAATTTACTCTTTTTGACATTTTGGTTTTCCCCAACTAGAATTACACTTTCCCAAAATGGAAATTTTAAATACTTCTTTATTCAATAGGGGACCCACTTGCATACTCACAACAACGCCCCATTCCATTTACTATTCACTACCCCACCTCCTCTCTGCTACCTCACTTTTCATACTCACAAGTCACAACACTTGAACCACTTATATTTTTTTCTTAATCATCGTGCCAAAACAAAAGTGTACATTTAGCTGGGATAAATTTATGGTTCAGCAAAGTTAAACCTATGTTATTGAAAGGCATTAATGGCATTCTATGCTCCCATCGCTCCCCTCCCAAACAAAAAGGAATATAGAAGTCTCATTTGACAAGACAAACTTTCCAAGGACATATCTTTACTTGCTTTCACCTTCTTGGAATTGCACCAAAATTATTGCATTTCTAGAAGTTGAACTATTTTTGAGACGGACTATTAAGAAAATAAGAAGTCACACCTTTTCTCGCTTGCAAACCAGTGGACACCACTTTTAATTATCTTAATCCATCACTTCTGTTATCTTGGGTCTCTCATTTAGAACTGCTGCAAATAGTGATTGAAACCATGTTTGTCCCTTGTGGCACTTAACTCAGTTTGGGTAGAAGAAATCGTGACGCAGAATGGACATACCATTCATGTTAAGTGTCATTCCCATGTGTGGTCAATAGGAAATAGGGTATGCTATTCCTTTCTGAATGGGTTGAATTGTCCACTCCTACCTCTTTTGATTGGTAAAAGAAAAGAGAGATGAAATTTGATCTTTTGGAATGGGTAATGCGATACCCATTCCTAATCTCTATTCTTACCATCCAAACAGTACCTTATTTATTGGAAGCCTTTCAGCTTGTTTGTATCATACTCCCTCCGTCACATAAAGATAGTCCCCGCTTTTTTAGTGGTTGATTTGATTGAACCTTGACAAAAGATTTAGGAAATACTAATTATCCATATGAAGTTCTAAAACACGTCATTGATTTACCATTAAAAGTACTACCGATAACAATTGTTTTATTTATCATTTGGATGATTAGTTTTTCCGAAACTTTAGTCAAAGTTCAATCAAATCAACCACTAAAATGGGAGACTATCTTTATGGGTCGGAGGGAGTACCTTTCCTTTCCCTTGCAGTATCTTTAAATTTTACCATCTTTGTAGGCAAATGGAATTCGTTTCGAGTTTCACAAGGGTGCAGCCGACCATACATTCATGAGAATTGACGGGGAGCCATGGAAACAACCCCTTCCAGTGGATGACGACACTGTTGTTGTAGAAATATCTCACTTTGGGCAAGTGAGCATGCTTGCCAACCCACCTTGCAGGTCCAAAAGTATAACTTCACCTTCACCACCTCAGTCTCCCCATGCTCCCGAAGACGATGAGCCAGATAGTATTGATGAGGAGTTTGAGGAGAACTTGGAAGAGCGGAGAAAATTGGGTGCGGCTGAAACTTTTCGATTCCCAGATGACTTTGATGTAGCTCAACTTTGTTAGCCAGGGACAAATTACGGATTGAGAACTGCTTTCCGTTATAGCGCTGCTGCCGTCCATCATAGGCCTTATTAACCTCAGCCGTTGATGCGCCAGCAGTCTGGGCCGTTGCAGCATGGCCGCAGCAGCTTCGTCAAACTACCCCATTCAATTAATTTTTTGAATTTTTCTTTTTTTGTGTCCCATCATAGATCATCTGGTTTTATTGGTGTGATAGGCATCCAGTTTCAGTGTTATCAGATTTAGCTAATTGGATTAGTGATAAGGTGCATTCTTTTACATACTTTCTTCTGAACGTAGATACATCTGTACAGGAGTAGTACTTAGTTTGACCATTTTTTGTGTATACTGTAACAGGAGGAGTTTTATCTTTTTTTTTTTTTTTTAATTTAAATTTTATTAATGATAGATAAAATGCCCTTAGGCTACACCAAATAGCATATAAATAGGCTAGTACATGTACGTAACGGGATTCAAACTCGCTATCTCCGCCATCGAATCTAATATTGGATACCATTATAACTAAAGTTTTTTTTTGGTTATCTCAGGTTTGATTAATTTTCATTTCATAACTCAAAAGAAGAAAAGAAAGATGTAGCCGCAAAGAAGAAACATGAAATGCCCATAAATGTCCGAAAATTTGACCACATAGCTCTATTTGCAAGATCGATGGCCAAGATCGAGAGCCATACATATTCTTCGATTAATCTTAATTGCATAACTCAAAAAAGTATCAAAAATCTAAAGCTCTGATTCAAAATTCTCTCGATTCATTGCCTCAGAAGAAATTGAAAGTGCCACCCCATTTAACTCTGTATAGCCACATCTTGCCGCATGCTACATAGGAGCACCAAGCTTGCAATGCAGTGGGTCCTCTTTCGGATGACATCGAATATAATCAGGTGATAAAATCTCAAAGACACTAGGATTAAGGCTAACATAACATTACTTAATAGTGGGCAAGTTGGATTAAGAAAATTGTAAAGCTCCTATAAACCAGGGACCTACACCTACCCATAAAGCCAATGGTATGGCAAAACCTGAGTGCCCATCTGTAGTCACAATCACCCCATCATCCACTTGTTTTTCTTTTCCCAGTTGTCCCAATACATTGGCACAATTTTGATCTGTACATACCATACTTTAAACATAGGGCAAAAGGCAAGAAATCCCCTCTACTTTCTTCATTGTGCAAATGACTCTCTTGTGTTTCTATATTAGGCATATACTCCTAGCCTCCATCCCATTACAAAAGGTACTAAAGCCCCATTTTGATGTCCATTACAAAAGGCACAAGCTCAAAAAGGAAAGTTTTTAATACTTATTTATTTATGAGACTCACTTGTCATGTTCACATCATTTATCCACTTACTATTATATACCCCACTTTCTCTCTTATACCATTTTTAATACTCACAAAACTGATTGCACTATACACTTTCCTTAATTTTTTTGCAAAACTTATTTTGTGTTCTTTTGTAAGGAAACAGAGAGAGTAAGCCTTTTGTGTTTTAAAAATTGTTGCAAACATCAAATCTTATAATCCAAACTTGCAGTTTGGAGCATAAAATTGTATTTCGGTCAACAAATCTTTATAATAAGCTTGCACCACATAACATAATAAAGAAATGGTTGGTAGATTTATGCAACATTTTAAATGTTTGCAACATATTTAAAGCATAAGGGGTTTATGTGCCTAATATAAGAGAATAGGGGGTTTTTATGTATAATGGCGAAACCACAGGGAAATATTTTGCTATTTGCTCTTAAACATATCCAAAACAGGATGCTCTTCCTTATCTATTGCCTAAACCACCCTTGGTTTTCCTTTCTTAATCAAAAAATTCAAAACCCCTTCACCTTTTCTCTCTCCTCCTTCCTCTCTATATAACAACTCATTCACTCATCAATTCAATTCAAGTATTCAACACATATCAAAACACACAAACATTTTATAAAAAAAAATGAGTTCCACAAGCAGAGCTTGGATTAGAGCAGTTAGCATTGGAACAGTGGAGGCATTAAAAGATCAAGGCTATTGTAGATGGGGTTATGTAAGGTCACTACAACAGCATGTTAAGAAGACCAACATGAGATCTTATTCTCAGGCTAAATCGCTCTCCAGGACGTCGTCGGCTGCCGTCGCCGATAACAAGATGAGAGATGATGATAATTTGAAGAAATCAGAGGAGTCATTGAGGACAGTTATGTATTTGAGCTGTTGGGGTCCTAATTAAATAGCTAGAGTTAATTGGTTTTTTGAGTAATTTTGTATATAGAAGTGACTTAATCTGTTGACACAAATGAAATCTTTATATTTGAGTTATCCTTTCTAAGCCAAATCTAAATGTCACCATTTAATTTCACCTACTAAAATCTTTTTTACCCTTTTCTAACAAGATTTTGATTTACCAATCCTCCATATTAATGTTACACTTAGATCCCACCCACAAAGAAGTCATGTCCCCAATTATTCATGATTACATGACTGCTAAGTATGGTAACTCCCACGTGAATTACAAGTGTTAGTGTTGGTGTGTCAACCCAAATTTATATGAGCAATTGAATGAAAAAATGTTTAATACTTCCTCCGTCCCAACATAAGCTGTTCATTTTTTTCATTGCACGCAAATTAAGAAAATGAGTGGGAAAAAAAAATATTGTGAGTGTAATTTGAAAATAGGAGAAAGAATAAGTGGAGGGAATAGTAAATTATAATGGTGTTGTGAGTATTAAAATAATGTAGGAAATAGTAAAGATTATTTGCCAAAAAAAGAAAAGTGGAAGCTTTTAACGGAACACCCAAAATGACAAAATGGAAAGCTTCTACTGAGATGGAGGGAGTATATAATAATGTTCACATGCTCCATTGGGATAAGATTTTTTGGGAGATGTTCAAAAATTAATGTGTTAGACTTAATTCAAATAGAACTAATAATATAAAGTGATTGTGATGTGGTGGTGATTGCGGTCCCTAAAACTAAAACTGACAATAGAGCCATGATTCAAGGAGGGACCTGATCCGATGGATCGCGTGTGAGATGATGTGTGAGATTCCCATTGTGTGTAGCCTTGCGATTGAGTCTTGTATTGAAAGTCTTTTTGATATCGGTGATTAGGCGGCGTGTCTCGCGGGTGGAGGTCGTTGGGACCGCGACCACCCTCACTGTTCCACATTATTATGATATTGTCCGCTTTATACCTAGCCCACACAGATTTGTTTTGGGGTCATCTCCTAAAAGGACTCATACTATTCGAGTAGGTAAACACCTTTATATACTAGGCAATTCTTCTTTCAATTGCCGATGTGTAACTTGGGTTGATACCAAAACAATTCTACTCTCAAACCAAGCACCACTTGCATCAAAATTTATTTGTACCGCGGCTATCCACCATATGCGCGACATGTCGTCTTATCACTATATCATGAATACTTTCGACACAAGACACACATTGTGTTCTATTCGCGATGTCACATCAGAGGAAATCCCACACATTACCCACACGCGGTCCAATGAGTCGGACATATCCACTTGTCACGACTCTGATACTAGTTGTTGGGATTGCGACCGTCCTCACCACCCCCACATTAGTATGACATTGTCCAATTTGGGAACAACCCATACAAATTTGTTTTTGGATCATCTACCAAAAAGTCTCATACTAACGGAACACCTTTATATACTAGACATATTTTTTTTTCAATTATCAATGTGGTAATTGGGTTGATATCTCGACAGAGATAGCGGCGGTACAAGGTGTTGTGAAAATCACGCCCACGCAGCGGAAAACGGACCGAGCTAGGAGGAATAATAAGATGTAACACACACGAAAAATAAATCACACACAAAGGAACACACAAGAATTGTTAACCCGGTTCGTTGCAACAACAACTACGTCCGGGGGCGCTACCAAGCCAAAATATTCTCTCTAATATTTTCAGATGTTACAATTTGTCTCTAGGCTATCACATGTATTTATAGGGAAACAATAAATCAAATCCTAGTAATAAAAGGATTCCTACTCAAGAAAGTAATCTTCTTTCTTCACAAGTCCTACCAAATATTACTACCAAAAGGAATCACCAATGTAAGAGGAGATCTAATCAAAATAGGAAACAAATCTGCTGCAGAAGAATCCTCCTTGATCTCACCAACTCCTCCGACCGCGGTTCAAATTCCTTTATCCATGGTTTTAACTCCACATCCCAACAATCTCCCACCTGGAGACAAACCATCCATGATACCTCTCCTTGAAACAAATTTCAGTGGCCAGCTAATGCGTTGGTAGCGCCCGGCCTCTTGTCTAGTTATCCAAGTGAGTTGAAGCTGAGCTACGCTTCAACATAACTGTCGGTTCTACCATGCTCCGAGTCTTCATTCCGAATGATCCTCCCTGCACATCCCCGCTCACTTGCTTGCTAACTATCGATCCTGAACAGCGCGAATCCACGTGCCCCACACAATCACAAGCTTGGAACCTTTGTGTGTTCTTTGCAACCCATCGCATCACCGTTCTAGATCCCGCTCCCATGTTGACCAAATTGGCTCCGCGTCGGCCGACTTCATCACCCAATTTTCTATCAACATACCGTTTAGTGAAATTTCTCCCACCATGGCGATCTCGGCCACCACCATTCATCATTGGGATTCGCTTTCGTTTCCCCCAACGACTCATGTTGCATGTGGTATACAACATATTTTCCACGCCGCCACGAGCCACCAAGCTAGCTCCGCGGTTTACCTTCCACGTCCCACAACCGAAGGTCACCACACAACCCTCCTCATCAAGTTGCCTTATGGAAATCAAGTTCCTCTTCAAATCCGGAATATGTCGCACATCACGTAGCCGTAAAACAGTCCCATCCGTTGCTTTGACCCGAACAACCCCCTTTCCAATGACCTTGACAGGATGATCGTTTCCCAAGCGAACAACCCCAAAATCACCCGGAACATACTGCTCCATTCTTTCTGCACTGGTGCATGAATGAAACGTCGAGCCCGAATCCAAAACCCACGAATCAGTTGAACTGCTCCCACCCAAGATTAATACGTCCGCCATCTCTTCAAAGAACATTCAATTCCTTCGCTCTGCTGGCCGCCGGACAACTTCTCCTAAAGTGCCCCTTCTCCCCACAATCGTAGCAAGTAATCACCTTCTTGCCACCCTTACTCTTTTCACCGACACTTAGTGCTAGCCCCGATGTCCCACCCTTGCTCTTCCTACGAATTTCTTCGCCAAGAATCACATCAACGACATCCGCAAACTTCAACTTCACTTTTCCTGTTGAAACGTTAACTGCTATCGCAGTCGTATCCCAACTTTCCGGCAAAGAAGAAAGTAAAATCAACGCTAGTACCTCGTCATCAAGAGTAACAGCCACGGAAGACAGTTGGGTCGCAGTAGATTTGAATTCCCTTATGTGCTTTGTTGCCGACATGCCCTCCACCATCCTTATGTTCAACGACTTCCTCATTAGATGAGCTTTATTCGCCGCCGATGGTGCCTCGTACATGCTCGCCAACATCTCGTAACATCTCCATGGTAGTCTTCGCCTCCAAAACATTCTTCGCGACATCCTTGGTCAACGTTTGCCTAACAAGCCCTAACGCTTTCCGATCCAAGATTTCGAATTTTGCTTCCTCTATGTCCGCCGGCTTTTCTTTTAATGGTAGATACAAATCCTTGTTCCACAGAACATCCTCGATTTGTGTCTTCCAAAAATTGAAATCCGTCCCATCAAACTTTTCGATCAACACCTTATTACCATCCTCCAAAGCTCCCAAGAAATCCATAGCAAAAGACCAGCCAACCAATGATTCGACAAAACCAAGGGCTCTGATACCAGTTGTTGTGAAAATCACGCCCACGCAGCGGAAAACGGACCGAGCTAGGAGGAATAATAAGATGTAACACACACGAAAAATAAATCACACACAAAGGAACACACAAGAATTGTTAACCCGGTTCGTTGCAACAACAACTACGTCCGGGGGCGCTACCAAGCCAAAATATTCTCTCTAATATTTTCAGATGTTACAATTTGTCTCTAGGCTATCACATGTATTTATAGGGAAACAATAAATCAAATCCTAGTAATAAAAGGATTCCTACTCAAGAAAGTAATCTTCTTTCTTCACAAGTCCTACCAAATATTACTACCAAAAGGAATCACCAATGTAAGAGGAGATCTAATCAAAATAGGAAACAAATCTGCTGCAGAAGAATCCTCCTTGATCTCACCAACTCCTCCGACCGCGGTTCAAATTCCTTTATCCATGGTTTTGACTCCACATCCCAACACAAGGTTAGTGTAGGTAAGTGATCCTTGGTTCGAGAGGAGATTTGTTGAAGTTTCACCCCACAGGCCACATTTGATGGAAGAATTGTCTAACATATTATAGTGGTCACACACTCCATTGGAATGAGGCATTTTAGAAGATACCCAAAAATAAATTCGTGCGGATTAAATTAAAAATGGATAATGTCATATTAATATGGAGTAATGATGATTTTCTTCACTTCCACCGTCACCTAGTGGAGGGTAGGATGAAGGTAGAGGATAATTTTTTGGGAAAGGAGTTGAACAGTAAAAATCGAGATACGAACTTGGGGCTAGTCCGGGCAAGACCCAAATGGATTGAGCCGAAAGATATGGGCTTCCTCGTACCAAGCCACCTCGTCATCTCCTTAGGTCAACTTAGACCAAGTGGGCGAAATGACTAAGGCCCAACTCAGTGACGAGGGAGACCTCCCTCCAAGGCCGAGCTGAGCTCCCTTGACGACGAGGAGGCCTCCTCGGCTATCAAATCACCAGAAACTGGGCTTCCCCAATTCATTCATATATCTTCCTCGGCTCATCGTAGGCCGACCTGGCTACGTATGATGAGGAGGGGCCATCTCGGCTCACGTGCAGAGTAGCAATCTATACAATCCTATTCAAATTAGGACATTGAGCAGTTATAATCTATCTAGGATTATAACCACCTCACATACCAAATTCAGGTCCAACAAGGACTCCTCAAAGTATAATCCTTTTAGGATTCAAATATTATCTCTTGGCAATCCAATTCAACATGGATTCTGCATTGCTAAACCTATAAATACAAGCCATAATTCACATATTTTGGTACGTTATCTTTTGACTCTAAACTCTTGTCAATTGTTTTCTCTCTCACACAAAACAAATAGTTACTCTCACGCTGGAGAAGCCCCGGCTTAGTTTACGTATTTGTTTTTCTGTTTCAGGCTTTTCAATCGCTGGAATATAACCTACCGCCGGATTTGGGATGATCCGATCGTTTCTGGCAGCATCAGTTTGGTTCCATTGCCGGGAAACGATTCGAATACCCGTTGAAAAGCTTGAATTTGTCATTCGCCTGAACCTTTTTCAAGCCGAAAAAAGTCATTTTTGGCCGGAAACTTCAGTTTCGCCTGGAAACTATTTTCGCTTGGAGATTTCGTTGATTGGAAAAGTTTTGTTTTGACCAGAAAAGGCCTGTTACGTGTGCAATATGTTCTCCTTTTGGCCGAAAAATTGCTATTTTGGCCGAAAAATCATTGTTTTGGCCGGAAAAACTTGTTTACTGGAAAATCCGTCCCTTAGGAAATTGGGATGTTTGAAACTCTGTTTGGTTATTGATTCTCTCAAGGACTCTGTTCAATTTGGAATTTTACCCCACAATACTGATTCCAATGGAAGACGGAAATACCATAAGTGTTACTAACGAGGAACAACGAGCCCACGTCGAAGACATCCCTTTAAACGAGACAACTGGTCTCCCTCTCACCCATGGAGTGTTTCCTCCTCCTCCACCTCTGAACAACGGGCCTCCTCCCCTCGGCATGACTCTTCGTCCTCGTACTCAGGCAGCTGCCGAGGTGGCCATTGCCACTCGTCGTCGTCGTCCACGAGGAAGAAGAACTACGAGCAGACAAGCGACAAGGAATGTGGACGCATGAAGGGCTGAGAATTCAACCCAGCCTATTGATCTTCGTACGCTCTTACATCAACAAATGGAGACTTTATAGCGAATTTATGAAACTTAAAATGCCATGTTGCAATTGGATCCCGAAAATTCAATGGCCGAGTTCATCAGGCTTACGAGGACTGGGAATTCTCATGGAAGGGATACTCAAGGTGATAGGCGTGGTAGTTAGAGGAGCCCTCCTTGTGGCCATGATCCCCCTCACCATGAGCTTGCTATACACCCCAAGCAAAACCACCGAGATGACCCTTCTCGCCCTCGATCAAATAACAATGGAAACGAGAATGCAGTGGTAGACTTAAGAAGCCACTTGAATACAAGGAAGCAGGAGGTTAACTCGGCCGACTTGCGAGCAAGGCTTAGACAGGCTAGGATTTTTCCCCCTCCTTGTCGTAACATATCTCCTCATCATAACCATCATCCTTGGCATAGTTCACCTCGTCCCAGAAACTTTATTAGGCCGAGGAGCCCTCGTCCTTACAGAATGATCCTCCACCATGAAGGGGAGCCGAGGAAGGAAAAAACACCCTCTAGACGAGGAGAGAACCACCGAGATGATGAGGAGCATAGCAGGGTGAATGGTCACCCAGGAGAAAGGTCCCACCGAAGTTCCCACCGAAGCTATCACTTCAGCTCCGAAAACGAGATTGATGCTAGAGAGTTGTTCCTCTTGAAAAAGAGAATTGACAATATGGGGATGGGAAAGAAGGACGAGGACGAAGATGACACTAGTGCAACCCGTCCTTTCTCCAAAAGAATAAATGATGTACCACCCAATCCTGCCTTCAAGGTCCCAAGTTTTGACAAATATGCGGGAACCATTGACGCAAGGGACCATGTGCAAAGCTTTGAATCTACTATGGACCTCCTCACCAAAGCCGATGACATTCTCTGTAAAGCCTTTGCAAGTACCTTCTCCGGAACAGCCTTGACCTGGTTCCGTGAGCTGAAAAAGGGAAGAATTGACAGCTGGAGGTATATGAGGAGGATGTTCCTAGATCACTTTGCCACGACAGGGAAGAGGAAGAAGAGGTTGATTGACCTTGCTAACATCGAGAAAGGAAAGAATGAAACCACCTTGAGCTATTATAACAGATTCCGAGCTATGGCGGATCAAGTGGAGGAAAGCCTCACTGACAGAGAGGTGATTGTCTGTTTCAATTCCAAATTGAGATCCAGACAGCTTATATATGAACTCTCCGCCAGAGAGCCAAAGTCCAAATCAGATTTATACAATGTGGCTTATGCAATTGCCATGGCGGAGGAGAAAAGCAAGAAGTTGTCTGACAAAACAAAAACGGAAGCAACTGGAACTCACCATGCTTCCAATGGAAATGGCTATAAAGGGCAGAATAGAACGCGAGGCACTGAAAAGGCTGAAATCTTCACTCCTCTCACTAAGTCGATCACCGAAATCATGCAATTGGTTAATCTTCCTTCTCCTCGTCCACTCAACGACAAACCTAAGTCCCTTCCAAATACTGTGATTTCCACAAAGACCATGGTCACTTCACTGAAAACTGTATTGCCCTAAAAAAGATGATACAAAGGTAGGTTGATGAAAGCAAGCTTGACCGTTATGTCATGAAAAAGGATGGCAAGCGAAAAAGGAAAGAGGACGAGAGTGAAGACGATGATAAGGATGACGACTGGAACCTAGGCCTCCTAGAGCCAAACTCCATATAATCAGAGAAGAGACAGTCTCTACCAGAAAACTAAGGGACCAAATTCATGAACTAAGCAAAGTCTATCATGTCCCTACCTGGGTTCACAAGGCAGAAGAGGTCATTAGCTTCTCCCCCAATGAGCTAGCTGGAAGCCGTGCCGCTCGCGAGCAGCCCTTGGTGATTAAAGGGAGAAATGACAATTGTGAGTACGAGAGACCCCTCATTGACACGGGGGCCTCTCGAGATATTCATTATTACTCCACCTTCCAGATGATGGGCCTGAAAGATAGTATTCTGGAACCTTATCATGGCAGACTAGAAGGGTTCACTAACCACAAGGTCGGTGTAAAGGGAACTATTGATCTGCTATTGGAAGTCGGTGAACATCCCTTCCGAACTGAGGCCACAGTCACTTTCGTGGTCATGGATCTAACTAGTGACTACCATGCTATTCTAGGCATTCCTAGTCAAGCAAAACTTTGGTTGGTCACCTCCCTTCCTCACCAACGAGTCAAATTTCCTACTCGTGCTGGAATTGGATGCGTGAGAGCGACCACCAAGGACTTCTTGGAACATGTCGTCAAAAGAAGAAAAACATCTCAACGAGTGGAGATAGATACCCTAGAGGTAGACGTGGCCATAAACCGGATCGGACCGACAAACCGGCCGGTTCAAAACCGGTCAAACCCGGCCAAAACCGGTCAACACGGTTAATCGGAACCGATTTAACCGAAACCCTTTTTATGGAGGTTCGGTTACGGTTTTGATTTTGGGGGAACCGGTCAACCGCCGATTAAAACTGACGGTTAACCGCCGATTTAACCGGCATTTAATGTTCAAATGTAACGGTCATATGACCGTTGTTGGTTTGGGACTTGGGCTGGGCTAGCTGGGGCGCTAACTGGGCCATGACCGTTGGGCTGCCCGGCCAACGGCTACTTCCTCTCCCCAATGGCTACTTCCTCCACCTGCCTTCCACTCTTCCAGCGCCTGTGAGGCTGTGACTGTCCCCCCTTTCCACTTTCCAGTTAGTGTCCAAACAGAGTTAACAAAAAAAACATTTTGACTAATTAAAATTAACTATAAATATCACCTCCCTCCTCCCATTTTATTTTCACATTATTTCTCTCTACTCTTTCTCTTCTGCTCTCAAATATTCACATATTCTCTTACTCTTATCCAATTTCCAGTTAAATATTGTCCCATTTTCAGTTAGTTTTCTAACGAAATTAGTGCTTTTCTTCATTTTCATCCATTTTTAAGCTCCATTTTGTTTCCAAACTTCATTTTATCTTACACAAATGGTTGAAAATCAAAGAAGAAGCAATTTAGGCAAGTCCCATGTTGGTTCTTCCTCCCCCAACGATGATTTTGATTATCAAAATCCAAATATCCAACAAGAACAAGGTGAGGAAGAAGAAGCTATTGAAATTGAAAGTGGTGGTGCTAGGAGGGGTAGGGGGCCGAGCTACTAGGGGAGGTGGTCGGGGTCGGGGACAACGACAACCTCCTAGAGAAAGAGAGCCGCAATCCGATGATGATTATAATCTTCGAGCATTTTGCAACTATTGTTCCACGTATTACTCATTCAAAAGAGTCGGAGGGCATGGGACGCTCAACGGGCATACGACGTCAAAACATCCCGAGAAACTTGGCATTTCCACTACGCAAACTCAATTATAATATCAACAACATAGTTCGGGTTTGGGATGCACAAGGTTCGTCTTCCCCTTCCGTTCTTTTTAAATTTGATAAGTGGGTTAATAGGGATAAACTAGCCAAATTAGTTTGCGTTAAAGGCCTTCTTTTTAATTTTGCGGATGACGATTTTTATGGAAATTTTGTTCGACTTTCTTTAAATCCCGCTGCCACGAGAGTACCATGTACGAATCTGTAAGTACCCAAATTCGGATCTTTAAAATCCGTTAAAAGTTAATCGGAATCCGTTAACTGATCCTTTCCAAGTTAACCGGAATCCGTTAACTCCCTCTTTCCGAGTCAACAAGACTTCCTAGGACTGCCCCGTGCAACCCGCCTCCAAAGTGTACTCAACACACATTATCATACGTAAAAGTACCACTTTCCTCGAAAAACGCAATTTCTGGGACTTTTCGGGGCCGTTCCAGACATTTTTCGGACATTTATTTAGAAAACAGTCAAAATCGGGATTAACGGGACAAAAAACCCTACCTTGGTGACTTACAGGGACACGTGGCACACATGCACAGCCTCCCCCATCCCCATCAATCAAATTCAAGGGTGAAAAGACCAAAATACTCCTGAAATTGAGACATAGGCCGTCCGGCCTGTTCTTCATGAAAAACCAAAATCCTTATCAAGCCCCTTCAATTTCCAAAATACCCAAAAACCCCCCAAATTGAAACATAGGCCGTTCGGCCTGTTCTTCAAATTTACCCCCTATAAATACAAAGACTGTCATTCAGTTAAATGGTCGAAAAATTTATTACCTCTCCTCAAATCTCCACGGTTCCAGCAGCCTACACCCCATCCCGACCCCGAAAATGCCTCGATTTGCGTGAAAACCATATTTTCTGACCAAACACGAGCCAAACACTTTCGAAACACCTCTCAAACACTAAATCGTATCCCGTATACGTTTTTTTCGAGCCAAAGAGTTAATACCTAGCCATTGGTAACACACACTCTCTCTAAACTTCGTTTCTGTCTCGATTTACACGTCAAACGCTATTTTCGATCCAACTGAAATTCTCAAAATGTAGACGTAACGCCGTCTACGGGACTTGATACGTTTTAGTCCCTAATCATCTTCTCTCCTGTAAGAGAAGTAATTTCGGGTTAAAACGGCATTCAAGTCACGTTTTTTACTTTTCTGTCATTTATTGTCCGGATCGTTCAATCCGTTGATTCGCACTTTTACCGTCCGAACCGTTTGGTTCGTGATTGTCATTTACAAGTCCGGATCGTTTGATCCATTGATATTGCTATTTACTTTACGCACCTTTACAAACCTGAGCCGTTTGGCTCGTCGATCGCATTTTTACCGTCCGGATCGTTCGATCCGTTGATACCACATTTCAATACTGTCATTTACAAGTCCAAGCCGTTTGATTTGTTGATAATATTTTAATTATAAACGTTCGAGTCACAAAATGACTCGTTGATCGCATCTTACTTGCCATCATTTTCATAAAATTGGTAACATCGTAATGCTCGATTCAAAACCGAAGTTTGTCATTCAAACTCCTTTTCAAAACCCCTCAAAATCGATGTTTGTCATTCAAACGCTCATTTTCGACTTAAAATCGACGTTTGACATTCAAACGCTCTTTTACCAAAATCGACGTTTGTCATTCAAACGCTCATTTCCGACTTAAAACCGACGTTTGACCTTCAAACGCTCTTTTACCAAAATCAACGTTTGTCATTCAAACTAAAGATTCAAGTTCGTCATTCGAACTCCTTATTCAAAACAGCTCAAAAATCGACGTTTGTCATTCAAACGCTCATTTCCGACTTAAAATCGACGTTTGACATTCAAATGCTCTTTTACCAAAATCGACGTTTGTCATTCAAACGCTCTTTTCCGACTTAAAATCGACGTTTGACATTCAAACGCTCTTTTACCAAAATCAACGTTTGTCATTCAAACTAAAGATTCAAGTTCGTCATTCGAACTCCTTTTTCAAAACAACTCAAAAATCGACGTTTGTCATTCAAACGCTCATTTCCGACTTAAAACCGACGTTTGACATTCAAACGCTATTTTACCAAAAATTAGCATTTGTCATTCAAACTAAATATTCAAGTTCGTCATTCGAACTCCTTTTCTAACTCAAAACCGACGTTTGTCATTCAAACGCTCGTTTTTACCACAATCAACGTTTGTCATTCAAACCAAGATTAAAACTTGTCATTCAAGCTCCTTTTCAAAAGCAACACAAACACACACACACACGCACACTTTTCGAGAAAGGTAGAAAGACTCGTCATACGAGGCATTTCGGGTGATCTCAACATACTCTTCCCAAAACGTAACGTGACCTCCGAACCTAACAATCTCTGGTCAAAAAAGCCTTTTCCATGTTTTGGCTACCAATCAAAACGACCCATTTTTCAAAGTCTTTTCCAAGTTTTGGCTACCAATCAAAACGACCCATTTTTTCAAAGCCTTTTCCTAAGTTTTGACTATCAATCAAAACGACCTCCTTTTCAAACCAGCCTTTTTCAAAATTTAGGCTCATAATACAAAACGGCGCGGCGACTCCTCTCTTTTCCAGTGAGGTCCCAAGTGCGAAAGCCGCTCGCCGCGTTCCGCGCGCGATCCGGGTAATTTCAGAATCTCGTACGTGATATTACTTGAGTGGTGAAAAAATATAAAAAAGATTTAATTGGTGTTTTATCAAAATTAGAAAATAAAGTTTCAATTTGTGTCGATGGTTGGAGTGATCATTGGCAAAGAAATACTTATTTGGGCGTTACATGCCATTGGATAGATAATTCATGGACTATCAAAAAAAGATTAATTGCTTACAAAGATTTTGAACCACCGCATTTCACGAAAAATATTTGTGCAAAATTATTTGAGATTTTTATGGAGTATGGTATTTTAAATAAAATATTTACTATTTCATTTGACAACGCAAGTGATAATACGGTTAGTTTACCCGATTTAATTACCGTTTGTCAAACCTCACTTGGGGATAAGTTTTTTCATAACAGATGTTTATGTCATATTATTAATTTATGTGTTAGAGATAGTTTGGATGCATTAGAAATTTAGAATCTTATGTTAAGCCAATTAGACAATGTATTCAATTTATTTCTAAAAAAATTCTAATACAAAAAAATGGATCAATTTTTTAAGAAGTAAAAATGTGGCGGACAAATATTTTACTTACAATGTTTCAACTAGGTGGAATTCCACCTACAAAATGTTAACCGATGATTTTGCTTATAAAGATCTCCTAATGCAATTTTTTCTGTCAATTGGCTATAATGAACCTCTACTTGCTTATCAATGGAATGCATGCACAAATTTATGTGAATTGTTTAAAATTTTCAATACCGCTACTTTGGCTTTTTCGGGAGTTTATTATCCAACTTCCGTTTTGGTGCTAAAGCATTGTGTTGCAATTGTTACTACTTTTGACAATTTAAGACAATGTCATATTTTAAAAGAATGCATTGTTTTCATGAGACAAAAGTAGCTTAAATATTTTGACACTATTCCGTCTCTCTTCTTGGTTGCAAAATTATTAGATCCCCGAGTTAAATTAGATGATTTAGAGTCCATTGTAGCTTATTATTATTTGAAGTTATATCTCGATGGTGACGGTGATAATTTGAATCCGTCAATTATTGTTCAACAAACAAAAATTGATTTGATTAACCTTTTTAATGAATATAATCTCTTATATGGAAACACTTATCAAAGCCAACAACATGAAGATCCTTCCTCTACTTCTCAACAAGGTTTTACTAGTGGGTATCCATATAGTTTTTTTGCAAATTTGTATAGTAAAAATGTGGTCCTTCTCGAGGTTCATCTTCATCATCATCAAACATTTCCGTGGAGTTAGCAACTTATTTCACTAAAAACTTTGAATTAAATCAAGATCCAAATTCAAATGAATTTGATATTTTACAATGGTGGTCAAGATGGAAAGAACTTTATCCTATACTTTCCATAGTTGCTAAAGAAGTCTTAACCTCTCCCGCTTCAACGGTAGCGGTTGAATCAGCATTTAGCGTTGGAGGAAATATTTTGGATGAAAGACGTTCCTAACTAACTAGTGAAAACTTGAAACATCAACTCTTACTTAGCGATTGGGTTAGAAAGGAAAAAAGGCAACAAGACTTGCCTTATGAAGAGGATATTTCGGATCCAAAATATCAATACGATGTCGAGAACTCCACGAAAAGTAGTGATGAATGAATGATGTTTTAGATTAATTTTTATTTTAATTAGATTAGTTTAGACTTTAGATTAAGTTTATTTTTATTTTTATTGTAATAGTTAGGCTGAGGTAAATGCTTCTAAATGTCCCCCCTTATTTATAAAAGGGTAAGGTTGGTTGTCCCTTCTTTGTAATTTTATTTTAATTAATAAAATTTAAGGGTACCGTCCCTTTTTCTTTTATATACTTTCATTTTTTAAAAAAAAGTTAAGTTTCATTTCTTTCAAAATTCAAAACATTTTTATATAACTTTTTGCAAAAAATGTATGTAGTATACAAAAGTCTAAAATAATCTTCTTTATCCAAAAAAAAATTGAAAAAAAAAGTTAAAAAAAGTATAAAACTTAACAGAAACTGTTAAAAAGTTAACTGTTTTTTCAAAAAAATGTTAAAAAGTTAACTTTTTTATTTAAAAACTTTTAGAAAATTAACTTTTTTCGTAACTGTTTTTAATTCTGTTAAAAATTTCCTTTAAAAACCTAATTTGAGAAAGAAAAAAAAATTAAAAACGGTTAACCGGAAAACCGGTAAACCGTAAAACCGAAATCGGCTAAGGCGGTTAACCTGTTCGGTTCCGGTTGGAATTTTTGGAGGTTTGAACCGCCGGTTAACCGAACCGGCCACGTCTATCCGGAGGATAACATGAAAATCTCTAAGTCCATAAAATCTACCCACACCAGCTCTAGGATGGGCATAATTGTCAAAGTACAAGAGGAGGAACCCATAGTTCTAGAAATTGAAGAGGACAATGACATATCCTGTTCTCGTCAGCGTCCAGAACTCGGGGGGCCAACCCTAACCCTGACTTGAGAATAGTTGATTTGCCCGACGTAGACGAACTGATGGAAGAGGAAGGCCTTGAGGTAAATGGTAACGAGGGTAGGAGACTTAGATAAATAATCATTGAATCTTAGAATTCCGTGACGGTCCAAAAATGGAGCCCGTAGATGAGCTGGAAGAAATAATCATCAATCCTAACTATCCAGAACAAAAAATCAAACTCGGGGGCCAGCTCTCCCGGGAGGAAAGGGAAGAAATCATCTCCCTTCTGAAAAACAGTCTAGATGTCTTTGCCTGGAAAGTCGAGGACATGAGAGGAATTAAAGAAGAAGTGGCTCTCCACCGCCTGGAAGTTGATCCGTCTGCTAAAACTATCAAGCAGACTAGGAGGATCTTTGCAAACGACAAGGAGGAAGCTATCAAGGAGGAGGTGCAAAAATTACTAAGCGCCAGAATCATACGAAAAGTAAAATACCTCGTTTGGTTGGCCAACATGGTGATGGTTAAAAAACAAAATGGGAAGTGGCGAATGTGTGTTGATTTCACCATCTCAACAAGGCCTGCCCGAAGGACAGCTACCCTCTCCCCAGAATTGACAAGTTGGTGGACTCCATAGCCGGACACCGAACTCTCAGCTTCCTAGATGCCTATTCAGGCTATCATCAGATAAAAATGGCGGAGGAAGATATTGAGAAGACTACCTTTCAAACATCTGGGGGCAATTATTATTACATCATGATGCCCTTTGGGCTTAAAAATGCGAGCGCAACCTACCAGCGCATGGTCAATGAAGTATTTGGGGAACAAATAGGTCATAACATGGAGGCCTACATTGAGGACATGGTCATAAAGACCAAGGAGGGCAGTCATGCCCCTGACTTGGAAGAAACCATTAACAATCTCCGAGCCAACAACATGAAGTTAAATCCAAGTAAATGTGTGTTCGGGGTGACAACTGGAAAATTCTTAGGCTTCATGGTATCTCAGAGGGGAATCGAGGCAAACCCTGAAAAAATCAAAGCCCTTATTGACATGAAGGAACCTACCAACATCAAGGAGGTTCAGAGATTGAACGGAAGAATAGCGGCTCTTGGGAGATTCATTGCCAAATCCGCTGAAAAATTATTGCCTTTTTTCAAGGTCTTGAAGGGGGCCAGGAGCTTCTCCTGGACTCCTGAATGCACAGAAGCATTCCGCCAGTTGAAGGAGTACTTGGGATCCCCTCCCTTGTTGAGCAGTCCGATTACTGGCGAGATGCTATATGTCTTCCTAGCCGCCATGGACCACGCAGTAGCAGCGGTACTAGTCCGGAATGATGAAGGTACTCAGAAACCAGTCTACTATGTATCCAAGTATAAGAATGATCCCTTGAAGAAAATCTTACATAAGTTGGATAGATCCGGACGTCTCCTCAATTGGTCCATCGCCCTTATAGAGTTTGATATCACATACCAACCAAGGAAGACCCTCCTAGCACAACCTCTAGTTGATTTCATGTTTGAAACTGCCTTCATGGGTGAACAGTCTCCTCGACAGCAGTAGGATCAGATCGCCTCTCTACCTCGATTTCAGCGAATGGAACTTGGGGGCTATGCCCCTCTACAAGCTATTTTTCTTGACCTCCCAAGGCCTCCTCATCAACAGCCTCACCGACTGGCTTGAAGAGGACGACGACAACCTCCTTGGTGGCCAAGTTGACTTGACGACGTGTGGCGTCAGCCTGCCTCTGATCTATAGCCGAGGTCTTGGATACCCGTCTCTTGGCCCTTACCAACGCAAGGGGATCAGTATTCTTAGAAGCCATTTCTGCTTCCTGCTCGGCTGTCAAATCTGCATATACAAGGAGGAAACAGTTAAATTATGACATGGATAAACAAGAAAATTTTACAAATATGAAAGTACGAGGAATAAGGAATAATTACAGCCAATGACATCCTCATCTCTCAAACACTGGTCTTTGGGATCGAGCTTGCACTGATCACATTCATAATGGAATACCAGCCCGTGATGAATCCTCCAATTGGGAAATCTCCTTCCCCTAGTGACTGGGATGAGAGGCTCCAGCCCGTCCCTAGGTCTTGGCATGATCCCAGCCTGGATATAATAGTGGTCATCCGTCTCCAAAGTCGACCAATCTAGCAGGCCTACCTCGGCGAACTCAGTTAACCGAGCTATCAACGCTTCGGTCCACTCAGCTCTCAATACCACCTTGGGTGTAGCAGGATGATGCGTGGGAGCAGCGAACTCTCAGCCCTATCAGCTCTCAACCCTTATGACGTGATTGTCCCAGCCAGATACCTTGCTTGACATGGGAAGGATGATTTTGGGATTCTTGGAATCACTCCTTATCACTATAAGTTTGGAGTCCTTGACATACCCCACTGAGAAGAAGTGGTGGAAGGCTGATTGGGTAGGCTCAAACCCCAAACTACGACATAAGACGATGAAACCTACGAGAAACCTAACAACGTTGGCTCCTAGCATGGCCGGGACGGCCTGCATGTCTCCTAAGAATTCATTTATAGAGGGATCTAAGGGAAGTCGAAGTCCTTGCTGGAACTGTTTGAAGAAAAAATGGACGTGGTTAAGGCTATAGTAAAATTGGTGCTCCTCTTTATCGGTCTCAAAGGTTGTATGGGGGAAATAACTTAGCTTATACTCCTCCCTCAGTATCCCGTACTTAGAATACAACACCTCCAACATCGGCTCACCGGCCTTAACTTGTCTGGGCCTAGGAGTATAAGCCCTACCTCGGCCGGTTCCACCTCAGCCAGATCTCCCTCGGCCCTAAACTTGTTCTCCCTCAACAAAGGGGCCTACAATGTTGGCCGACGTCGAGGCTTCACTTCCTCTTCCCGTCATATCTGTATAAAACCAAGGAAAACAAGTCAGCAAAATCTTCCAAGGCATTGTAAAGACGGGGAAGAGGAAGATTACCCCTCCTTTTCATTTATAATAAGGCCGAGGAGTGAGCCTTACCCAAAGAAGGGACGATCTAGATGGTCCGACGTCAGGTAAAAGCGAATGATATGGTCCATCACCTCGGCCCATCCATGAAATACAACAATATTTTGGGATCGAGCATCCACTCGATCAATCCTATACTTGCTCGGATATCGAAGGTCTTCTCTCGGGCATCCATACCTCATCAACATATCTCCAATTTCTAACAGAGGCACCAACAACCATGGCCCATTGTCCCTTCAATAAACCCTAAGGTTTCCCTTGTGGTAGCCATGGATGACACGGGGGTTATGTTTCCAAGAACGGGCCATTTCTAAAAAGGGGATGAAGGGGCAAAAAGGTTCAAGAAAGAGATCAAGAGCAGAAACTCAGAAAAAAGCTTCAAGCTTCATCAATGGCGTTTCTCAAGAACTCGAACAAACAAAACTCAGAAAATTACAAATTAAATGCAGAAATAGCAAACAGAGAAGAAATTATACCTTTTCTATTGAAGATTGATGAAAACGAACGGGCAAATCAAACGATTGTGAGAATCTGGGCACTCGAAACTCAAAAACACAAAGAACAATTTAAACCTTGCTATTTCGCTCTCAAATCCAAAGGGTGATAAAAGAGTAAAATCGTGGTGAGGCCTTGTTTTTATACCCTCGCAAATGGGTCATTTTGAGGGTCAGATCCATGAGGAAACGGGTCACAAGGTCAAGCGTCGTCCTTGCCCCAACCATTAATGGGGTAGTGGGTTCCCAAGACGTGTCAGACATCGTGGATCACACCCCATCATTGCACTATTAATCGGTGGATAATGAAACGACACGGATATTGAAGCGACATTTGCCACGTGACGCCTGTTTGTATTCTCGTAAGCTGAGGACGAGATCACTTTCTCCTCGTCGTAGCCTAGCTAGAAAGTCGGGGGCCATTGAACAGTATAAACCGAGATACGAACTTGGGGCTAGTCCGGGCAAGGCCCAAATGGATTGGACCCTAAACATAATCCATCAAGTCTCATATACGAGGAAAGATATGGGCTTCCTCGTACCAAGCCACCTCGTCATCTCCTTAGGTCAACCTAGACCAAGTGGGCGAAATGACCCAGGTCCAATTCAGTGACGAGGGAGACCTCTCTTCAAGGCCGAGCTGAGCTCCCTTGACGACGAGGAGGCCTCCTCGGCTATCAAATCACCAGAAACTGGACTTTCCCAATTCCTTCATATCTCTTTCCCGGCTCATCGTAGGCCGACCTGGCTACGTATGACGAGGAGGGGCCATCTCGGCTCACGTGCAGAGTAGCATTCTATACAGTCCTATTCAAATTAGGACATTGGGTAGTTATAATCTATCTATGATTATAACCACCTCACATACCAAATTTATGTCCAATAAGGACTCCTCAAAGTATAATCCTCTTAGGATTCAAATATTATCTCCTGGCAATCCAATTCAACATGAATTTTACATTGCTAAATCTATAAATACAAGCCATAATTCACATATTTTGGTATGTTATCATTTGACTCTAAGCTGTTGTCAATTGATTTTTCTCTCATACAAAACAAATACTTACTCTCACGTAGGAGGGTCTTCGCCGGAGAAGTCCCGGTTTAGTTTACGTGTTCGTTCTTCTGTTTCAGGCTTTTCAATCGCTGGAATATAACCTACCACCGAATTTGAGCTGATCCGATCATTTCTGGTAGCATCAGGAGTTAATTTTTATATATGAAAATTAACAAAAATTTGGACTTCAATTTGACTGGTGGGGAGCTGTTCATACTGGACCGAGGTAAATTAGCCAGTGGTATATTAAATGCTAATTCAATGGGTAAAATACACAGAAAGTGACTTAAAACAAATGGTTTTGTCATTAAACCCACAGACGAAAAAAATCGATCCCTATAAATTCAATCATCCACCACACTTTCTTCCATCCTCAAATCACTCCAACTCTTTTAAACTCAATTCAATCCTTACACACGAATCCAAAAAACCATCTTCAATTATCATGAGTACTGCGGCGAGGAAAGCTTGGATTATAGCAGCGAGCATCGGGGCGGTGGAAGCGTTGAAAGATCAAGGTGTTTGTCGATGGAACTACACTATCCGATCGGTACATCAGCATGCCAAATCCACTCTCATCGGATCTTATCGTAATTCTACCACCAACGCAGATCGCCAGCGATCCAATAGTTTGATGGCTCGTGATTATCGTCAAGTGAAGAAAACGGAGGAATCGATGAAAAAGGTCTTGGAATTGAACTGCTGGGGCCCTAATACTGTTAGATTTTAATCTGAGACGCCCTAATTGTAATGCCTATGTATCCCTAATTTTGAATTTTAGCAATGTTTTTATACCCTTAAATTTCTCCACATTTATAAGGAGTAAAATCACAAATTTTCAATATGAAATGGGTCAAGTGACCCCATAAGCTGAATGTGAATTTATGGACCGTGAAAATGTTAGGAAGAGAACACAAACAATGCAATGAAACCTCTAAACTTTCTTTGCCCTTTTTTTTTGAACAAATAAACAAGACCAAATTATATTTATCCTTACAAATTATTCATCAAATCCCAATTTATACCCCAACTTTTAAAAGTGGGTTTGTTTGATATTTTTATTTTCAAATCATTTCATTTTATCTCCTAACACTTTTCAAATTGTCCCATTTTTACCCCCTGTAGAGGATAAAGTGGAACAATTTCAAATTTAAGTAACAAACTAACCCACTTTTCAAATTGGGATGTAAAGTGAAATTTGATGAATAATTAACAAGAGTAAGCGTAATTCTACCAATAAACAAGTAAAAAAGTTTAAGGTATTCAAGATAAATTAGTATGCATAATAAAAGTTAAAATGTCCACAATTTCGCACCAATTCAAGCCCCTAAACTCTAAATTTAGTACATAAGTCTATTTTTATGTGTGTTATGCCTATAATACACTTGAAAATGGCACGTGATTGTAGTACATGACCACTTAACTGTGAAAACTTAACGAGAATGAATGGAGGGACATATTGTGTGATGAAAAAGCTAGGTGTGCAAATTCGCCCATCGGCCCGCGAAGCCCATAAGGTCCGCAAGGCCTGCGCCCGCAAAGCTCGTGCCCACAAGGTTTTCAACCCTGCTGGGCTTGACTACTAGAAAGCCCGCGGGGTTTGGACTGAAATCGGGCTTTCATAGTTTTTCGGCCCGTCAGGCCCGATCCGGCCCGCATCCCTCAAAAGACTAAAAACCCAATTAGACATTTACTTACTGATTTACTTACCAGTCAGTTACCACACAGAGTACGCACACACGCCTACGTAGATCTCCCTTCTGGAAGCTGCTTTTCAAATAGATCTTCTTTCCATGAGGCTCCAAACGTAGATCTCCCTTCTGGAAGCTGCTTTTCAAATAGATCTTCTTTCCATGAGGCTCCAAAAGAAGCCTTCATATGTTCACCAAATGTGCTAGCATCCTGAACCAGGCTTTTCGATAGCTTGACAACACATGCATCTGCATAACATAAATGCTCAGCATAACAACTTTCTTTCATGAGATTATTTATATGATCATTTTCAACATGATGAATAGTTAAAGAAATAGGCGAGCAAGCAGAATGATTCTGAACGTAAAAATAAAGCAACTGAATCGGAATTGAGTTGTAATCATATACAAGGAGATTAATTGAAATTTGAAGCCCAATTAACTTAAAACCAATTCTATATAAAGTTTTGGGCAGGCGGGCAAGAGTATTTATTATAAGGCTGTAACGGCATACCTTTCTCCTTTAAGCTTCAATTACTCCAATATGCAAAAGCATATAGGATTGTGAAGTTTCTTATTGTTGCATTTTTTTTTATTTTGTTATGATGCTTTCAAATTGTTTATGTTAAATTGTTAACTTTATGACAATTCTTTTGATCTTGAAGTTGAAATTTGTAATTTTAAATTTGGGCCCGTCAAGCCCGAGCCCGCTAAATGCCCGCTTAAAGCCCGCAAAAGCCCGTTAATTTGAGCCCGCTAAATGCCCGCTATGTTGGGCTTTTGAAATTGAAGCCCGCAACTAAATGGGCTCATATCGAAATTTGCCAAAGTCCGCGAGTTTTGGACCCGCTCACACCCCTAGGAAAAGCAATACAAGTAAAAGTTTGAGATAAAATGAAGTTTGAGGCAAAATATGAAAGTCGGTTATAGTACATGGGCGACTGGTGCACTTTTCCTTTTTTTAAATGAATTAATACTCTTTTATGGAATAAAATAAAATACCTAAGCATCATGCCATTTATACAAGAGACATTAGAATTTGAAAATTCCACATAATTAATTAAGTAAATAAAAAAATTAATCAAAATTGTTAGAGATATTACTTTACATTGAAAATTGACAAACATTGTCTATAATATATAAAGATCCTGGGCCACTCCCCTTATCATTAATTGATTTTAAGGTGGAACCTCAGACTTTAAGATGGTATCGGAGCAGGTCCTTACACATGCAGGCCCAACGGCCCACGATGTTATTCCGCACCCGAACTCATATTGAGAATTGACAAATCTTGCCTATAATATATAAAGATCCTGGCCACGATCACAATCAATAAAGACTTTATTAGCCATATTCATATACCATACCTCTATTAAAGTTCATTAATGACCAAACAAAGCTTTAAGTTTCACTCAACGCTTCTGCAAGCACAATCAATAAAGGCTTTATTAGCCATATTCATATTTTCTTCTACCTCTCTGCATTTTCTTTTTAATACGATTAAAGCCAGGGAGACAGCCGGACAACATGCAAGTATAAGGCATCATTCAAGGAGTTGGATCAACGTAACACTAGAAATTATCTGATGACGCCTTGTCTTTGTAGCACAATGGAGTACAATTACAGAAAAAATAATACACAATAAATTGATAAAAACAGAAAATAAAAAGGAGAAGTTCTTGAATTTGCTGCACGAGCCCAATGAAATCACTGTCTCCTTAAGACATATTCGATCCCTCACCGAGTGTGCTTGAGTTTTTCTTGGATCGCTTGTCTCCCAGGATAGAACGTGCGGACCGGGGGCACTTTGCACCTAAGTTCCCGGCGAGTTGAATTGCGCTTGGACTAGATCACCTCTTCTTTGTGTATGCAATAGAGGAGGCCAAGGAAGATGATAACAATATGCAACCAAAGACTATGGAAGAGGATTTGCAGGAGGAAATGTGTATGAATCTGCTGTGGTTCTTTGCCAAAAGTTTTCTCAAAGTATTTTTCCAAGTATCTCAATTGTTGTTAACAAACAACAATTTATACATATTCAATCAACCAATAAAAACTGAAAATCAATGGTGTTTATGGAGTAATAAAATGTAATAAACAATTTAATTACGAAAATTAAACCACCATTATTCCAAAATCATTAGCCATAATGATTTTCATTTCGATTTTCGCATTTAATATTGGGCATTAAATGTCCGCCTGTGATCTCGCTCAGGCCGAGTCTTATAGCTGCTCGGCCGAGCAAGGCTTTCCGAAACTTGGAACCTTCTCGTTTCACTCTGCTCGTAGAGTCAACAACCCGCTCGGCCGAGCACCTCAGAAAAATTCAAAACCAAATTTTTGATTTACAAAATCAAATTTTATTTGGCCAAATCATTTGAGCATCTATATTTAATTCATCCAAAACCCATTTTGAACAATTAAATATTTTATTTTTCACAAACACAAACCACTTAGGTAATTTGACAAAATTACCCTTTAGAAATTAACCCATTAATTTCCTTCAAACATACTAATTTTTCCAACAATCCCCCACATGAAGGAAATTCATGAGGATAGGTGATAAAGTCCGTGATCGAAAACCCTGCATAGGATAGGTAGGGGTTTGCCCTTTGAACCTTCCTTTGTAAAAGCATATTTACTCTACTCGCTAATCGCAGACGCGATGTCCTTGAGCTGCTAGCTTTTGTGTAGCCGATCATATACTTTACACAGTATCGCCCTAACACAATTCGGCTCTCATAGCTGTGTCCATTCATGGCCTTGGATCACAATGCCTGGTTCTGTGAGAAGGTCTAAGAATTGAGCCTCACACAATTCTCCTCGAAGCGGCCTCTACTTCTTTCTCACATAGGTGATTATTTTAAGTAACCATACTTCACATAAGAATCATTAAAAGCCATAAGCTTAACCTCATTCATCTCGGGATGTCACTTTAAGGAATGAGCATAGGGTTGACCCCCACAGTGACGCTACAAGTCTTTTAACAGTTAGGTTGTCCCTTTGAACCTAGATCTTGGGATCTCCAGTCAACTAGGTTGGGTTTTCCGCTGCGTTCAACTTCTCCAGAGGCTTTAAACCCATTCCCAAT
This sequence comes from Adenophora triphylla var. japonica, assembly GCA_022495995.1. Taxonomy (NCBI): domain Eukaryota; kingdom Viridiplantae; phylum Streptophyta; class Magnoliopsida; order Asterales; family Campanulaceae; genus Adenophora; species Adenophora triphylla. Next base: position 197,874 of record JAFEMH010002713.1, read on the forward strand.
GTCAACCTTGCAACTATCTCTTTACTTAACCCTTTGGTTAGCGGATCCGCCAAATTATCTTTTGACCTCACATAGTCAATAGATATGGTGCCAGTTGCAAGTAGTTGTTTAATGGTATTATGTCTTCGACGTATATGTCTAGACTTACCATTATACATATGACTTTGTGCCCTACCAATCGCAGATTGGCTATCGCAATGTACACTAATTGCGGGCACGGGCTTTTCCCATCTTGGAATATCTTCTAGAAATTGGCGTAGCCATTCGGCTTCTTCACCACATTTATCTAATGCTATAAACTCAGATTCCATGTGTGAGCACCCCAACCCGAGACCTAACACGTGTCCCGAGCTAAGGGAGCTCAAACTAAGACAATCCATCTAGATTTTTAAAACATTTATTTGCCTTTAAAGGAAAACCACTTTTCAAACTTCCAAGTAAAATCAATTAATAATATCTCTACTAAAAGGAAATCCATCTACAACTTTACAATCCGAAATCTGATCAATTACACAAAAACCCTGAATAACATTGTTTAATAAAAGTGTTGTCCATACAAATTATAAAAGAGGAATACTTAACCAATACTCCTAACAACCCACTCCTATACTTAACTTGTCAAGCCCCAAAAGCAAAAGTCCACAATGAAATCCCCGGCCTCACTGGTTCGGGTCACCTGTCTCGGAATCTAAAGCAGTAAAGGGAGAGGGGTGAGAATAAATCTCAATGAGCTATTATGATATGCAGCAAGATGCCAAACAAAGTGCAACACATAGCATGGTAGCACATAACACATTATGAAAGCGGTAAACATCTTACGTTACCTCATTTTACCTTTTCCCGTCTGAACAATAAGTCGTACAACGTGGGAGTAAAACTCCACTCTTTGGTGAATTGCCTCCAGCACATTCACCTCTTATAGGACTCATACCCCAGAGATCCATATAAGAAAAGATATCTATGATATAGAGTATCCAACCATAACATCGTCCCTCCTTACAACTGGCGGTTGCAAGCTGTAAAGGCTACTTATCACTCGATGCATCGTTAGCACGGCCCCGCCGTGGCCACAGAGTGGGGAAGGGTCACCGGTATGATGTACCTTCAATCACTTATTGAACAAATCAATAATTGATTGGCATCCATCATACCCACCCGAACATAATACGCCCAAGCACATGATAGTTACTTGAGATAAATCCACAAAACGGGATAAACAATATAGCAACATGGTAAAATATACTCATGTTCAATCCAACATCATAATGCAACATTTAAGTAATACACTATGCATAGCATCATCAGTAAATATGAATGATAACAATTAAATCCACCAATGGGATAGCAATAAACTCAACATGCCACATAATCCACAACTGGGATATCACACCACCATATAACACATAATCCACACATTGGGATGTCACATAACAACTTGCCAAATAGTCCATACTTAGGATATTAAGGTAACCATATAATTAATAATTCCACAACTTGGACACAATGCCACAAGGTGGTACATACCCATTACTAATTAGCTTAATTGTGAAACCTATAGCTTCTACACCAATTCGAACTACTCACCAAAGATATGGAGTAAGTAAGGCCACTATGAATCGTAAACCATTCTTACATAATTCTTATACCACCTCGAACAACCTTAATAAAAGTTCAAGATCTATTTCCCAAGTTGGAACTATTTTGATGAAGTTACAAATCAAACCTATCAACCATTTTCGGGACAATAATTAAACTACTTCCACAATTCCATTTTGATCCCTTAAGATGTCATTGTATAGCCAAAGTATTCTACTTTAATCTAGGTTAAAGAGATTTCATTTTGGTTCTAGTTTGATTTGGTTTAAACAGCTTAGAAATTGATGCAAAGAAACCAGGCCAGGGCACGACTCGTGCCCCAGGGCACGACTCGTGCCCATTTGACCTTCCCCAGATTCCAGCGTCCCCAACCAGCACGACTTCCCTTAAATCTTAGTCACGACTCGTCCCCATCCAAGGCACGACTCGTGCCACAGGGCACGACTCGTGCCACAGGGCACGACTCGTGCCCTGAACCCAGAATTCAGAACAAGCCAATTTCCTTCAGCAACCCCAAACCAATTTGTTCCCAAACTAATTTTCCTCTGTTTTGTGAACCTAAAAGGCTTACTAAACTTCATATCTTTCATACCAAGTCATTTAAATTCCAAAATAATATAAACCTAAGTTAATTACAATTTGATTCTCCACCCAATTTATTACCCCATTTCAAGTTAAACTCTCTTAATCCAACCAACCACATTTTCTTATACTCTTGATCAACTTCTATGAACCAAAACATCATACTCTAACATTAATCAAATTTCCCAAACTCCAAGAAGGTTTCAAATCATCAAAAGCCATTATAACAACAACAACAACAACATAGTTCATGAACATTTAATGAAGGGAAAGTCATAATAACTCACCTTGGGATTTGCAATGGGAGGTTGATCTTTCTAGCTAGATGAATTTCCCAAGATGAACCCACTTCAAGGATGCTCTAAGACTTGATTTTTGGTGAAGAAATGTTCTTGACTTCAAAGCTTCATGCTTGGGCTTCCATGGGAGCTCTCTAGTTTCTCTAGGAAGAAGAAGTAAAAAATGAAGGAGGAGGAAGAAGTGTGAGGAGGGTAATGGAGAGGGAGGAGGGGCCGGCTAGAGGGAGGCAAGGGGGAGAGGAGAGGGGTGACACTTGGCATGGCATGGGGGAAGTAAGGGATTTTGGCCCCCCCACCAAGAATAACCAAGGCTTTCCCCTACCCAAATAAAATAAAACTTATCCCATTAATTCATCCTACTCATTTATCCTCCCCACATTATTTATCATTTTTTCCATTTTTATTATTTTCCTTAGTTCCTTTATTAAATGTCCAATAAATTCATAGAAGATTCTAAATTTACTTCTCACCCGAATTATCTTAAATTAAGAATTTAAAGACATAATTGAACACATAAAATAAATATAAATATTAAAAGCATTTAATTTAATATTAAAAATTGATGCCTAGGGTTGGGGTCGTTACACTCACTCCCCCTTAAAGAAAATTCGTCCCGAATTTGAAAAAGACTTATCCTAAGGATCAAATAGCGAATGTTACCTTTCACACATTCTAACTTTAACATTTCCAATTAGATTTCTCAACGGCATAATTCTACTATACACTTTCTTAACCCGAATACTCTAGGACTTCACTTCCCAATTTTGTCTCTTCAATACCATGATTCTTTCCAAGATTCCAAATTTCAATAGTAATATGATATTACAACGCAATATCCCAAGAATTCCATACAATTCTCACTAACCCGAATTTTCACGACCTCAAAGAAAGTATAGATAAATAAAAGTACTACAACTTATGTCACCCAATTCCTTACGATATTGTATGTAAAACTTCCAACGCTCAATAAGCTGCCCCAAGTCGGTCTATACGTCAACTCACCAACATTTCCTAAAACTTCAAATGGATTAACAACTTTGGCGCTAATCTACCTTAGGCCTAGCTTCCTAATTTCATCCCAACAAATTGGAGATCGATAATATCTCCCCGAACCATGCCTCATACGATTCCATCTCAATGCTAGAATGTAAACTCGCTAAGGTTACTTAAACTTCTCAAGTTGAAAGGAAAATCCGTCACACGACACAACCTATTCTTCCAGAATTTGGATAGTCTTCAAACTTCTTCCTTTCGGCTAACTAAATCCTTCAACTCTTAGGATCGGTAACCGACCCCAAAAAGGGTGCTTCAAAAGATAAGATTCCATTTAAATCACACAACCAATTGTAACCATTCTCGATAAATGATAAGAAAATTCCGCTCTATATAAATTAATTTCCTCGAACATACGCTATCACCTTCCCATTTTGCACAACACTACACCTTGATCTTCCGGTAATACATACTTAAAACTTCACAAGATCCTCACATCCACTAGGTAAGGTAAGGATCGGGTCCAAAGCCAACCTATTTTCCATCACTAACAATATGATTCATCCTTATTACATCCTACATCATTTATACGTCCTTTAGAGTCAACTAAAGCAACGACTCTACAATTCTTAAGAATTCCTTAAATTCCTTCGGTAACACTTGTCAACTTAAAGATCACTGACTCAATCCTCACAAGATCCTATGGTAACATTCGAGTTTAAGACTATAGAACCCAAAAGTTGGAATTCTCTCGAGCCAACTCATACTAACCAAACTTTGTACATAGGAACTCCTCACAAGGAATCACTAACCCAACTCTCAAATGATCTTCCCGAAACTTAAATTAACAAGGAGATCATCAATTCTAATTACCCTAAAGCCATCAAAATAAGGATTACAACTCTGCTTATCCTTCTCAGAACCAACACATGAAATATACTGACAGGAGCACATTTACCATTTACTCGCAACTATCACATAAAATTTTTGAAAAGACTCCTTATGCAAGTCTAACCTATACCAATTACCTTCCACATCTTATTGCAAAAGCTTCACCTTAAATACCCATATATAACAAGAATTTCACATTAAGGTTTACCTATATCAAATACCAATATAAGCAATTTAGGCATGGAAAAAGGAGACTCACTTATTATGATAGTCTACCAATACACAACAACTACTTAACCCTCCCGGTCAAGTATAACTCAAAATCATAAATTAATAATCGTACCAAACTAACTGGCAATACATGCTCAGTCATAACCACATCACCATCGTGGCAAACCAAAGAAGGTTCGAGGTATTCTCTCATAAGAGCAGAATCCTCTAACAATAAAACAACTTTTCAACAATGTATGTCACATATAAGCAAAATGTGATGCCAAACATAAATGATATGCAACAGGATCTATAAAATATGACCCCTAACTTTTGAGACAGGGAAAATACCTCTAGCGACCTCTGAGGGACCTATCTCTCCTGAAACCGAAACACCTACTCGACCATAGACCTTCTCTCTCGGCTCCCCTTCGCTATCTCTCTTGGTACCACCTCTTTGTCGTCCACCTTGCTGACTGCTGCCTGAAGCTCGCTCCTGCTGAAACTTTGGACAATTCCTCCTAAAGTGTCCCATTCCCCTACACTTAATACACTTACCTTGCTTACTCCAACAATGATCTTCGGTATATCCAATCCTCTTGCAAAATTTACAATTCATCCCATACTGCTTGGATTTTGGCCTAGATAAAGAAGCTACGACAAACTCTCCACTCACACTTCCTGAAGTTAAAGTACTTGGTTGTCCTCTAATGAGTTTGGATCCTTGTCCTCGATAATTTGGCTTATTCCTAATCCCACTTCCGGACCTTCCGCTATTTTCCTCAATGTCCCTTTCGATCTTATATGCTCTACCTAAGGCTGTCTGATAATCGATGGAACCGTCAATCCATAATTTCTCCCTAAACTCGCTCCTCAAACCTGTTACAAACTTCTGAACCCTTTTCACTTCATGCGATACCAAATGAGGGCAACACTTAGCTAATTCCTCAAACCGGACTGAATACTTATCTACCGTCATGTTCCCTTGTTTTAGTCTTAAGAATTCAATCTCCTTCTTATCCCTTGTAACCATCGAAACGAAATAATCCTCGAACTGTTTGGTGAAATTATCCCAAGTCTGGGGCGTATGGTCCCGCTCCCAACTTTCCTTCAACTTCTGCCACCACTGATCAGCTGGACCTTCAAGCTTGAAAACGGCATACCTAACTTTCTCTTCGTTGCGACTTCCTATAACCTCGAAAATCTTATTCATTTCTGCTAACCAATTTTCTGCCTTTAACGGATTCGGATATCCATTAAAACTCGATGGGTTCATCTTCACAAACCTTTCCCATCCATCACTTTGACATTCCTCAGGCTGAATCGGAACTGATCCTCTAGTCTCCATATCCTGTACAAACTTCCTGAATAATCTCATCATCTCTTCATCCTGAATTCCACCTATACCCAAATCTTCTTTAATTTCTAGAACTTTCCGCTGATCATCCTTGCTTCCGGCCATTAGAACGAACTCCTGCATAAAACACTCGGCGTCAATTTCCACACATTCCCCCTTAGTTTAGACATCTACCCTCGACCTCTAAACTAAGCTCTGATACCAACTGTGAGCACCCCAACCCGGGACCTAACACGTGTCCCGAGCTAAGGGAGCTCAAACTAAGACAATCCATCTAGATTTTTAAAACATTTATTTGCCTTTAAAGGAAAACCACTTTTCAAACTTCCAAGTAAAATCAATTAATAATATCTCTACTAAAAGGAAATCCATCTACAACTTTACAATCCGAAATCTGATCAATTACACAAAAACCCTGAATAACATTGTTTAATAAAAGTGTTGTCCATACAAATTATAAAAGAGGAATACTTAACCAATACTCCTAACAACCCCCTCCTATACTTAACTTGTCAAGCCCCAAAAGCAAAAGTCCACAATGAAATCCCCGGCCTCACTGGTTCGGGTCACCTGTCTCGGAATCTAAAGCAGTAAAGGGAGAGGGGTGAGAATAAATCTCAATGAGCTATTATGATATGCAGCAAGATGCCAAACAAAGTGCAACACATAGCATGGTAGCACATAACACATTATGAAAGCGGTAAACATCTTACGTTACCTCATTTTACCTTTTCCCGTCTGAACAATAAGTCGTACAACGTGGGAGTAAAACTCCACTCTTTGGTGAATTGCCTCCAGCACATTCACCTCTTATAGGACTCATACCCCAGAGATCCATATAAGAAAAGATATCTATGATATAGAGTATCCAACCATAACATCGTCCCTCCTTACAAACTGCCGTTGCAACATGTAAGGCTACTTATCACTCGCACAGTCGTTAGCACAGCCCCACGCCGTGGCCACAGAGTGGGGAAGGGTCACCGGTATGATGTACCTTCAATCACTTATTGAACAAATCAATAATTGATTGGCATCCATCATACCCACCCGAACATAATACGCCCAAGCACATGATAGTTACTTGAGATAAATCCACAAAACGGGATAAACAATATAGCAACATGGTAAAATATACTCATGTTCAATCCAACATCATAATGCAACATTTAAGTAATACACTATGCATAGCATCATCAGTAAATATGAATGATAACAATTAAATCCACCAATGGGATAGCAATAAACTCAACATGCCACATAATCCACAACTGGGATATCACACCACCATATAACACATAATCCACACATTGGGATGTCACATAACAACTTGCCAAATAGTCCATACTTAGGATATTAAGGTAACCATATAATTAATAATTCCACAACTTGGACACAATGCCACAAGGTGGTACATACCCATTACTAATTAGCTTAATTGTGAAACCTATAGCTTCTACACCAATTCGAACTACTCACCAAAGATATGGAGTAAGTAAGGCCACTATGAATCGTAAACCATTCTTACATAATTCTTATACCACCTCGAACAACCTTAATAAAAGTTCAAGATCTATTTCCCAAGTTGGAACTATTTTGATGAAGTTACAAATCAAACCTATCAACCATTTTCGGGACAATAATTAAACTACTTCCACAATTCCATTTTGATCCCTTAAGATGTCATTGTATAGCCAAAGTATTCTACTTTAATCTAGGTTAAAGAGATTTCATTTTGGTTCTAGTTTGATTTGGTTTAAACAGCTTAGAAATTGATGCAAAGAAACCAGCCGGGCACGACTCGTGCCCAGGGGCACGACTCGTGCCCATTTGACCTTCCCAGTTCCAGGCGTCCCCAACCGGCCACGACTTCCCTTAAATCTTAGTCACGACTCGTCCCATCCAAGGCACGACTCGTGCCACAGGGCACGACTCGTGCCACAGGGCACGACTCGTGCCCTGAACCCAGAATTCAGAACAAGCCAATTTCCTTCAGCAACCCCAAACCAATTTGTTCCCAAACTAATTTTCCTCTGTTTTGTGAACCTAAAAGGCTTACTAAACTTCATATCTTTCATACCAAGTCATTTAAATTCCAAAATAATATAAACCTAAGTTAATTACAATTTGATTCTCCACCCAATTTATTACCCCATTTCAAGTTAAACTCTCTTAATCCAACCAACCACATTTTCTTATACTCTTGATCAACTTCTATGAACCAAAACATCATACTCTAACATTAATCAAATTTCCCAAACTCCAAGAAGGTTTCAAATCATCAAAAGCCATTATAACAACAACAACAACAACATAGTTCATGAACATTTAATGAAGGGAAAGTCATAATAACTCACTTAGGATTTTCGATGGGAGGTTAATCTTTCTAGCTTGAAGAATTCCCCAAGATGAACCCACTTCAAGGATGCTCTAAGACTTGATTTTTGGTGAAGAAATGTTCTTGACTTCAAAGCTTCATGCTTGGGCTTCCATGGGAGCTCTCTAGTTTCTCTAGGAAGAAGAAGTAAAAAATGAAGGAGGAGGAAGAAGTGTGAGGAGGGTAATGGAGAGGGAGGAGGGGCCGGCTAGAGGGAGGCAAGGGGGAGAGGAGAGGGGTGACACTTGGCATGGCATGGGGGAAGTAAGGGATTTTGGCCCCCCCACCAAGAATAACCAAGGCTTTCCCCTACCCAAATAAAATAAAACTTATCCCATTAATTCATCCTACTCATTTATCCTCCCCACATTATTTATCATTTTTTCCATTTTTATTATTTTCCTTAGTTCCTTTATTAAATGTCCAATAAATTCATAGAAGATTCTAAATTTACTTCTCACCCGAATTATCTTAAATTAAGAATTTAAAGACATAATTGAACACATAAAATAAATATAAATATTAAAAGCATTTAATTTAATATTAAAAATTGATGCCTAGGGTTGGGGTCGTTACACCATGGTTGATCTGGCTATAACAGTCTGCTTAGAAGATTTCCATGATATAGCTGCACCTGCTAAAGTGAATAAATATCCACTTGTAGACCTTGAGTCTTTGATATCTGATATCCAATTAGCATCACTATATCCTTCTATCACAGCTGGATGTCTAGTGTAATGTAATCCAAAATCACGAGTATATTTTAAGTACCTTAGTACTCTCACTATACCCTTCCAATGATTTGTTCCAGGATTACTTGTGTACCGGCTTAACTTGCTAACCGTATAAGCAATATCCGGCCTAGTACAACTCATCAAGTACATTAGACTTCCAATAACTCTCGAATACTCTAATTGAGACACCGGTTCATCTCTATTCTTTGATAGATGAAGATTCGGGTCTATTGGAGTACTCGCTATTCCATGGTCATCCTTGCTAAATTTCTCAAGAATTTTATCCACATAATGAGATTGACTTAACACAAGTCCATTGGATATTCTAGAAATTTTAACTCCAAGGATTACATCCGCAAGTCCCATATCTTTCATGTCAAATTTTGAATTCAACATGTCTTTCGTGGATTTGATCATCTTATCACAACTCCCTATGATAAGCATGTCGTCTACATAAAGACACAAAATGACATAGCCATTTTCCGTGGTTTTAGTATAGACACATTTGTCACACTCATTTATCTTAAATCCACTTTGCATCATAGCATTATCAAATTTCGATGCCACTGTTTTGGTGCTTGTTTCAAGCCATACAATGACTTTACTAATTTGTACACCTTCTTTTCTTGTCCATGTGCAACAAACCCCTCGGGTTGTTCCATGTAAATCTCCTCTTCTAAATCTCCATTTAGAAAGGCCGTTTTTACATCCATTTGATGTATTTCAAGATTTCTCAATGCGGCAATTGCAAGTACAACTCTTATTGACGTTATTCTCGTAACAGGAGAATAGGTGTCAAAATAGTCTAGGCCTTCTTTCTCGCTCGTAACCTTTAATTACAAGTCGGGCCTCAGACTTATCAATTGTTCCGTCTCGCTTTCATTTTTCTTTTGAAAATCCACCTATATCCTAGTGTTTTACTTCCCTGAGGAAGGTCCACTAGTTCCCATGTGTGATTTTGCAAAATGGAATCAATTTCACTTTTAATTGCTTTCTTCCACAAAGGTCCTTCCGAAGAGCTAACGGCTTCTTTGTAACTTTGTGGTTCGCTTTCTACCATATAGGTTAGAAAGTCCCACTCATAGGATTTTTCAATCCTAGCTCTTTTGCTCCGTCGAGGTTCTACCTCTTCTTCTTCTCTTTCATCTTGAACATGTTCGTCTTCTATTGAATCTATTACCCTAGTCGATGAGCTTGCCTCATTTCTTGACTTACACGGGAATATATTCTCAAAGAACGATACGTTCATTGCATTCCATTATAGTATTTTTGTGTATAGCATCAATTTTCGACTCATACACAAGAAATCTATAAGCACTACTGTTATGTGCATATCCAATGAATATGCAATCAACGCTTTTGGTCCAATTTTCACCTTTTTAGGAGGAGGTATGGCTACCTTTGCAAGACACCCCCACACTTTCAAGTGTTTATAACTTGGCATTCTTCCATGCCATAGTTCATAAGGAGTTTTGTCTTGTTTCTTTCGGGTATTTTGTTTAACACGTAGTTAGCCGACAACACGGCTTCCCCCCACATGTTATCCGGTAATCCCGAACTCAATAACATGGCATTCATCATTTCTTTCAATGTCCGATTTTTCCTTTCGGCAACACCGTTTTGTTGGGGTGTATAAGGTGCCGAGGTAATATGTTTAATTCCACTTTGAGCACAAATTGCTTCAAATGGAGATTCATATTCACCACCTTTATCACTTTTTAGCACCTTAATTTTCCGGTTTAATTGATTCTCAACTTCATTTTTATATAGAGTAAACTTCTCTATAGCTTCATCTTTACTTTTTAGAAGATACACATAGCAATACTTTGTGCCGTCATCTACAAAAGTCATGAAGTACTTATTTGCCGCCCGTGATTGTGTTGATTTAAAGTCACATAAGTCCGTGTGAACCAATTCAAGTGGTTCACTATGTCTTTCAACGGATGGGAATGACTTTCTTGTTAATTTTGCTTCTACACAAATTTCACATTTTTGTTTACAATCAACTTTAAACTTTGGAATAGAATTTGCTTTTGTCAAACGACGTATAGAATCAAAATTAACATGACCAAGTCTACCATGCCACAAATTAGATGACTCAAGCAAGTAAACGGAAGAGATATTCATTTCATTAGCTTTCGCTTTCACAACCATTACACTTAGCTTAAACAATTCCCATCATTGACATAACCTTTGCCTACAAACATACCACTCTTAGACAAAGTGACTACATTGGACTCAAACACAATACGAAATCCATGCTTTATCAAAAGCGATCCGACACCAAGTTCTTCCGGATATCGGGCACATAAAGCACGTTGTTGAGAGTCAACTCCTTCCTGATGTCATCTTCAAAACCACTTTTCCTTCTCCTTTGATCTCGGAGGTGGCCGAATTCCCCATGAATAGCTTCTCGCCATCCTTAGCAACAAAGGTACTAAACATGTCTCTATTGGAGCACACATGTCTAGTAGCGCCTGTCAATCCACCATTGATTTGGGTTTGAACCCACCAAATTCACCTCGGAAATCACAAACATGCGAGGCGCATCTCTGACACGTCTCTAGCAATGCCTTCCACCATGTTGGCCTCACGAGCCTTCTTAGGCAACTTGCAAGCATGAGCCTTGTGGCCTTGACCGCCACAATTATAACAAGTTCCTTCGAACTTCTTCTTGGAAACACCACCTTTTGGTCCCAAGTGGGAATTCTTGGAAGTTGTCACCACCTTCCCTTTTCCCTTTCCAAACCGTTTCCCTTTGGAGCTTTCACCATGCTCCACCACATTGGCCTTAGCCACACTAGAAACAAACTTGGTTTCAGCAACTCTATTGTTCTCTTCAATACTCAATCGAAGGATAATTCCTTCCACATCCATTTCCTTTCGCTTATGCTTAAGGTAGTTCTTGAAATCATTCCAAGATGGAGGCAATTTTTCAATGATTGCACTGGGAAGCTTTCACTTATAACCATACCTTCGGCATGAATCTCGTGCAAGATAGTTTGAAACTCATCCACTTGAGATTTCACACTCTTGTTGTCCACCATCTTAAAATCAAGGAAACGGGCAACAATGAACTTCTTTGTTCCCGCATCCTCAATTTTATATTTGTGGTCCAACGACCCCCACAATTCCTTTGCGCTTTTCTTCTCATTAAACACGTTATAGAGAGAATCAAAGCGAATTGAGGACGTAATTTCGCACAAGTACTCCCCATGCTTCCATGTTTCAACCGCAGCCAAGGTTGTAACATCGGTTTCTCCTTCACTCACCTTTGGCATATCTTCTTTCAGATATCTTGCCAAGTGCAAGGTAGTGAGGTAGAAAAGCATCTTTTGTTGCCAACGCTTAAAGTCGTGGCCAACAAACTTCTCGGGTTTTTCCGCATGAGGGGTCGGGATATGAATTGTATGAGGATTATTAATCACGCCTTAGAGCCACTTCCATTTCCGAGTTTGGGAATTAGTTTGGGTTTCCACTGGGGTCCAACTTGGGTCTCCACGTTGTTGTTGTTCGTCGCCATCTGAAACACAACAACCAAGTTAAATTTCCTGTTTTTCAAAACTGTAATTGACACTCCTTCGATTAGGATGTGTCTTAAGATTGTAGCACAATGGAGTACAATTACAGAAAAAATAATACACAATAAATTGATAAAAACAGAAAATAAAAAGGAGAAGTTCTTGAATTTGCTGCACGAGCCCAATGAAATCACTGTCTCCTTAAGACATATTCGATCCTCACCGAGTGTGCTTGAGTTTTTCTTGGATCGCTTGTCTCCCAGATAGAACGTGCGGACCGGGGGCACTTTGCACCTAAGTTCCCGGCGAGTTGAATTGCGCTTGGACTAGATCACCTCTTCTTTGTGTATGCAATAGAGGAGGCCAAGGAAGATGATAACAATATGCAACCAAAGACTATGGAAGAGGATTTGCAGGAGGAAATGTGTATGAATCTGCTGTGGTTCTTTGCCAAAAGTTTTCTCAAAGTATTTTTCCAAGTATCTCAATTGTTGTTAACAAACAACAATTTATACATATTCAATCAACCAATAAAAACTGAAAATCAATGGTGTTTATGGAGTAATAAAATGTAATAAACAATTTAATTACGAAAATTAAACCACCATTATTCCAAAATCATTAGCCATAATGATTTTCATTTCAGTTTTCTGCATTTAATATTGGCTGTTAAATGTCCGCCCATGATCTGCTCGGCCGAGTCTTATAGCCTGCTCGGCCGAGCAAGGCTTTCCGTAAACTTGGAACCTTCTCGTTTCACTCTGCTCGGCCGAGTCAACAACCCGCTCGGCCGAGCACCTCAGAAAAATTCAAAACCAAATTTTTGATTTACAAAATCAAATTTTATTTGGCCAAATCATTTGAGCATCTATATTTAATTCATCCAAAACCCATTTTGAACAATTAAATATTTTATTTTTCACAAACACAAACCACTTAGGTAATTTGACAAAATTACCCTTTAGAAATTAACCCATTAATTTCCTTCAAACATACTAATTTTTCCAACAGTCTTTTGGGGTCAGCATGATTCGTAGAATATCTGGCAGGATATATTGTTTGGAGTGGTACCTAAGATCACAACACAAAAAGAAACGTCGTTAAGGTCAAAGTCGGATGTTAATTCAACTCATGCCCTCGAGTGTGAGAATAAGATATCTAAATGGATATAAAACCTGAGAATAAGACTTTGGAATGTTTTAGAGTGTGTGTGTATATGTTTAGGGTTTAGACAATGACTTACAATGTCAATTTGACACTTACCTTATCCAAGGAGACAAATATCTTCTATTTATAGGCAATGGGGAGCTGCTCGCTGACATAAGCCATGAGGTCAGCCCTAAAGGGCACTTTAGTCTTTGACCTAATACACGTGTCCGCATCTGATTGGCTCTGTCAGGGAAGGAAGATTCACTGTCAGAGGGGATGTCGTTGATGTGGACATGAGCCATGTATCCGAAGTGGCACATTAAATGAAATAGTAGGCGCCTGAGCCATGCATTCAATACGATGGGAATGATCCGGTTACTGTATTGTCAGAGCCGGTGATTAAACTTGCTCAATAAGCTCTCATATTAACCGGGAGTCTGGTGAGATAATCGGGAGTCTGGTATGAGACCGCGGTCAACATCTTAGGCGGGGTCAATGGTATTTGACGCGGGCACGGATGGAGCGGTCATAACTCCTACGGTCACCAGGCTGTCGGTCAGGATCCCTTCGATCTTGATTGGGATGGGATGGGATGATAGGAACGCGGTCTTGACCTTGAGGGTCTCCCTTTCCGCGGTCTTGACACTGACGGTCTAGAAAACGCCACGTTATGCTGAACCTTCGGACCAGACTAAGCATAGACCCAATCTAGCTGGTCCGGGCTCATCATTATCCAATGGTGGGTTTCATACACCAGAAAAAATATTGATATTGTAAAGAAATTTTAAGCAGCGTCATAAAATTGCAAAACCAAGACATTCTAGCGGAGTATATTTTAAGCCCTAAACTGGAAATAAGAACTTGAATAACTAAACAAAAAAGGTCGCGAGCGTGTGTGTTAGTGCGCAACAATCTTTAATAGTCCTTACCGGAAAAAAATTTGGGATGGTCTCAATTTTGACATGTTATTTTTAAATCAAAAACTGATGTAACACATGAATCGATTGATCAAGTTTCGACCGCAATGAGAAAGATTGGGAGCGAAAGTTTAGAAATTCAAGCATCAGCTGAGTTCGGCAGCACAACATTTGCCGGGCCAAGTCTTGGCCATGCTCGGATGAGCAAATGATGTGCTGCCCGAACTCTGCTGATGCTTGAATTTCTGAACTTTCGCTCCTAATCTTCCTCATTACCGTTGAGACTTGACCCATCGACGCATATGCTACATCAAAAACTAATTATTGTCACTAAAAATGATGACACCCACTTATTAAAACCCTAAAATAGTCTCTGTTATACTCTAAATTCAAATAGAAATAATAGTAAACAATAGTAAAAGATATTTAATGAGACCACTTTCGATTCAATCACTATAATTTTTAATTAGCGGTGCCGCCCCGGGGCGACAAATGATTGAAAAAACATTGAGAAGCTTCTTAACCCATGCCTTAAGACCATTTTCTTGATACAATTATCGGCAGGGGCGGAGCCAGGGGGGGGCAGGAGGGGGCACTCGCCCCCCCCCCCTCAGCGGCGGAAATGCAGTGAAAATTTTTTTTTTTTTGCCCCCCCTCATATTTTTATTATATATGTATATATATAATTAACTTCAAGATTAATACCAGTGAGTGATGTGGTTCAGTGGTAGAAGGGGTGAAGTTAAAGCCTTTGGTCCATGTTCGAACCCTGCTACCTACATTTTCAATTAATTTTATTTGTCTTCCATCTTTGCTATTCTTTCTCTTAACAGTTTTGTTTTTCTCTTTCTCCTAATTTCCTCACATTTTTTCAATCTTAATTAATTAGTTAGGCTTTTCCCATTTTTTTTGTTTTTGATCTTTCTTCCTATTATCCCAAGTTTAATTAGCAAATTTGATTTTCTTTTTTGTACGAGTAATATATTTTAATAAATTGTTTGCGTTAAATACTTCAACATTATTTCAATCGTTCTTTGAATTATTTACTTTTATCATTTTTGTTAACTAAAATACATTGTATTTCATGGATCCGACCCATTTTTTACTTGTCCGACCCGGCCGTTTTTGAGGGACGCCGCCCGAACCCCCGTGTAATCTTGCCCCCCCCCCCTCGGCCAATTCCTGGCTCCGCCCCTGATTATCGGCCACTTCCATGCTCTTCTGTTCTAACTTCCCGACCATCAAATTTAATGTGCCATATAATCTAGTTGCTATGTTAAATAGACCATTATTTCGAGCTTTCAACTCATCCCCTAAGTTGGGTAGGAAAGTACTCCCTCCGTCCCACCTCACTTAGGAATTTTTGAAATGGCACGGGGATTAAGGAAAAGGTAAATGTTGTGAGTGTAATTTAAAAATAGGAGAGAGAATGAGTGGAGGGAATAGTAAATTATAATGGTGTTGTGAGTATTAAAATAATGTAGGAGAGAGAATGAGTGGAGAGAATAGTGATTTAAGGTTTCCATTTTGGGAATTCTTAAGTGAGGTGGGACGCCCAAAATGAAAAGTTTTCTTAAGTGAGGTGGGACGGAGGGAGTACATTACAAATAAATAAAATTCATTGACTCATCAATTTCAATTATTTCTCTTTTTATAAACGACACTCTCCTAAATAATTTTTCACAAAATCATGGAAAAAAAACATGTTATTCCATAGGGTTAGAAAAAAACATGTTTTTAAATCATGCGTGATGACATTTTTGTAATTAACTGTCGCTAAAAAATCTGCACGATGACATTTACATAAAATATACTTGTCAACTAAAGCTGGCAGTCGATAACTCTGATGCTAACACTAATTAAATTAACCCTGACATTCTTTTATACATGTGTTGACAGTCTTGAACACGTATGATGGCACTCATCAAAACGCATGGTCTAACAATCAATAACAAAATTTACAAAAGCTTCAAAGTCATATTAGTTTTCGCGCACGCAACCAATAACACAATCACTGTTAATAGTAAAACACATTTATTGACACTCGATCCTTATAACTAATGCTGGCTATACCAATTTAATGTAAATGTTAGTGTTTTGGGGTGACAGATACATGTGTTAACACTCATTCTAACTAATGTTTACTATACTGCTAATGTTAGTATTTTTGTAGTGTCAGATATATGTGCTGACACTGCTTCTAACTGATGTTGACACTAATCGTGCAGTACCCGCGAAGTTTCAATTATTTATAAAAATATTATCGCGCATTTTAAAAGAAATATCAGTTATTTACAAAAATGTCACCGTTACAATTTAGGCTCGATTAAAAAACATATTTTTCCTACACTAGAAAAAGGAATTTTTCACGGGGCCAACTCATAACTTTTAGTTTTGCTAAAAAAATTAAATAAATATTCCATTCTTAGAATTATTTTTTCACCTTTAACAAACTGTTACAAACATCATATCCACTTTATATTTGCTATACGACAAGTCTATCTATAAGGTGATACAACTTGCAAGTTGCAATATTAAAAGTTTAAATGCATTTAGTGATGGATTTACTACTATTTTTCTTTTAATAAAAAATAATATCTTCTCCGTTCCAAAAAAAAAAAAAAAACTACTTTGAAGAGTTCAAATTTGTCTCAAAATACTTATTGTTTTGCTATTATTTAAAATATTTAGTATTATTTATCAAATATATCTGTATTTATGTTTATAAGGTTGTCATTATAAAAATATTTAATCGTATAATTTACTGAATTATTTTAAGAATGATATAGTTTATTTTATAGGTATTAATTACACAAATTTAAAACAAGAATTAATATGCTATTTAATCTTCCACTTTATTTATTGAGTAAGTTTTGGGAGAAATCAGTTTCTCCCTAAATTATAAAAAGTCCAATTTTTTTCAACTTGCAAATATTTGACGAATATAAGAGCAGTTTAAAAAAACAGGACTTTTTATAACTTAGAGAGAAACTAGTTTCCCCCAAAATATTGTGTTATTTATTATAGGGTAGCACTAGCACCTGAGAATGTAATTAAATTAAATACTCCTACCTAAGATAATAATACCCTACCAGAACCACCACCAAAAATTCATATCCCCCATCCAATTCCAAACAAATTCTCAGCCGACAATTATAAATTTCCTTACCTTCTATCTACTCTGCAGTCTGCTCTGCACAACTCAGTGATTCCCCCGCTTATTTCATTTCATTTTTTACCAAACACTATTAATTGCTCTATCAAATACTCCTAACACACACAATTAAAGTACTCCCTTTGCTTCGATTTAATGTTATTAGTTTGATTTAACAAGAGAATTAAAAAAGAAATGTTATGGGTATAAAAAATAAAGCAGGAAAGAAAAAATGAGTATGAAGTTTTTGATTTAAGAATGACAAGTGGGTCTCATTGTCCATTTTAAGTAGTAAAAAAAAATTGATGCAAGACAGAATGTTTATGTTAGAAAAGTGAAAAAATAGTGTCCACGGGATGAATATATAGCTAAAATCTTTTCATCAACATTTTTAAAAACTAAGGTTACTTTTGTTTCGCGTAAAATGACTTTCGAAAAATAATTTTCTATAATATATTTTTTGAAAAATGAAAATATTTTCAAAAAAATGAGATAAATATATTTTCGACTGTTTAATAATAAAAATATTTTCTGAAAAATATTTTCTGAAAAATATTTTTATTTATTTAATAAAAATATTTTCCGATAATAACATAATTTAAAATAAGTTGAAACAGATAGGGTGTGACAGTGTGATAGAGGTGAGGTGATAGGGTAGACTAGAAGGTGGGGATTAGTAGGGGTGAGGTGGGTGGGTGGGTGGGTGGGTGGGTGGGTGTGGGGTAAGGTAGGGGTAGGATAGAGTAGAAGGGGGGAAATATAAAGGATAAGATGATGGTATGCTAGGGTGGTGATAGGGTAGGTGTGGGGTAGGACGAGTAGCCGAGAGTGTGGGGGGGGTAGGGGGTGGCGAGAGTAGGGGAGTGGGGTTGGGGGAGGGGAGTTGTTAAAAATTAAATTAATAGTAAAAAAGTTTGATCGTGGGAGGAGGTTGGTGGGAGGAGGTTGGTGGGGGTGGTGAGGGTTGTTAAAAATAATTTTAATATGAATGAAAAAAAAATTGCTTGGGAGTGAGGGAGTTATTAATGATTAATTTGATTTGTTTTTGTCAATAATATAATTTGATTTGTTTTAATCTCCTAATTTAAACTTTAATCAATAATTATCCTCAATGATGAATGTTTAAATTAATAGTGATTTCTCACTTTCAACAATAAATTTCTCTCATTCATTAAAAATCGTTGTTTTTTTTTTCTTTTGTGAGAGCAGTTATTTTCTCTTCCTTGTGAGAGCCTATATCTATTTTTGCTTGTTTCTTGTTTTTTTCATTTTGCAATTGCGACGATTATTGTATTTTTTCACAATGAAATGAATGTCTATGTTCTAACTACACAAGGATTGTTCATGAATTTTGAGACGTCTGGTAGGCATTTTCTCGTCGACCTGAATTCTACGTATCAAATGATGAACGCAACATATCACCCAAGGGGGGATTTATTATATGTCGGATTGTGGCATTGTCCAAGTTTTAATTGGAGGGGAATTTGAACGTCTCAAGATTTAGATAAGAAATATCACTGATGTAGATTAAGTGATGGATCTGTTTTTGAAATTTGGAGTGAGCCTCCAGCCTTTGTGTCCTCTCTTTTTTATTGTAAATAAAATTGAATTTATCGTTTGTTTAAAAAAAATCATAAAAGAGTAGAGTCGTTAAATATCAATCAAACCCCCCAAACTAAGGATGGTTTATCTAACTTTACAAATAAAAAAGGGTTAGAATGTACATTAACAAAAAGAACAAGGGATAAATGAAACTTTATCAAAAGGTCGAACTCTGTCCAGAGAGCCATGACATGAGAGCTCAATTCCAGATATTGGCGCATATATATTGCATGAACACCACGCATGAGCTAAGAACACGGACTTCTGAAACTCTCTCAATTCCAATTAATTCAATCTTTTCAAATCCGCGCAACCGTTTCTGTGCACCCTCACTTTTCAACTGCCAACAGTCACGAGAAAGAGGATACACCGGCACCGGAAAACTAGTTCTGGCCGACGAAGCTCCCGAACCTTTAATTTTATGGTTTGAGGTCTTAACGGTCTAAGTGAAAAAAGTGTGTTGTCAAAATTTACCCGGCGAGACCATGGCAGTGGCGGAACGTCATGGTTCTCACTCGGAAGGGATGAAGTTTTGGGGACTGTGTCCATTCTGGCAATCTGGAACGACTTCTACTTCATCTTCATCAACGCAAAACCTTCAATTGCAGAGCCAAATTCACCAGAACGGCGGCGGATTAGATGGTCGGCCTTCAAGTAAGGTGTCTTCAGTCGCCAAGTCGTTTCTCCCGACCAGGCGCAGGCTCCGCCTTGATCCAGCAAACACTCTCTACTTCCCCTGTACGTTTTCATTTCAATTTATCGTTGATATTTATACGTAGGCCGCCTCCCTCCCGATTTTCAATAAATTATTGGAACAGAATAAACTGTTTTTTTTTTTTTTTTCCAGTATCTGCTTGCTGTCAAATTGTCATTATTCAGCTGCTTGGCTTCAAAATTTTACCAAATTGTTGGATTACTGTTTTGGCATTTGGCATTTGGCTGTCTGATTGTTTGTTTTGATTTTCGGTATTAAAGACGAGCCTGGAAAACAGGTGAGAAGTGCTGTTAGGATTAAGAACAAGAGCAGGTCTCATGTTGCTTTCAAGGTATTGTTTCAATCTTACAACACACTAATTTGTTGATGAAATGCTTGAGTTTTGTTTTACATACTACAATTAGCTTACTTGATTTGAGAAAAGCAATGTAAAAGACAGTAGAAATTCAACAAGTTATTTACTGGAAATTATTGATTTTACATTTTCTTATTTATTGTTCTTTAGTTTCAAACAACAGCACCAAAGAGTTGTTATATGCGACCTCCTGGAGGTATTCTTGCTCCTGGTGAAAGCATCATTGCTACTGGTAATAATTTCCACTTTTCATAATTTATTTTGGTTGGAGAAAGGCTATAATGTCTGAGAATTTAGTTTTCTTTTATAAACTAATACATCCGATTAACATAATATGATGACAGTTTTCAAGTTTGTGGAGCAACCAGAGAATAAAGAAAAACAATTAAACCAAAAGAGCAAAGTTAAGTTCAAGATCATGAGTCTGAAAGTGAAAGAAGGAATAGATTATTTGCCCGAGTTGGTAAGCTGTCTGGTTTCTGATCTTCAAATATTATTGACCCTGGAAGAATAACTACATTGTGGAACTTATGATGCATGATTGCTAGATCGACAACATTTTCTGATATGTCTTATGATTGTTCTGCATGGTTAATTACTTAATTTTGTAATGGAAAGAAAGATTTATAGGCAACTGTTTCTATGAACAGAAGATAATATACATATCCTCTGGCCATATCAAATCCAACTCACGTTAATGAGCATATCAAATATATGGGCTCTGTTCACTTCAATCACGAGTAAGATTCTTCGGATTCTTGATATAGTGGCAAACAAACAATCAGTTTTCGTTTGGACAAAAAGCTTGTGCGATGCTTAAGGGGGTGTTTTAGTTGAAAAATGATTCTATGGTTAGGCGTAAGTCCTCTTTCTACTTGGAGTATCTTTTTGTGTAGTTTAATAAAAGAAATACTGGAGTCCATTGGCCAGAGCATGTTATTCGATTCTGGGACTACCTTTTTATTATGGGCCTCACGTGCTCCTTTTGATTGACAAGGGGCCTTATATCAGTCGCGATATTACAAGGCCTTGTAGTTAGTGCCCGTTTCGATATAACAGGGCTTCTAAAACAGAATGTTTTCAGTAACATATCACCTGTGAAAGGTGGTTTTGCCATATTCAGATAAGAGATGTTGGAACAAAGACTGTACCCACCGTGTAATTATTCAATCCAAGGGTCAAATTGTTTGCCTTTTACAGGGATATAGGTGATTAAAAATCTTATTGAAATCGCTGACCACTCTAGTATTTGCTCAGAAGAGAAAAAGCCTAGTGGAGTAGCATTCTACATTATTGTTGTTCGAGGTTTCATCTTGATCCCAGTATGATTGCTTGGAACTTGGAAACCAAAATCTAACAAATCAGATTCGTAACCCAATGAACTATTGCAGTCATAGCTACTCTGAAACTTTGGAGGAGTATGCTTATCGTTGCCAGATGAACTAAAAGTGGAGCATATTTCAATATGAAACATCATATATGTCAGACGTCCAAACTTGTGTTTTCAATTTGTTTGGTACATGCACTTGGCTTCTTTAGGTGGTTTTCTCCCCTTTGTTGCTTGTTCTTGAGATCGAACAATAAACTTCACAGAGTGTTTACTTTTATTTTTCTTCTTTTCCATTTTTATTCCAAGGATTATTCAGGTTGCTAGTTTGTAGTTGATGATTCTAGCGCACATGACTCTGAAAATTTGTGGTATTTAGAATGCTCTATGAATTGACCAGTACGACATTCCAATACTAGAAAAAATGTGCTTTTAGAAGTTCAATATAAAACTTATGCTGATTAAAAGTTGGCTTGGTTTAAATTCATGAATAGTTGAAACTTTCTGTGCTCAGTGCCTTGTGAGGGTTTATGTTCGCTGTACGCATTGTACTATGCAAATACTGAAATAGTGTTTCTTATTTTCAGTTTGAAGAGCAAAAAGATCAAGTGGTTGTTGAGAAAATTTTGCGAGTAATTTTCTTGGATGCAAAGCGGCCTACTCCTGTAAGTCCGAAACAGTTTTAAAATATTTATTATGGTTCTTTAGTTTTTAGTCACTTTTTGTGATACAATAAACCATATAAGGTTTGACTTTGAGATGGTCTTGTGCAGGCACTTGAAAAATTAAAACATCAGTTGGCAGAAGCAGATGCTGAAGCTGCAGTAGAGACACGCAAAAAACCTCCAGCAGATACAGGTCCACCCGTCGTTGGGGAAGGCCTTGTTATAGATGAATGGGTAAGTCCCCAAGAACCAGATTCTGTTTCTGATGTGCATATTGGTGTTGTGATGATATTGGCACTCCATATTTATTTTGTTGGTTTACTTTTTGTGTTTTCCTCTTTCTTTTTTTTTTTTTTTTTTTTCAGAAAGAAAGGAGGGAGAAATATCTTGCTCGACAACAGGTTGAGGCTGTAGACTCAGTATGATAACACACTGCTTCTGTTGTAAGTGTTTTTCTTTTGCCTGAAAAAAGGTTCATATCCTATTCCCTTATGCTTTCCTAAGAATTGAAAGAGGACAATTCATATAAGAACCGATGACGCCACAGCTTTTGGGGTCAGGAGCGGTTCAGGATATCTGGCTAGGATATATTTGGTGGTTTGATGTACCTAGATCACAACACAAACAAGCACCGTTAAGGTCAAAGTTGGACGTTACTCCAACTCAGGCCCTCGGGTGTGAGAGTAAGAATACTGAGTAATAAGGCTTTGAATACCTTTGGAGTGTGTGTGTGTTTAGGTTTAGAGAGTAATAGAGCTTACTCAATTGTATATGGAACTTACCTTGTCCAAGGGGGTAAAGGCCTTCTATTTATAGGCAATGCCATGGTGCTTGTTGATGTAAGCCATGAGATCAGCCCTAGGGGGCACTTTGGTATTTGACCAGCTACACGTGTCCGCAGCTAATTGGTCCTGTCAGGGAGGAAACATGGGCATCCGGGGGACATGGCCGAGTGACATGAGCCGTGTAGAATGCTTAGTGCATTAAATGGAATAGTAGGCGCGGACCGAGCCGCATTGAATGCGTTATGGGGGAAGCCGCGAAGTGGCCTGTCGAGCCGATGCGCTAACTTGCTCGGTAGGCTTGACATTAACATTAGGCGGGATGTGCCCGCGGTCAAAGATATATGACGCGAGCACGGTTGATGCGGTCATGACTCATGCGGGCACGGATCCAGCGAGCAGGGTCCCAATGGTCCTCGATGGGGACGATGCGAGGAGGGACGCGGTCTTGACCACAAGGGCCTATTTGTCCGCGGTCTTCCCTCCAGCGATCTAGGAACTGCCACGTCACTGGTTCCTTGGACTAGACCGAGCGTGGGCCCGATCCAGTAGATCCGGGCTCATCAAGAACAGAAATTTGTAAATAATGTATTTAATAGAGTTACTCTTAGTATTGTTATTTACTTTCGGTAATTGTTTTCTATTCAAAGTCTAGATTTAGTTTCCTAAGGTGATTACAATTCCCTGTGTATAAATAGGGTTCTCATTCTTATGAATAAACTGAATTCAATTCCATAATATTTTCTATACTTCTTTGTTTCTAAAGTTCTTCATGGTATCAGACTGTTGAAAAGATCCATACAGTTTCCTTCGGCCCATGGCGAATTCACCCAACTCTCAAACCTGATGAACCCTCCAAACCTCTCATTATTGTATCCCTCTCACACATCCTAAAACTTACCCCTACCAACTGCATAGCTTGGAAGATCCAAATAGAAGCATCTCTTCTAGGTTATGCTCTCTATCCCTACCTTGATGGAAGTTTTGCCCACCCCATCACAAACAATCACCACCACGCCGCTATTACTACCCCCACAGCTGCCGATGAAACCCCCAAACTCGGCACACAACAAACCACCTCTCCTAACCCTGCCTACAACACTTGGTTCCGTCACCCTGCCTACAACACTTGGTTCCGTCAAGACAAACTAATCCTAAGTGCCCTAGTCGGTTCTCTCAGTGCACCCTTAGTCCCCCTCATATCCCAATGTTCCACCACACATGAAGCATGGCAAACCCTAGCCAAAACCTACGCCAATCCCTCTAAAGGACACCTAAAGCAAATTCAAGACCGTCTTCACATCATCACCAAGAGCTCTCAATCTATAACCGACCGCTTGATCCCGATGATCTCACGGATAGAGTCCTAGAGCAACTTCATGATCCGGACTATGACAGTGTCGTCACTGCTCTCCAAAGCCTTGATTCACCCGTATCCTTCGACGAACTCCATGAAAAATTGATTACCAAGGAATTGTCCCTTAAACATCGCTCCACCACCACCCCCAACTTCACCTGATCGCTGCCGCCGGCAAACCCCCCTCCCGCAACTCTTAGCCTAAGCCGAATACCTACACTCCCACTTCCTATAATCCCAACCCCAACCCTAATCCATCAAACCCTAATCGTCCTCGCCCCCAATACAAAGGTAAATGTCAATGGTGCCGCCTTGAGGGTCACTTCCTCAACCAATGCACAACCTTCAAACAACTCTACCCTCAAGTCACCTTGCCTACCCCTACCCAACCCCCTCCTTCACCGTTTCCCAGTCCTCGGCCACCTCCTTACCGTGGTCAATCTTCATCTCAGCCCACAGCTTACGCTGCCACTACTCACTCATCTCCTCCTCCTGGCTGGCTTATGGACAATGGCGCTACTCATCATGTTACCCATGATCTACGCAATCTTTCTCTTCATGCCCATTATGGTGGCACGGAAGAGCTCTTAATTGGTGATGGCTCTGGACTCCCGATCTCTAATATTAATTCTACTTCTATCCTTACTCCTACTCATAAACTGCACCTTAATCATGTTCTTCGTGTTCCCACTATATCTCGCAATATTTTGTCCATCCATAAATTTTGTCTTGATAATAATGCCTCAATTACCTTCTCATCTGATTTGGCGTTCATAAATTTTGTCTTGATAATAATGCCTCAATTCTTTTCATGTGAAGGACAATTGCACGGGCACCACTCTTTTTCAAGGCACTTCTAAATCAGGCGTTTATGAATGGCATCTGATCTCTCCCGCTGTTCATGTCACCACTTCCAACTCCACGCTCAATTGGCATCATCGTCTTGGGCACCCCTCTTCTCAGATTATTAGACATCTCAGCTCTCAATTTAATTTAGCTATTCCTAGTCTTTCTTCTTTCAATTGTAATTCGTGTGATTGCAATAAAAGTCATAAGTTACCATTCTTTGATAATACTATTACTTCGCAAAAATGTGGGGGATTGTTGGAAAAATGTGGCGTACGAGAGAGAGAGAGAACGATGCTTTCTGTAAAAAAAAAGGTTATTTGGAAATTACAATTTACCCCCATCACACACACACACACACACACACACACACACACACACACACACACACACACACACACACACACATATATA
Organism: Adenophora triphylla var. japonica; assembly: GCA_022495995.1. Classification (NCBI taxonomy): domain Eukaryota; kingdom Viridiplantae; phylum Streptophyta; class Magnoliopsida; order Asterales; family Campanulaceae; genus Adenophora; species Adenophora triphylla. The sequence continues at coordinate 223,717 of JAFEMH010002713.1, forward strand.
TATATATATATATATATACACACACTCCCTCCGTCCCGCTAATATCCGCACTAACACTGTTTGCGCGGGAATTAAGGAATATGATATTTTTAATTAAGGAATATGATATTTTAATAAAATGTTGCGCGGGAATTAAGGAATATGATTACTAGTGGTTGGAGGTGTATAATAGCAGTTATCATTCTAGCATTAAGGTAAAACCGTATAAGGCGTTGTTAGGGAATAAAATATCGATCTCTAATTTGTTGGGGTGAGGTTGGAGAAGCAAGGCCTAAGGTAAATTGGCGCCAAAATTTGTTAATCCATTTGAAGTTTTGGAAGGTTGGTGACTTGAATCATAGATTGGCTCGGAGCAGCTTATAGATTATTTAAAGTTTTAAATGCAATATTGTAATATATTTGGTGGCATAGGTTGTAATACTTTCATTATTTATATTGTTATTGAGGTCGTAAAAAAATTCGGGTTAGTGATATTTGTAAGGTATCCTTGGAACACTAAGTTGTAATATCATATTATTAATGAAATTAGAATCTTGGGGAAGAATCACACATTGAAGAGACTATTTGAGAATTGGAGCCTGAGGTATACATGTAACCGAGGCGGGTTGAACAATTAGGCAAGTGACAGTCAAATTCGGGACGAATTTTCTTTAAGGGGGAGTGATTGTGACGACCCCAACCCTAGGCACTAAATTTAAATATTTTATTATATGCTTTTAATGATTATGATAGCTTTATGTGTTCAATTTTGTCTTTAGATTCTTAATTTAAGATAAATTGAATGAGAAGTAAATTTAGAATCTTTTGAGAAATTATTGAGTATTAAATAAAGAAACTTGGGGAAATAATAAAAATGGAAATATGATAAATAGTACAAGGAGGTTATTTGGGTAGGATGAATTAATTGGATAAGGATTTATTTTAATTTAAAAGGGATGAAAGCCTTGATTTTTTAGGTTGATGGGAGGGGGGCCAAAATGTCTTGCTCCTTCCTAGGCTTGCCATGTGTCCTTCCCTCCCTCACCTCCTCTTACTCCCTTCTTCCTTCTCCTTCATTCATTCCACTTCTTCCAAAAGAAAGCCTAGAACTCCATGGAAGCTTCAAGCACCAAGCTTTGAAGCCAAATCATTCCTCCACCAAATTCAAGTCTAAGGGTATTTTTGAGTTGGGATCATCTAGGGGATCAAACCAAGCTAAGAAGATCTACATTCTATTCTAAAAACCTAAGGTGAGTTGTTATGATTCCCTTCTCCTACTTGTTCATGAGCTTTTAAATATTACCCTTGTTCTATGATGTTGATTTTATGCCTTGGAAACCTTAATGGAAGTTGGATGATTGGAAAATGAAATTTGTTGAAGTTAAGGTTCAAGGAAGATCATTTAAAAAGGGTTTGAAATGGGTGAAATGGGTAGAGATAAATAATCTAGGGCTACTTGGTTTTGAGTTTACATGTTTGGAATGGGACTTGGTAAGGTTAAAGTATCCTTAGGTGTTCTTGAATTAAGCTTGGTTAGAAGGAATGGAAACCTAGGCATAAAAGGGTCAAAATCTGAGTTTTGTGCTGGAGGAAGGCTTCGCGGTCGCCCATAGTGGGCTCGGGAGCGGCCGCCCATCGCCACGTAAAACAATATTTGCCTTTGAAGTCCACTTCGCGGTCGCCCAGTGGTTTGAAGCGGCCGCCCATGTTGGCAGAATTTGGCCCAGTTCCCTGTTTCGCTGAATTTTCACTAGTAACCTCCTAGTATGACCCTTAACCAAAATAAAGTTTGGAATCTAACCTTTCCGGATATGAATTAATCCTTTTAACCTAGGTTATACTTAGAACAATTGTATCACTTAATGACACCTTAATTGGGTTACTATGAAACTACGGAAGCACGTTAAGTCTGAATCAGAAATTGTTGGTAATCTTATTTAGCTTTATCAATGTAACCCCAACTTGATAAATTTAACATGAATTCCTATAAAGACCTTGTAATATAGAATATTGTCCTAAATTGGTTATTAAGCTTGATTCGTACTTCACCAATGTAGTTCAAACTTGGGAGGTAGATCGTGAACTCTTATTGAGGTTATCCGAAGTTGTGTAATGACTACGTAGGAATTGTTTATGATACGTTGTTATATTGCTTATCCCCTTTTGTGGATTATTTAGCATGTTATTATATTATCCCAAGTGTGGATTTATTTATCTTATGGTTATATTGTTATCCCAAGTGTGGATTTATATTGCAAGTTTATGATATGTCTTTGGACTTGGTATACTTTGGTTGTTGGAGGGTTAGTTACGGTGAATATTGCTTTAAGCGGTTCACGGGAGATGAGTTATGACAATAACTATCTCGGTTGTTAGGGGTTGTTTACGGTGAATATTGCCTAGCGGTTCACGGGAGATGAGTTATGACAATAACTATCTCGGTTGTTCGGGGTTGTTTATGAATATTGCCTAAGCGGTTCATAAGAGATGAGTTATGACGATAACTATCTCGGTTGTATGATTTGTTTGTGAATAATGCCTAAGCGGTTCACGGGGAGATGAGTTATAATCATAACTATCTCGAATTTATGATATTGATTCTCGGTGGATATGCATTCACGAGAAAATGTGGAGTATTTATTTCCACAATGGTACGACTCATGATTCGTACGGGAAAAGGTAAACCAAGGTAATGGAAGGTGTTTGACTTTTCCAAGGTGTGTATGCAATTTGTTATGTGTTGTATCTTATATGGCATATTCTTTGCATTCATAATAGCTTCTTGAGATTTATTCTCACCCCTCTCCCTTCTTGTTTTTAGATTCCGAGACAGATGGACCGGTCAAGTAAGGGCGGTGAGGAGTTTGGAAGTTATATTTTGGAAATTTGTCGGGGTATGATTTGGTTGGTATAGAAAGTGTACTTTGGTATAAGTCATTTGCGAAATTGTATTATTAAATCTTCATTTTATGTTATAATCTATGCCTTTTTGTAGCTAAAATAGTTTCTTACTTTCTAAGTTAGCCAACTATTTCTCCATGGTGAAAAGGCGTAGATTTATTTTGAAATGGTTATAACAATTGTAATTATTTTTGAAAGTTAAATAAGGTTTTAAAAGTTATTGAAATTTGGGTTAGTTTGAGGACGCTCCAGCCTGGGACACGTGTAGGTTCCGGGTCGGGGTCCTCACAATATATATATATATATATATATATATATATATATATTAATACAACTTAAATATTTTATTTAAAAAAAGACATCATTCGGGCACTATATGAAGCAAAATCATCAATCAATTCTACGTATTCTACACTTTTCAAGAGCTCATCAATAGTTTGAGCCGCCTTATCAATAATTTGATTCTTTTGAAATCTTAGACGCAAATCATATCAAGCGTCAAAAAACGCGTTTTTTCTCCGCTTAGAAAAAAACGTGTTTTTAGAATTTTTAGAAGACGACGACGCCCACCACCGTTCTCGTCATTGTTCCTCAACAACAACAAAACAATCACAAAACACAACAAAATCTACCTACACTCACCATTGCTGCAAATCGAATATCAAAATTCGAAATTAATCAATATCCCAGATCTAGTTCGTAAACATCTCAGATCTGGGTTTCGAAATTCGAAATCTCTTCTTACAGAATCTAAATTCAAATATCAAAATAGAAATAAAAAAGGGGAAACGAGGGTTTCGGGTTTTTCAGCAAGAGGGATCGATTTTGGATTTGCCATTGTTGTTTGAGCTTTTACCATTGTTGTTGCATGTGGCGAAAATTGCAGAAGATGGAACAAGTGATGTGGAAGAGATGGATGGGGAGTAGGGGAGATGTGCTGGAATGTAGGTATGTAGAGGAGGAGGGGAATGGGAAGCAGAGAGGAAGTAAAAATGTACCAGAGAGGAAGTAAAAATGTACCAGTGCACTTTTAAAAAAGTGCCAGTTAAAAATTCTTTTTGTCCAGAAACTCAATGCCAGTGCATGTGTAACAAAGTGTCAGTGCATGTGCAACAAAGTGCCAGTGTTAGTGTAAAAGAGTGCCAGTGTGAAGAGTGACAAGCATGTATATAAAAGTGTCAGTGTAAAAAGCGCCAGTGTCAGTTTAACAAAGTGCCAGTACAATAACACTGGCACTTTGTTAAACTGTCACTGGCACTTTTTACACTGGCACTTTGTTACACATGCACTGGCACTTTGTTTACACTGGCACTTTGTTAAAATGGTACTGGCACTTTTTTACACTGGCACTTTGTTACACATGCACTGGCACTTTGTCACACTGGCATTTTGTTAAACTGGCACTGGCACAAACGGGAAATACAAAACACGTTTTTCCTAAGTAACAGGAAAAACTAGTTTTTTATAAGACCAACTCATATCAAGCGGCCATATTTTGTATATGATCCATATTTGTCTCAGGTTCTTTAAGTCTTATGCCAACATGCCCCCAATCCGAAAAACCTTCATTTGTTAATAGACCTCTACCAATTCCTTTTTTAAAAAAATTTAGAGTGCGTCTGCTGAGAAACGCGTTTCTCCATAACTATGGAGAAACGTGTTTTTCATAGCCAGAAGCTTTACATTTGATAACCAGAAAAAAAAAAACCCAAGGCCAAGACCAAAAGCTTCTGGATATCCAGAAGCTTTAAATTTGATAGCCAGAAGCTTTGCAGTTGATATCCAGAAGCTTTGTATTTGATAGCCAGAAGGATGTGAAATGTATATCCGAGAAAAAAAAAACCCAAGGCGAGACCAAAAGCTTCGGATATCCGTAAGCTTTGCATTTGATAGCGAAGCTTTGCGGTTGATATCCGAAAGCTTTGTATTTGATAGCCGAAGGATGTGAAATGTATATCCGTAAACCGTTAGGTGCATATCCGAAACTCATTAGTGCGTATCCGTAAATGTGTTAGGGCATATCCAGAAATTGCTATTGAAGGTTTCTGGATATCCAGAAACCTTCAAATGTATATCCAGAAACATTTTGAAGGTTTCTGGATATTCATTTAGAGGTTTCTGGATATCACTTTCATAGGTTTCTGGCTATCTAGCTCATTGTCGCGCGACATGTCGGGACCCGTTTCTCCATAACTTATGGAGAAACTCTCCCTAGATTTTGTGAAAAATTTACAACAAAACTAAAATATTTTATCAAGCTCTTTTAATTAAACAAGCCAATCTCTATCACACTTTTCTCCATTTGATAAAACTATGGTATACAATTTACTAGTAAATCTCCTAGAAAAAATTATATTTGGAACCTTTCACAATAGAGTAATCCCTTTTGGGACATTTATCTACTAATAAATCAATCAATTTTGAATCAAGACTATCCCATGTTCCTGGATCATATATTATAGGAAAATGAAAAGTTTGGGACGGAATTGTTTCTTCCACAGTATCATTTGAACAAATATGCCGTCAATAATTTCAGCATCAATGTTGTTTTCAATAGGCACATCAACATTAACATTCTCAATGGGCACATCACCCAAATTATTATTTTCAGTAGGTATATCATCAAAATTATCATTATCTATCGGCAAATTATCAATACTATCATTTTTAATATGCAAACTAGCATCAATAGGCACATTATCAAGATTTTGGTCTTCAACCAAAATTTGTGGGTCTTTTATAATAAATCTATTAAGTGTTCCTCTTTGAGATTTATTCAAATTTTCAATTCTTTTTCTTTTCTTACGCTTTTCATGACCAGATTCTTGTTTTCTAATTTTATAACTAGATTCTTGTTTTTTAAGAGGCATAGTTAAAAATACAAAATAAAAATAAAAATGTAACACCTTTAATAATAATAAAATAATAATATTAAAGTGCAAATAAAAGAAACGAAAAACCTGAAAATCTTCTTTGGCTTTCTAGAGAGAGAATGTGGGTCGGCGAACGGGCGAAGCTCAAACACACCCACAAGGCGGCAAGGCCACAAATACAGATAGAAGACTGAAGACACACAAACTCTCAATCTCTCACAAGCATTTTAACAAACATATAGCGCACATGAACTGGTGAACAATGAAATGGGTGACATAAACGGGAATTGTGCTTGTTGGTGCTTGATTGCAGTCTTTGCACAAAAGAAATTGATAGGAGAAGAAAGGAAGAAATGTGATTTTCCTAAATTAAGATTGTGAGTAATATAGATATTATTGGATTTTACCGTTGTTTTGATAATCAATTACCAGTCACCTCTTCAATCAAGCCGTGATTTTCGAATTGCCGTTTAATCTTCTTGCGTAATTTTCGAGCCATGAGTTTGCATTTTTTTTTTTTTTTTGCAGTCAGTGTTGGCTGCATTGCTTTCTGTTTCTAATTTTCTTCTGCAAGGTTTTGGGCTAGGTTTTGGGGTGGGGGAAAAATATCCCTAGAAAAAAATGGGCCCTGTGCGCAGTTGGGCCTTTTGCACAGCCCAAGAACCGCCCCGGTGGTAATGAGTGGTCGGATGTATGTAGCATTGCCCCAGTAATCTACTAAAGCTAAGAGGGGATGTTTTCGAATGACCCAAGATGAAAAATGTGTCAAAAATTGCATGGAGTAACCGTTGATTAAAAACAAAAAAGTACAGACAATTTAGAGTTTATTGAGCTTCACGTTCAAATCCCTCCTAAACAACCATTGGATAGAACATGTGACCATGGAGACACACGAATGTCACCCTCTCTCAAATATGCCAATAGAGTATTGAGTACACCGCTTTTGGCACCTTGTTTTATTTTTGTAGGCTACTTTTACCCATCCCTTTAAAAACAGAGTATCCAAACACAAGGCCTATATAAAAGCATATATATAGCTCATTCCTAACATCTTACAACAAGCATTTTCTCACTCTTTTCTAACACCCTAACACCCGATCATTAAAAAAAAAAAAAGGCAAATCCCGGTGTGCCAAGCGGGAGTTGGGAGAGGGAACCATTTGCTAGAGCCTTCCCCTGACAATTGCCAAGAGGTTGTTCGCCCAAGGTTCTAACACCCGATCATATAAAGAAAAGGAAAAATCTTATAGTTATTTATCTATTGAAGATGCATTTTGGCAAGAGGGCGTGGTGCGTTATCATTACACTGGGAGTTGTAATTCAAGTGAAACATCAAACGCAGCGATCCAAATGCCCAGCACAACCTAGACAAAACTGGAACGTTTTCAGTTCATCAATGTCTCAAGTAGGCCTCTTTCAGGGTGCAGTTGGTTTGTCAGAGAATTCTTGTCAGACTTGTATTGCAGAGCCTCAGGGTACCAAAGAGTCGATAAGGACCTTAGCCTTCTTGAGCTGCTGGGGACCCTACCAGTGAGAGGGTCTTTCGATCTCTTCTGTCTTACCTACGGGAGTCTCACATTAAAAAAGACCTCACTAACCATGCTGTCTACTCCGTCAATACGGGTCACAGTTGACTTGTCAAACTTTTTAAGCAATGTGATTTATTTATTTGTACATTGTTTACACCATAGTCAATTCGCCTCATAATAAACGAAAAAAATAATTTCAAACTCATATTGTACAATGAAAGAAGGAAATCTAATCCCGTATTTAATCATTGAAACACTTGCAATCTATTCTTTAATTGACAAGCTGGAAGATAAATCATTAGAAGCACAAAGTTTAGTGTAAAAAAAAAAAACCTCATAGATTATCGGGCAATTGGAAGCTCTGGGAACCAAATATATGATGACTGGATCCATTTTGCACAAAGACAGCCACACCACATTTGCTGCTATTGAAACCTTCCCGTAGAGAAAAATTAACAGTTCCGGTTACAGTTTTCTTGGGAGCAATGTCTTTGACAGAGCAAAGCTTCTCGAGCTTCCTAACGACATAATCATTGGCAATTACTCGCCCTTTGTTTGCACCATTTTGGCAGTCTGTCACCAAACCGGTCTCGTAAAGAGCCACCATTATATCTACGCCATAGTCATCCACCTTTGACCTTAAAGCTCCTGTTAGAGAAACTTGCAAGGACTCGTGTGGGTCTCTCGAATGATTGAGTTAATTTGCCGAAATGATTCAAATTGAAAACAACTTCTATGCATTAGCATCATCATCTTGAATTTATTTGCGGTACCACTTATATCAAATAAATTTCAACCCTTTATTTAAAAGTGATGAGATGTGTATTAATCCCAATTATTGGCTGCAGTGGAACATTAAAATCTTTGTTGCAACAGTTTTCTATCCATTAGGTGTTGGAAGAACATTTGTCATAGAAACAAGTTAGATGTAGAAACAAAGGAGATGATATGTTCAAAATATCTTAATCCAGTTTTAGTGCAGTACAAAAGTAATTAACACTCTCTCGTCCCCCGTCCCAGATAGAAGATGTTCTTATTTGACTATTCAAACATTATTTTAGTACGTATTTTTCTTTCCATGGTTATTTTTAATGAAACTGAAAGTTACTTTAACAAAAGTAAGAATTATGCATAGCAATAGCAAATGAGTATTCAAACATTTGCCAAAGAGCTCCAGCTTCCGATGTCCCTTTTCATACGAGAGGTCAAGAGTACAAATCCAACCAAAAATGTAATTTTTAGTACTTTCAAGTGTCACTCTTGTAATAAATTAAGTCATCCATTAATTAAAAAAATCATTAAAAAAAAGAGTATTCAAACATTTTAGTATTATAGTTTAGCTTTCACTTATATTACCTACTCAATTCAAAAATAAAAAAAAAAAAATTGAAAATTAGACTTTCATTTTGGGATAAACAAACAAAAGAAAAAAATTGAAAACATATTTATAAAAAAGAGAATTGAGCACATTATTTGTAAAACTTGATAAATATAAATAAATAAATACGGAGTAAATAATTAGAATGATTTTCCAAGGCTAAAATGCAAACCTGGAAGGTGGGAGAAGGAAATCTAGGTGCAGAAGCAACGGCGGACAAGAAAGCGTCCTGATCATTCCCAACACATTGGGCCTGTCCCTGGACCACTACTTGTGGCGTAAACATTGTATCAAGATTAAAGGCCTCAACATAACCCTTTTGTCTCACGGTCCATTGACTTGACCCAAAAGGATCTTTCCAGCCCATGTAATCCCAATAATCCACGTGATACGCCAACAATATCACCGGCACCTCCAGGTTAAAATCTCCCCGCCCTAGCCCGAGAACAGCAGCTCCGCCTCCGGCGATGTGGCGCATCCCTGGGAGGAGAAGAGCTCCACCACGACTGAGCCGCCGCTTCTTTGCTCCTCGACGGAGAGAACATCGGTGGCGTTGTCGGAATTAGTGGGATTGCCGGAGGAGGAAGAGGAGCGTTTACCGAAGCATTTTAGGAGACCACGCCCCATTACGACGGGTGGTCTCAACCGGCCGGTGGGAAAGAATGAGAATCTATCACGATTGAGATTGAATTTATGAACAACTTGGTTTCTTTTATTCTCTGTGTTGAAATTAGAGAAATGGAGAATGGGAAACGAGAGGAAATGGGGAGGGGAAAATGTTAGCAGGGAGGTGGAGGGTGGTGGATAGAGAAAGGTGGCGATGATGGCCAAAACCGGTTCCGGGTCCCGTTCCGGCGTTTTGATAAAAGGGTGAACCTCAACTAACTGGCTCTGGCTCTTGCTTACTCCTGATCCGGTTTTGGTTTTGGTGTGGTTTCGATCAATAATGAATAAAGAAGCTAAAAATTATTGAAAAATAAGGAATTTTCGATCCGGTTCTGATCTGGTTCACCATTTAAGTGAACCATAACCGGCCCTTATCCAAAACGGTTCCGATTAACCCGGTTTCGATTTTTGTGGCGGCTCATGACGGTTCCGATCTTTTCCGGTCCAGTTTGGCCATCCCTAGTGGCGAAGGCAATGGTTCTAGACATGGGCAACCGGTTCCCGATTTCGGTTCCGGTTTCGAACCACCGGTTTCAATTTCGGAAAAGGGGGGAACCGAAATGGAACCGCCAAAATTCGGTTCCCGGTTCCGGTTTCTGGCTGCCGATTTCGGTTTCATGGTTCTATTTTGTTCCCTTTTATTTTTTTTTTTGGGTTTTTGAAAGGTGGGCGACCGCCCAAATGAAATGTTGACAACTCCGTAACTGTTTCTGGGCCAAACTGTTGCATATGAACGTTGTGCCTGCTCAATTTTTCACTAGTGCTTACCTCTATCTGTTTCTGGGCCAAACTGTTGCATATGAAAGTTGTGCCTGCTCAATTTTCCACTAGTGCTTACCTCTATAAGCTCGTAGGTGCTATTTGATTCTTGCCACATATCTATTAAGTTAGAACACTCTAAGAAGGTTTACAATTTATCTACTAATTATGCAAAAACATCAAATTAAATATATTCAAATTATCTACAATTTATCTACTAATTTCTGCCACAGATCTATTAAGTTAAAACACTCTAAAAAGCTATGAAAATGGTTAAAATTTTGATTTTTTTTTAATTTTTCGCTAGAATGGCTGGTTCTCGCCGGTTTTTCGGTTCGGTTCCCCGGTTCCGGTTCTAAAACCGGCGGTTCACAGTTTTCAGAAATGTTGAACCGAGATTGAATCGTAAATCGGACGATTTCGATTTTTGCCGATTCCGATTCCGCCGTTCTTCCCAATTTCGATTTCGATTTGCCCACGTCTGAATGGTTCCCTTACATGAAAAAAAATACTCATACTCCTTCTAGGCCGGATTCAGAAATAGTCACGTGCTATAAACTATGGAGTTTTAAAAATAAGAGAAAGGAAAAGATATAAGACTATCCACAGTGGTTTAATACCACTCTCCCATTTCATCTAACACTTTTTACACTTTTTCTCATTCACCTAATATTTTATCTACCCATTTCATTTATCCCCACTCCAATGGCTAACTTAAATTAAATTTTAACTCCCTCCAACTCATCATTTTATACCCCTCCACTTTGAGTGTTTTTTTTTTTTTTTTTCCAAATCAAATGAAACTTATATCAATTTGTAGGAAAAAAAATTGATGGATTTTGGTGAAAAAAAAAAATTTAAAAATTAATTTACTAGGTGATAATTAAGCTCAAATTGAAAAATGAGTGTTTTTTTTGTATCCAAATCAAATGAAACTTATATCAATTTGTAGGGAAAAAAAATGATGAATTATGATGAAAAAAAAATTAAAAAAAATTAATTTACTAAGTGATAATTCAGTTCAAAGATTTGGGATAAATTTTTTTTTTCGAAAATCCAACTCGCCAATAAGAAGCTGACTCGTGTTGGATATAAAAAAAAAAAAAAATGTTTCAGCTAGATGAAATTTTTCATCTAGCCAAGCCGACACCACCCTTTTAATGCTCCCATTGTAGTGAATCAGCTGGATGAAATGGATTTCATCCCCATTTCATCCAGCCCATTGTAGACGGTCTAAGAGAGAGTGGAAAGAGTCCCGTACAATTCTCTCTCAGCAATTCTCTCTCAAAAGTGATGATATAATTGTCTCAAAACAATTCTCTCAAAGCAATTCTCTCTCTGCATTTCATTAATGTTATAAGTGTAATTCAATTTTTTTTCTTTTTTTTTCTCTCCCAAGTGTGTTGATGATATAATTGTTTAAAATATTATTCATGATGATGCAAGTAATAAAATACTCCCTCCATCCCATAAAAGATTACCTATTTATTGTTTTGCGCAAAAAATAAGAAATAATGTTATTAAAGTAGGAGTTGTGAGTGGGTAGGAGAGAGAAAGTGTGATAGAAAATAGTAAGTGGATAGTTGTTGTGAGTATGATAAGTGGGTCTCATGAATAAGAAAGTATTAAAAAGTTTCTCTTTTAGGAAAGTGGGACGCCCTAAATGACAAAGTGGGTAAGGTTTTATGGGATGAAGAGAGTAGATAAGTTAAGTACTCCCTCCGTCCCACGTGAATGTAGACTAACTTTTTGGGTGTGGGAATTAAGGAAAAGTGATGTAAGAAAGAGAAAAAGTTAAATGTTGTGAGTATGAAAAATTAAATAGGAGAGAGAATGAGTGGGAGGAATAGTGAGGAGAGAGAATGTTGTGAGTGTAAAAGTGAAGTAGGAGAGAGAATGAGTGGGTGAAATAGTGAATATTCTTTGCCATTTTGAAAAGTTTGCATTCATGTGGGACGGACCAAAATAGAAATAAGTTTGCATTCACGTGGGACAGAGGGTGTATAGTTTTTTTGTAACTAGTTTTTTTTAATTACACAAGTATTTTAAAGTATAGTCATGGCAAAGTTGTCCAAAATATTATTCATCATCTTTAAAATGAGACTTTAAAGTATAGTTATGGAGAAACGCGTTTCTCCATAAGTTATGGAGAAACGCGTTTCTCCATAAGTTATGGAGAAACGGGTTACGGGTATCCAGAAGCTATTGAAAGGATATCCAGAAACTTTTTGTATTGGCCATGACCTTGTCCCGTGTGGTTGCCTCGATATCGATGCCTCAAAGGTTCGGATATCCGAACCCTTTGAAAGGATATCAGAAGCTTATGAAAGTGATATCCGAAACCTTCAAAATGATATCCGTAAACTTTCAAAATGTTTCTGGATATTCATTCGATGGTTTCGGATATACATTTGAAGGTTTCGGATATCCGTAAACCTTCAATAAGCATTTTCTCGATCTTAGCCTTCGATTTGGCTTCAAATATGTTTCGGATATTCATTTGATGGTTTCTGATATACATTTGAAGGTTTCGGATATCCAGAAACCTTCAATAAGCAATTTGTGGTCTTGGCCTTGGATTTGGCTTCAAATCTATTTTTTCTGGATATCCCCCCAAAGGCTTCTGGATATCCGTTCCAAAGCTTCTGGATATCCAGAACCCTTTGAGACTGATATCCAGAAATTTTCTTCTGGTTATCAAACGTATAGTTTCTGGCTATTAAAAACGCGTTTCTCCATAGTTATGGAGAAACGCATTTCTCAGCAGACCTACTCTTAAAAAAAATAAAAAGTGTAACACTTTATTACTCCGAGTTCTTACTCCGAGTTCTCGCAAGATATAGGTAGTAATTATCAACTAAAGTCTAATTCGTTTTTCATTTTCAGCTATTATTTATATTTGAATTGATGGGTTTATAATACATAAAACAATTTAAATTGTTTGTTTTTTTACATGTAGATCTGAATATCTCTTATTTTTCACTTAATTTTCATTTGTAAAACTATCACTTATTTGTCTCAATGATTTTTTTATTTATATATTTTTCATAAACTCGTAATTTCAAAAGTACCCAACTTAAACATTAGATCAACAACCATTCATCTTATTCGGGAACATCTCATGTTGTAATGAACGGGTGCGACGGCATCCATTGAATTTTAAAAATTAAATTTTATTATTTAATTATTTTGAATAATAACATTATATATTTAAAGTTGCCTAAATTGGTTGGTAACTCAATTGGTCAGTCGAAATGAACTCATTTTAAATGACCAGGGTTCAATTCCCACTGGCCAAAAACATTGTTCTAATTGTTTTTCGCCTCTAAAATTCAAATCCTACTAGCTTTAAGAGTGTTCGTATTATTTTTTGTCCCTAATACTCCCTCCATCCCATCCCAGTAGAAGCTTTTTATTTTGCTATTTTGGGTGTCCCGTTAAAAGCTTTCACTTTTCTTTTTTGACAAAAAATCTTTACTATTTCCTCCACTCATTCTCTCTCATACATTATTTTAATACTCACAACACCATTATAATTTACTATTCCCTCCACTCATTCTCTCTCATATTTTCAAATTACACTTACAACATTTTTTCTTCCCACTCATTTTTTTAATTTGCGTGCAATGAAAAAAATTGATAACTTATGTTGGGAGGAAGGGAGTATATGATAAATGAACTCTTTTTCAAATTCTTACTTAAATTTTATTCCTTTTATTAAATATCTTATTCTTGAATTCTTTATACCACAACTTTAACTAACATATCATAAAATGCTTTCTAAAATAAAATCAACAGGTTTTTTTTTTTTTTTTGAAATGAAAAATAAAATCATCTTTAAAACATCATTAATATAAATACAACTTTTTAATTCTTTATGAAATAAACTTAATATTTTCAAGTAAACCATTACAATAATAAGAAAATTGTGGGTTAGAAATTAGTTGACGTTCAAACAAAATACTCCCTCCGACCCGGGTTAAGCTTCACCATTTTGGTGAGCACAAGAATTAAGGAAAGTGATGAGTGGAAAATAGGTTGTGAGAGGGAAGAAGTGAGTGGGTATAACAAGTGGGGCCCACAATTTAAATGTGTGAGGGGAAAAAGTTAGTGGGTTCAGGACCCACAATTTAAGTATGTGAGAGGAAAAAGTGAGTGAGGTTGATAAATGGGACCCACATTTATTACCATTTTAGGAAAGGTAAAGCTTGTAACGGGACGCCTTTTTGGGTAATTGGTGAAGCTTAAGCTGGGTCGAAGGAAGTACTCCCTCCGTCCCATCAAAACTGAGACCAAATTTCTGGGCACGCGGATTAAGAAAAAGTAAGAGAGAGAAAAAGTGAAAGAAAATGTTGTGAGTATGAAGAATTAAATAGGAGAGAGAATGAGTGGGAGGAATAGTTAGGAGAGAGAATGTTGTGAGTGTAAAAGTGAATAGGAGAGAGAATGAGTGGGGTAAATAGTGAAGATTCTCTTGCCATTTTGGAAAGTATCAGTTTGATTGGAACGGACCAAAAAAAAAAAAAACTCGGTTTTGGTGGGTCGGAGGGAGTATATGTTTAAAAATTGTTCTTTATTTTTATGTTAGATTTGCTGACATATGAATTATTGGTTAAATTTGTAATTAAGTAAAAAAAATTGGCACCCTGTGAACATGATTCCTGGGTCCCTCGGACTATCTCCATCATCATCATCAGTGACTCCGACCCAATTCAATTTCAGATAAAATATTAATTTCTCTCACTTTCATATACACACTCTCAACCTTATACTCCCTCTGTCCCACTTCAATAGAGACCAACTTTTTGGGTGTGGGAATTAAGGAAAAGTGATGTAAGAAAGAGAAAAAGTTAAATGTTGTGAGTATGAAAAATTAAATAGAAGAGAGAATGAGTGGGAGAAATAGTTATGAGAAAGAATGTTGTGAGTGAAAAAGTAAAATAGGAGAGAGAATGAGTGGGGTAAATAGTGAAGATTCCTTTCCATTTTGGGAAGTATCAATTGAAATGGGACGGACCAAAAAGGAAATAAGTATCAATTGAAGTGGGACAGAGGGAGTATAATTTATACTCCCATCAGTGACCATGAACCAACCCAACCCAACCCAACCTTTTACAAATAAAATATTTATTTTTTCTTTACTTCAACTTACCTAAAATACTTATCATTTTATTTTTTAAAATAATGTATTAGTAATAATATTTTTAAAATTATCCGTAAAATTATTAAAAATAATTACCCATACAATTATAAAAAAAATGAATTTTGATATATTTTTTATTTTTTTAATTTATATAATTATATAAAATATACTAGTTTTAAAATATATTTATATAAACACAATCAAAATAATTTGGTGAAACAAAAAAAAAAAAACAAATGGTGACCCAATCGGAGCCAACCCAAGGGCAATTGGCCAACCTAGGTTGCACAAAATCATGACTTTCCATGCTTTTTTTTTTTTGGGTGACTCACAAGGAGAGTCACCGATGTGAGTGGTCTCAATGATATCATCTCTCTACTCTATTCAATATCGTAATCACAGGGACGGATAACAATTTCAGTCCAAACCTAAAGACTAGAGAGTTTGTGAATAAAAAGCTTTTAAAAGCAGGAAAGGCAAGTGATTTATGAAAGGTGTGGCGAAGAAAATGGTGCAAACTTTGGATAAGTATGTCGGGATACATATTTCTTATTGGTGATTGCTTCAGTTCGATCGAAAGATGAAATATATTGAATTTTCTTCGTATAACTGTATGGAAATTATAACGGTCCTCAAATTGTATGGCGCTATCAGTGATCTTTATGATAAGTATGAAGATCGTTATCCCATAAAAGAGAATGTTCCTGGTGATGGTGCTCCCATGTTATTACAAGAATTCACTCGGCAGATTAACGATAGTTGGAAAGTCAATGGCTCCTTAAGTATCCTATTCTCTCGAGGATGTCTTGTGATGTTCTGGCCATTCCATTTACTATTGTTGTTGGTGATGATGCTTTGATGATCGAAGATAAGCGGTGATAGCTCATTTGAGAGAGCGTCAGTCAGTCAGACCGAAGATTTTCACTGTTTTTCAATTTACATGTAAAATTTGTTTTTTTAATATTTTAAATTTCTATTTATGTGTTTATGTATAGTATTTTTTTAACGGATCGAAAACACAGCGTTTTTTACAACATCAATTATAAGTACTTGGTAAACAAAATGAAACAATGGGCGGTTTTGAGCTCAAATGGGCCATAACTTTACAAATTTTCAATTTTGTTTGAACTATTTTTTATGACTAGATAAATTGGAGATAGAGTGAGATGAGTTGGAGATATAAAGAATCTATTCAAGCCTTGTGATTGGCTGATTAAAAACTGGTGAACATAAAGGCAACCACAAATTGCACACAAAAATAGCAGCCACTCATTTTGTGCTTCTCAGTGTCTACACATAGGCTGTGTTCTTCTCCAAAAATTTCCATCTTTACAGTTCTTTCCAAATCCCATTAAAGATTTGAAAGAGATTCAACTGTAAAGCTTGAATTTTTGCTTGGCAATGGCATCAATGGCTGCAACTACTAGCTCAAGCACTGTTGTCAGAGCTTCCCCATTTTTGGGCTCCAGAGGACTCAAACCAAACCCTCCTAGAGATGTTGCTGTTATGAGCAAAGGCAAATTCACTGTGGTAAGATCTCTCTCTCTCTCTCTCTCTCTCTCTCTCTCACACACACACACACACAGTGTAATTTGATTAAGTCATTGAAATTGTTTTTATTTTTTGTTTTTTGGTTTGAGCAGAGCAGTAGCTTGTGGTATGGACCTGACAGAGTCAAGTACTTGGGACCCTTTTCAGCTCAGACCCCTTCATACTTGACCGGTGAATTCCCCGGTGACTACGGCTGGGATACCGCCGGTTTATCGGCTGACCCCGAGGCTTTTGCCAAGAACAGAGCTCTTGAGGTGATGACAAGTCCTATAAAATTTTACCACTAAAAATAATATTCATTTTTGTTCTTGATCTCGAGCTTTAAATGAATGTCTCTTCAGGTTATCCATGGAAGATGGGCAATGCTTGGAGCTCTAGGATGTGTATTCCCAGAAGTCCTAGAAAAATGGGTCAAAGTTGACTTCAAGGAGCCAATATGGTTCAAGGCAGGCGCTCAAATATTCTCAGAAGGTGGTCTAGACTACTTGGGAAACCCCAACCTTGTTCATGCCCAAAGCATTCTAGCAGTACTTGGATTCCAAGTAGTTCTAATGGGACTAGTTGAAGGATTCCGCATTAACGGACTTGACGGAGTGGGGGACGGAAACGACCTTTACCCGGGCGGACAATACTTTGACCCGCTCGGACTTGCGGATGATCCGACAACTTTTGCAGAGCTTAAGGTTAAGGAAATCAAGAACGGAAGATTGGCTATGTTCTCCATGTTTGGTTTCTTTGTGCAGGCTATTGTTACTGGAAAGGGACCAATTGAGAATTTGTTGGACCATCTTGATAACCCTGTGGCTAACAATGCTTGGGTATATGCCACCAAATTTGTGCCTGGCTCATAAATTTAAAATCTTTTGTATTTTGTCATGTAGATTGTATCATGTAACATTTATGTAATATATGAGGATCAGCTGTTGCTGCTCTTGTTAAAGATGTGTTTTCGGTACGCTTGTTAAAAAAAAGGACAAACCCCGGTGCGCCAAATGCACGGGATTGGGAGAGGAACCATTTTCATAGATCTTTTCCTCGACAATCGCAGAGGCCGTCGTCAAGGTTCGGTATGCTTGTACTACTATAAATTTAAAATCATACGGAGTACGTAATTGTTTGATCTATATATCACACAAATTCTTATACATGAAAGGGGGAGGAGATATGAACATTTTCTCTTCTATTTCTGGGCTCGACCTACTGCTACATACAACAGGTTCCCGGCAATACATCAATAACAACAGCAAACTATTCACATGTAACCACCTCAAGTCTACTTTCGAGAGAGAATACAGCAACACTTTTAGTCCTTGACCAAATTTGCGCAAGCAACTATTATAAATTGGTTATACGCAACCATTCCGGGGATTGCTGGAATAGGGTCTTGACTGCATTTCTCATATTCCTACAGACATCGGGTACAAACAATTGTCAGAGTTTTATGCTTTTCATTCCCCACCATCTTCTCCGACTTTTATCAGATTCAGAATTCCCAAGCTTGTACACTTTTGCCTTTAACTCTCGTAAACGGGCCTTGTACTCTTTTTTCCAAGCCTCAAATTTATGCTTCAATTTCCGGAAATCCTCAACAGGATGCCCAGAGGACACTCCTGGCCTAACTTCAACAATTGCTTTGGCATCATTATCGAAATTCTGCTTCTGTTGCTCAAACTCCTTGACTAGGTGATCTACTGCAATTGAAATAGGAGGGGTTCTTCCAGGAGTTTGAATTGCTGACATGAAATCCTCGGAATCATTGGGGGATGTGGAACCAAGACTCTTCTTGGCTGCAGCCAGACTCATCTGCATTTAATGTATATACATACTTAGGCTCAGAGACATGGGTAGAGGTAGAGTATAGTATGACTTTGTAATTGGTCAATGAAAACTCTAAAACATGTTATTTTCTCATCTAGCAACTCTGCAAAGAACTTCTATTAGTTACACACCCTTGTATCTATAGATATATACTCCCTCCGTCCCACTCGAAATAGGATTTTTTCGGAATAACACGGGGATTAAGGAAAAGTGTTAGTGGAATAGGTGTTGTATGGAAAGTAGGGTAGGAGAGAGAAAGCGGGATAGAGAATAGTAAGTGGAAAGTTGTTGTGAGTCTGACAGTGGGTCTCATTGAATAAAACATTTCCATTTTTGGGTTGTCCTATTTCGAATGGGACACCCAAAATGTCCTAATTTGAGTGGGATGGAGAGAGTATATATATACTAGAGAGAGAGAGAGAGAGAGAGAGAGGCACACACAAACTTATGTTTTAGAGCACAAGCTGACTGTAGAGTAGGGGTGACGAAATATGGGTGTTTCAATTACCCCATGGGTGCCATCCATTAAAAATATAATGATTTAAACTATTGCAAGTGATGCAATGTACAATAGTTCAAAACATGATAAAAGCCTTAATGGGTATATCCATTGGTCAGAAATTGTCACCCCTACCGTAGAGGCTCAAGTAAATTATCTGAATTCATCCAGTTAGACTCTTGCCGTTTCAGCAATGCATAAAATTTTAAGACCATAATCAAGCTTGAATATGCAAACTTACTTGCAAAGATGCCATTTGCCTTTGCCACATTTCCTCCACCGATTTCATCTTGGCTTCATACTCGGACCACCGGGCCTCATATTGTAGTACTTGCTCCCTCAGTGCTGCATTGTCCTCTTCTTTTGCCTAATGGTCGCTTCTGCCTTAAGTACCCGCCTTTGGAGCTCCTCCACGGCTAAAGATTCTTGATTCCATTCCTGCTCAAACAGTTGGTAAACCCTTGATATATACTGAAGGAAATTTTAAAGTTCTCCATGCACAAAAGTGAACCATAACATATGGAACTTTCTCCAAAAATAAAAATAATAATACTCCCTCCGTCCGGGAGTAAGAGTCCTACCTTGATTTCACACGCTTATTAAGGAAATAATAGAAAATGAGTAAAAAATTCAAGAGGGTTAAGGATATAATTGTCCAAACACTATTCATAATCCAAGTGGGTAAAAAGTGGGTACGCGTTGGTTTTTTTTTCCGCAACTATACGAGCATTATAAGGACAAAGTTGTCCAAAAGACTATTCATCTTTGCCATTTTGGAAATGGGACTCTTACTCTGGGACGTGCCAAAAGGAAAGGGACTCTTACTCCGGACGGAGGGAGTAATAATAATAACAACAGCAATAATAAAAATGATGACAATAATCAAGTCTTTATAGGCTGAAAAACTTTCAACAGCATGTGGATATAGCCAGTACGCCTTCTACTAAAAGCACGCATAAAAGATAAGTCATATTACTGACCTTCTCCTGTAAAAGTATTAGGAGGCAGAGAAAAAAGGGACTATAAATCAATTTAAGCAATCAATGCATAAGAAAGTACCTTGACCTCGGATATCCTCCTGCCTGGCTTTCGTTTAGAATTTGGAACTATAAGGTCTTTTCGGTTCTGTAAGTTGCCAAAATGCCTTCGAGCCAACCACCCACGAATCACTATAGAGAAGAAAACACAGGAGATCTAAATTTTATGGGGAGTATACTGATAGATGGTATACTCAAAATGCAAGAATAAGAACAACTCATACAAGATTGTAGTTGCACAACTGCCGTCACTTGCACATCAAGTGACCTGCGACTGCGAGTGATCTCCTGCTTCAAGCCTATCAAAGCATGATACTCCCTTCTCGCATTTTCACCACGAACAACTGCAAAGTAATTTAATAAGGTCATATGGGGTATTTAACATAATTCGGGATCTTCCCTAAAACCATAACTGGAAAGTACATATGGATCACTTTCTTTACATTTTTAAGAATCTAGAAAGTAGAAATAAAAGGTAGAGCATATTTTGAAATATTTGACATTAACTAACTTTTTTGTTGAAAAATATTGCAAAGAAACATTTCATTCTTCCCTCCACCTGTGACAGATAAACTTTTTGCAAGTAATATGTTGCAACTAAAATACTTGCGATCTAACTTGCTTTTATAAAAAAATAACTAAGGATGGATTTCTTACATGATTGCAGAGTTACAACTCCTCTCTTCAGTTCATGGAAATGACGACGAGCCTGAATACCACGAACGCGTTTCTGCACCTCAAGTGTGCCTTGCAGAACTTCTTTTCTCATATTTTCCAATACACCAATCTATTATTCCCAAAAAAAAACACTGTTTGAGAACGTAGGATTACAACCATAATGAAGAATGTAATGCAGCAGTAGCAACAGGAGAAGGAATATACAATGTTTTAGATACGTGAATATTACATGTTGAGAGTTACCAGTAAGTTATAAGCAGATAAGATTAAGAATATTCCTAACCATCATGCATGAGTTTTATTGATATAACAATATTTTGGAAGAAAAGTGTCTGGTGCAGTCTGGTAATTTACGTTGACCAGATACCATGAATGTCACAAAAAAAAAAACTACTCAAATTAAGTTCTAAACTATCATAGGTATGAGATAGTTAACCAACACATGTTTGGACTGAACATATTGCCTCCCCCCACCCAAAAAAAGGACGAAGCCTGTATAGAGTTGTGTATTACAATTTACAAGTGAAAGCTAACTTGCATGCTTGTAATATTGGCATCATAAACACTACCCCATGCTTGTGAAATACTCCGTCTTGTTGCTATTTGTACAAGATTTAATGCAAAGCCATACTTGTGGACAAATAAACTGAAGGTGGATCCAGAAAAAATTGTGGACACAATTCATCCTTTTTTACATAAAAAGAAAGTGGACACATTTTTGTGGAAACTTTTTTATGGACATCCCAAAAGGGAATACTGGACTCTTATTTTTTGATGGAGTAGGCACCAACTTCAAGAGGATTATCCTATCTTCCTCACATATCGAGAGATTGCAAGAAAGTTGTTCAGAAGCACGTCAAAAGTTTGAAAATCAGAGTCATTGACAGTATAACCCCACTAAACCCCAATGATACAGAATTAATTTACATTAAAGACGAACGATAAATGAACCCACCTGTCCTACACGGAAATATAGTTTAGTGTAACCAACTTGGTACATTTCAGGAAGAATATGAAATTGCTGCAGAACCGCAACAGATGTACTTAATGGATCTTGATTTTCAGGGATCTCTGAAAGAAGGCATCCATACCTATAATTTGCACATGTGTCATTAACGATTCATAGTCAACCAAAAATGTTTGTTAAGTTAAAAGGTTTGTGATTTACCTTCTAGCAAATTCTAGGTGTGTCAGTCGAGTAGGATATCCCGATCTTGAGATCCTCACTACCTCCAAAACTCCACAAGACCTAAGCTGCTCCAAGACAAGATCCTTGTCGTATTTGCCGGGAAGCTTCTTACCATTTGGCTTTATACAGCGAATAAAATGTGGTGTCGAGTTTTCCAAGTGTTGCATCAAGTTGAACAACTGACCCTACAAAAATTGAAGAAACTCATTATATAATATCACACAATTGAACGATTCGCAGACTCTTAACCTAGACGCCTAGTGGTGAAAATTCACCTCTAAAAGACTGTCATGAAATATAAATCACGTACAAGGAAAACAAGTACATGCAGTAGAAAATGTGTGACAGCTCTATTTAAGAATAATCAATCATATAAAGTCATTTAATCAACACAAATACAATTTCCACAAGTTGGATATACAAAAAAGGCTTAGTCCACCAAATCAATAATAGAACCTCATTTCATGAAGAGATTTTGGTGCAGATCTTTACCTTGAACTTTGTGCCAACACTTTGCTTATGGGAACCAAACAGACCCGACTGTCCTCCTTTCTGTATCTGTTTCATCATACCAGAGGCAAACGACCGAGGAAGCCAGCTGCTGGATGACAATAGAAGTTGGATAATATCTGACTGCAGTATATCCCTGTTTTTCTCCAAGAATCCATTGGTTTCATAATGGACCTGCAAAAAAAGCCAGAGCTTGTCAAACTTGGTATATATGCCTTAAAGGATTAAAGTAAAGAATAAAGCAAGCGAACTCATACTACTGGCAGATTATAGTAGCATATGGTTGTCAAATCATATGTTTCTGCACAAGTTATAATCTGACATACAAACTCATTGTGATTTAAACTTCAAAAATTCACTGTTGATGTTTTTGAAGACTCTGCCCAGCAAATTCAGAAACCCAACTTAGGGTGAGAATTTACAAGATAAGCAGCAAAATTCTATGCATGACTGACAAATTCAATTAATAAAACAAGATTGTGCAGACTTAGAATTTTAGAAGGTCATTGAACTAACCTCTCCAGCATAATGGCGAACACTGAAAACTCCAACTCTTTCTCCTCTAAAGCATGGATTAGCACTTAAATACTGCTTAAGCTTATTGGCAAAGGTCAAGTCAGTGGCCTTAGGGAAATTTGACTCCTCGTCCAATAAAGATATAAGCCCAATAGGTTTCTGCACAATGGTTGATAACAAAGATAAATAGAGAATCTAACAAATGAGGACAACTTGAAAGCAATGACAAAGCTGAAGATTTCTAGAATAACAAAAGGCCCAAAATACCTTCTCGAAGAGATCCAGACACTCTTGGTTATCTTCGAATTCTACCTTTGTCCAATCAATTCCGTCCAATTCATACTCCTAATGAGAAATTGAGAGGTTACACAGATGAGAAAATGGTTCATATATGAGCAAACATATATCCATATTAACATATCTCCTTTTTGAGTGAAGAAACTGGTAAAGAAAAACCGAGTCTTTCATGCTGATAGAAATGAACAAACAACATATTAACATATCTCCTTTTTGAGTGAAGAAACTGGTAAAGAAAAACCGAGTCTTTCATGCTGATAGAAATGAACAAACAGTTAAAATGTCAAGAGAAGAGTGTGTAATGACGTTTGCTCAGCTTAGCCATATGATACCCTACGAGAAGGGAATATGTTATGATGTCCAGGAGAAAGTTTCACTAAACTTTGTTTCCCCCATATTAAGTGTTTCTAGTAAGGCAAATTAAGACTTGAATATAAGTGGGAATTTTTATGGCCAACAACTAGGATGACAAACTGGCTACCAAATGCTCACCTCCTGCTCAAGTTTAAATAGATGTCGATTGAAATGTTGCTGCAGTCTCTCATTGGCATAGTTTATACAAAGTTGTTCAAAGCTGTTCTTCTGAAATATGAAAACCAGATCGTCAATGAGCGCAGTTCTTTAACAATTTTGCCTTCTTGATTGTAGTCCTATCAGAAATAACCACAGACAAATTTGCATCACTGTCCACCTACCTGAAATGACTCAAATCCGTAGATATCAAGAATACTTATGGAACTTCCAGTATGTCGTTTTTCCGTTTCAAGTGATCTGTTGATCTCCTCTACAAGCCAGTTGAATAAGCTTACGTAGACAAACTTTGCCAGTGCATCCCTTGTATCACTTGCCTAAAAAAGAGAAACATAAAAGCTGAATTTGTAGTGTATTGGCAAATAGCTGTACAGTCTCAGATACAGCATAAGTGCTTATGTTTCATTCCCACAAGTGGGTAAAAAAACAAGTAGGTAGGTGCTGAGACCTGGGCGTCTATTTGTTTTTTTTTTGTGGTGCTCGTACTTGTAAGTCTATATTTCATGAGTACGAGTATGTATGGATGCGTATTGTGAGTGAATTAACTGCGTAAATCTGTGGCGTTATTATTTATGAAAAATCAATCAAAACAAAAGGAAGGAGCGATTCACTATCACTAGACTTGTTAAGTTCAAAGATGTGGAGATAAAGCTTAACCCCCTGATTACACTCAATGAATAGACAGAATGCCTGGACTTCTTATGCAAACTTAAGAAATGGTTAAAGGTCATTAACCTCCTACTAAAACCTAATAATGGGTGGCCACAATGTTACACTGGTGTACTTGATT
Source organism: Adenophora triphylla var. japonica (assembly GCA_022495995.1). Classification (NCBI taxonomy): domain Eukaryota; kingdom Viridiplantae; phylum Streptophyta; class Magnoliopsida; order Asterales; family Campanulaceae; genus Adenophora; species Adenophora triphylla. Next base: position 248,361 of record JAFEMH010002713.1, read on the forward strand.
TGATATTGTGGTCCTAGTCCATCAGTTTAGACACTAATAAGTTCATTGAATTGAGGAAAGGTTTCCTAAAAAAATGCATCTGTTCCAGGGGGACAAAAAAAAAGGTATGTGTACCTAGTCTAATGCAATTTCAGATTTCGAGGTCAACACTTGAAACAGATTTTTAGTCTCAGCTCTCCAATTGGAAAAGAGTAATTATATCTTATATGTACTCGGCCCAAATAACAAGAAACAAACCGAAGGTGCTCAGGCATCCGATCCCTAGACTATTAACTGATGACTTTTTTCCTTCAGATTCTGTTGGGGTTTGTGATAGGAATTTTCAGCCATGCGCCCAACACACGTCTTGTAGTTTTTCTTTTTCTTCAAGGCATAAAGACAATAGTCTCTGCATTCATGTTTGTGTGCATGTGATAGAGAAAGAGAAAAGAAAACAACAATATGCTTACCTGCTGGAATGTCAATTTTTTGGCAACAGTGTCCTTCCCAGCTTGTATTCGGTGCGTTGATAATGCTAACATGAGGTCTTGAGTACTGCAACCAATCAACCTAGCAGCACTTGTAACAGCTGCCAGAAAACCAAAATTTAAAATACATGGTCATAGTGAATGTTCATCTATTTCTTTCTATTCACAATGGGGTAAATGGGGATAATCTTGTTGCCTTTTTCTTTCTTTTCTTTATTTATTGAGGTAAGGCATTATGTCCCCCTCCTTGTACTTTTCCTTTATGGTTTTTCTAATAATAAAATTTAGGGGACCTTGCGCTTTTTGATTTAAAAAAAAAAACACAAGCGCATAACAAATTGTTTCCACACTAAATTTTAACAAATGAAACATGGTTTCTGGACTGTAGACTAGAGGCAGGGCAAGGCCAAAATGTATATGGATGGTAAAAAATAGGAAGTGAGTGTGGGACTGTGGCGCTTATGATGATCTTGCATAGGACAGGACCATCTTGCAAAATATGATCAATGTAGTCAAACCCACGTAGTTGAGACAAAGGCAGACATGAGTATGAAAAAACAGAAGGGGACTAACGAAGTGGTCTTCAAACCAGTAGGGTTTGTGCGGCAACCGAAAAGGAACATCATATATAGAGGATCAAACCAATAGTGTCTAACCTTCATCAGCTACAACATCAATGTGATTTTCATTGTCAATGACATTGAATGATATGTTCCCCAGCCATAAAACTGCAGCAAGCATTTCGAAAGCATGCACTTGATCTTCATTAGATATTTGAACGGTATGCAAGGCTTCCTGATGAACATGTAAATAATAATATTACTAGAAATCCGACACACATAAAACCTGGAGCACAACAAACTAAATAAAGATACCACCCACTTGATTGCAATAGTGATTCATAGTGTTTAAAGTTACCATTAGTTTTTGAAACTGAAGAGCATCATCAACATCATTGATTGTTAAGCAATCACTCTGATTAAGATATTTATACTCGCTCGCCATTTTCAAGTTCAGCTTATCTGTAACAGAAACACAGTAATTTCGAGAACTGTAAGCAAGTTTCAGACAGAAACTAAGCATAAAAGTAGTGCAAGATAAGTCCCAAATCAGGCAAATTCAAGTCACTCATTGAAGCATATACAACTGGGGGAGGATTTGTCACGTAAGTGATGGATGGAAGGGTGGACAATCCTGAGAGTCATAACAGATCCAGTGATTCTCCATCTTTTAATGATTAATTTCAGATTATAAGAAAGATCGATTGAATGTCTGGGCCAATTGCCCATGTTCTCTGAATCAAGCCATCAACCTTTCAGTTTACCCGTCCTTTGCCTTAATTCCATCCACAAGGAGCAGGGTTAAATCATTCAATAACAACTAGTGTTGGTACAAATGCACCAAAGATCGTGAAGCTCTAGTTCTATCAGGCTTTTATGGGTCAATAATGGTGAATTTCCAGTCCAAGAGAGTTCAGCTTACCCTTGGCTTGTTTCTCCATGTGCAACAGTGCCAGGAGAAGCGTGTCACTATGTGAAGGCATGTTAAGCATGTCAACATGTGGTTAGGACCTCTTTTCACAGCTTAACAATTTAGTATATTTGGGAACATAGGAATGCTTGCATCATCTAGGCACAAAATCATGTGAATATTAAATAATGGATAAAATAACCTTACATAAACTCAATACTCGTCCCTCCCCTGTCAATTGCCTTATGCTGCAACAGTTGCAATGGCACCAATGTTTTCAAATCATTATAATATTTTGACGTTATGATCTATATTCACCAATCCTACTAATAAGTACAAATTGATACAAACTGCATAGAGGCATAGCTAGAGTAAATGGAGAACTCCACAACCTAAATAGTCATCACTGTCAAATCCATCACACTGATGAAAGTTATACGTTACCACACAACTTGCTTCAGACACCAGTAACATTTGAAACCATATCAGTATAACTTCACGAGGCTACCGATAAAAAGTAAAAGAAAAGCTTTATATAAACTGGCTGACAACAATACAGCAAAAATTCATTTCAGTGTCCATAAAAAGGTTATGGTGAAACATTATAACCTTTAAGAGCAGATGATGCCCCGGAACAGAGCTGGTAAAAGATATGGTATGACCTCTCTCCACGAGCCAGTTGAACCACTCTAGACTGCTCAAAGAAACAATAAAGAAACAAATACAGAAATCAAAACTATCGTTTCTTTAAAGTGGCAAAATATGAGAAAATAGACATCTGCAAATGACATGCTTTTAACTAATTAGCTACCTTTTCAAGAAGATCTGCTCACCATAGTGTAGGGGTTATCATTTGACATGCACAAGTAAGTTGTATTAGTAATATAATTGAACATAGCTGAAATTGTCATAAGATAGATTTTGCAAAATCAACTTTCCAACGACAACTGACTTACAAGTTTGGATTTTTGCACCATTAATTATCCCCTCCACGCTAAAATTGATGTCAATTAACTTTCCCTGCAATTGCATCCGGAATATGAGTTAAATTTGAAATCCCCTCGAGAGAAAAAGAAGAGTTAGGCGCAGAGAACGCACAAATCTACTAGAGTTGTCATTTCTGGATGTTTTTGCATTCCCAAAGGCTTCCAATATACAGCTGGTAAGAAGGATTTCACTCTCCATCCCTCCACCACCACCACTCACTGCCGCCAAGTACTGCATTGCAACTTTAGCTGTTTCCGTCTTCCCAGCTCCACTTTCACCACTATAAACGAATGGCAATTACATCAAATTGTCATACTAGTGTAATGGAGAAGTTAGCAAGTACGTAAATGAAAACACCACTGCATAAATAACAATAACTATCAATAACAATAACAAGGAGCTTCATATATAAATTCACTCTGACTAACCTTATAATGATTGACTGATTAATGCCATCTGCAAGATGCACAGTGACAGCAGTTAAAAGGGTGAAGGATTTTGGATTGGAAAGTTTCTAATATTCACTAAGGCTTGGTATAACGCACCTCTTATCATCTGATTGTAGGCAGTGTCAGCTAAAGCATAAACATGAGGGCTATCCAAAAGCTTATCCTTGTAAGCAGTGACAAAGTCATCTCCATATAGTTGAACATCTTTTAAAGGATTGATGGCTATAAGAACAGGCCCTGCCTTACTCTGCAGGAAGCAAACTCGAATTTAGGTCCCAAAAGGGGAGAAAAAAAGAATGATGATTTCATAGGAATGCGGTAGTTTACAGCGTACATACGTAAATTATATCACGAGAATATCTATACTGGAGGTTATGAAGGACAGATGGCTCGTTCAAGTAACTGAGCTGTATAAGATCATCCACACCCTCAAGAATATCAGGATTTGCAGGTAAGAGCTCTGTTGTAGACACTGGTACAACCTACAATAAAAACAGCTTTAGGTGTACATACATATATACTGCAAGTATTCACTTTCAGTAGTAAGACTCATAGGATGGGCGGAACTTATAGACTCACACTTCGGTCCGAAAGCATAACAGATGCTTTCTCTCCTGAAGTTGATTGTATCTGTCCTGATTCCCACTGCCCACTTCGGAGCCGACACCATACTCGAAGTTTCTACAAACAAAACGCGCCAAGATTAGTGTTTTATACACATATCTCCATCTTAAGTAACACATAATGCAAATTCGACATACGGTTCAGATGCAAAAACAGGTAACAGCAAACTAAGCAGAAGAACAGATCATTTGAAATACCCATATAAGCATTCTACAAGTGGCTATCTTAATAGCATGACAGGAAAATCATTCCCGATGTAGCCTAATTATACAAGTCAAACATAGAGAAACAAACTCATAGAATAAACATAAATTACAAAAACTATGCTCCCAGTAAAAAACAGACCTAAAACTAGCAAATAATAACTCCGTATAATCTATCCAAACATTAACACCTGAAATCCTACGCTATTATTGTTACTAAAACCGGCAGTCTTTACTCCACTACTAATGTGATTTATTTATAAATTAACGATAAATAATGTGTTGTGGTTAACTAGAATTGAAATTACCTTTTTAGTAAAATAACCAATGTTATCGTCCCACTCTGATTCCTTAAACCTCGGCGGCGATCCGTCGGGCAGAGACGAGGCAATGTGACCATGTTCCTCCACTCTCTGTTCACATTCTCGCGCTTCCAAAGTTTTCACATACGGCGATTCACTAGGCTTGATTTCTTTCGCTTTTTTCCGGCCAAAAGTACCACCTTTACCCTCCTTCACGCTCCTAGACTCCGATGTTGCATCGCCGACGTCAAACTTTTTAGGCAACGGCCGCTTAGGGAGGCGAGCCTTGGAGGTAGGTCGTGCTGGCAATGCCGGCGGCAAGTCCTTCGGCTTCTCATCCTCATCCCTTCGCTGAAGAGAATCTAACATTTCCTCCAACGAACTACGGACCAGGAAAGAAGGAGAGGCTGATAACATGATTACAACGAACGAACAACTCAAATTTGTTCAATAAATGATTGGTCATTCATCGAATTCGGACAATGTCCAGGTCGACATTGCCCAAAACCACAGACCTAAAACCCTAATTCCGAACAAATTTCGACAATTGAAAGAATTAAAGCTTCAATATTTGGTCAAATTCGTAAAAACCTGAATAAAATCAACTTTTTTTTCTGAAGAAAATCAAGGATTGGAAGAAAGAGGTTTGATTGGGTAAACTGAGAAGGGCTTGAGATTGAAGGTTTGGGTTTTTACCCTACCAGAAAGCGGGATTTTCAAAGATTGAATAGGTTTTCAGGTTTGTTGACAGAATTAAACCACCACACCACAGATGTGAGAGAAAAGAAATAGGAGAGGTGGAAATAGAAGAGAGAGTAAGAGAGAGAGAGAGAGAGAGAGGATGAGATTAATGGATCAAAATGAAATTATCTACTAAAACAAGCTCTATTTAAAAATATTACCGACAATTTATATTTATTTATTTTTTGAACACCAACAATGAAATGATTATTATGTTTTCTGAAGAATAAAAACTGTAATGCAATGATTTAATTTTATGAAGATAATTGTATTTCCTCCTTTTTATTATGACATAGGAGGATTCATGTTAGCCGATCTCAAATTATTTTGGGATTAAGGCTTTGTTATTATTATTGTTGTTGTTGTTGTAATTGTATTTCCTCCTTTAATAAATAAATTTCCATTTAAAAGAATTTTTTATTCCAAAAAAAACATTTTTATAAAAAACTTTATTCCTAAACGCATTTTCACAAAAAAAATTACTAGTCATTTAATACTTTTAAATTACTGGTGAATTATTTTATGTAAAAATAAGTTTAGCAATAAAGTTTTTTACAAAAGTATTTTTTTTTAATGAAATAATTTTTTAGATAAAAAGTTGTTAGTGCAGTTATACGTATTAAAAGTGAGGTAGAAAATAGAAATTAGTGTAGGAATAGTAAGTAAAAATTATTTTAAGTGTGAAAGTGTGTTTTATTAATTAAAAAAGTATTATAAATTTTTCATAATAAAAAGTAAAATTTTAAATAAAAAGTATAATTTCAAAATAAAATACTCTCTCATAAAATATTACCCCTTTTACTATTTTGGGCGTCCCACTTTTAAAGTTCCACTTTCTTGAAAAGGAAATTTTTTAATACTTCTTTATTCATGGGATTAACTTGTCATACTCACAACACTTTTTAAATTTACTATTCTCTCCACTCAGTATTTCTTCTCTCACTCACAACACCTACTTTAATAACATTATTCCTTATTTTCTGTTCTCAATAGTAAAGGAGTAAAGTTTTACGAGACAGAAGAAGAAGAAGGAGTAGATAAGAGGGTAGTTTGAAGTAGTAGTTGCTTTTACGGAAAATTTGAACATTCTTCCATGCATGGCACGTGTCTTGTTATGATAACGGTTAGGATAGTGACTAATTTTGGAATGTCCACGTCCCGCTTGTTTCCAGCTCAGACAAATTTGAAAATTAGATTCTACAGTAAATAATTATAGCTATTTTTTTAATCCACTCATAAATTTCTAGCTTCCTTGAAATATAATGAAATTAACATTTTCTAAATGTTTCTTAAATTTTCCAGCTTACAAAATAAAAATAAATATAAATTTTATAATTTTTATTTTGAAATTTGAGCATTTATTTTAATGCTAAGAATATACTCCCTCCGTCCCGGTTCACTTGGCACCAACTTTTTGGGTGTAGAAATTAAGGAAAAGTGATGTAAGAAAGAGAAAAAGTTAAATGTTGTGAGTATGAAGAATTAAATAGGAGAGAGAATGAGTGGGAGGAATAGTTAGGAGAGAGAATGTTGTGAGTGTAAAAGTGAAGTAGGAGAGAGAATGAGTGGAGGGAATAGTGAATATTCTTTTACATTTTGGGCAGTGCCAAGTGAAGTGGGACGACCCAAAATGAAAATTAGTGCCAAGTAAAGTGGGACGGAGGGAGTAATGTACAATCACTCACTAGGAGTGTAAATTATTTTGTTTGGTTCGATTTGGACTATTTTACACACCAAACCACTAGTTATCGATTTGAAAAAATCTCAAAACAAATCGAATCATAAACATTTTCAAACCGGAACACAACAATTTGGTCTAAATCGTGATTTAATTTTGCAATTCAAATACGGTTCAAAATGTGGTTTATATCATGCTTTATTATCACTTTTTTATAAATTTTTCATATTTATTGCATGATAGCTCATTAGAGTACATCATTAAACTCGATAAAATTTTCGAATCATAAACTTTTTTATAAAAATTTCAGATTTGATTTTGCAATTCAAATACGGTTGAAACGAACTACCTATAAATAAATGGTTGGTATTATATGGTTTCGTAATTTGATTTAATTGTTCGGTCTCTCGATCTCCAGCCACAATTTGATCATAAATGGTTTAGTTCAATTTGGTTTGATCCGATTTGGATTTGAGGGTTCAAACTAAACCAAACTACACAGTTTGTCAATTTTTAAGAAGGAACCGAACTACTAAAATTAAAAGATCGAATCAGACCACATAGTTTATTTTGATTCAATTTCAAATTACGGTTTAAACCAGGATTTAATTTCAAATTGCGAGGTTTGAATCAAACCGCTTACCCCTCTCCTGTCACTCACTACGCTAAGGTTGCAAACGAATCGAACTTTTTTTATTCGATTCAAGTATTCGATATTCGTATTCGAAAAATTCGAATTCGAATTTTTATATTGATTCGATAAGTATTCGAATTCGAATAATATCTCACGATATTCGATTCGAGTATTCACGAATATTATTCGAATAATATATATATATATATATATATATATATATATATATATATATATATATATATATATATATATATATATATATATATATATATATATATATATATATATATATATATATATATATATATATATATATATATATATTTAATATATATTTAATATATATATATATTAAATATAATATTAATATATATATATTAAATATATTAAATATATATATATATTAATATTATATTTAATATATATATATTAAATATTATATATTAAATATATTAATATATATTAATATATATTAATACGAATCGAATACTCGAATCGAATACCAAATCGAATAATTTGAATATCAATTTCAAATCGAATACGAATCAATTTTTATATTAAAATACAAATACGAATATTTGAATATTTTTACGAAACACGAATCGTATTTAGATTTGATTCGTTTAACCCTGCACTAAGCGGTGCCGAACAATCTAATACTACTGAAATACTTATGACATTAATTATCAACCCATATAGAATTTTATGCTTAGGTCACTGTCTTCTTTCTTTCTTTTTTTTTTAATAAACAAATGAACGTGTTTGGTTGTAGCCCTCAATTCTTGTATGGAACCAACTAGCCAACATTCATGTATTACAAAATTTGGACCATACAATAATTCAAATAGTTAAATAGTTTTATATAAATAATTATATTGTCACCAAGTCAAAGTTTATGAACGTGACATTGACATGGAGGGAAATTCGATTATTTTTAAATTTAGTGACAAGTTTATTCCCCCTTTTTTGAACTTGAAATTTTCTTCTCATTTTCATTTTTGATTTAATTTGAGACAAATTTGAGGATCAGGGTATATTTGATAACTCAATTAAGCTTTTAATTTGAAAAATTATAAAAGATTATAACAACTGGAATTAAAATGTAATTTTCTTAATATAAATTGGAATTTCACCAAAAACTACCTCAAAAAGATACTATTAACAAAAAAAAAAGTAAGACATGATATTACAAAAAACTATTTTTTTTCCTTTACAGTTAAAACAACTGAAATATTTATCAGTTGTTTATAAATAATAAATTCATTTATCATTTTTGTAAAGAGTATTTTATTCTTGATTTTTTGGTTAAAATAACTGATAAATTAATTTATCAGTTGTTTATAACTAATAAATTCATTTATCAGATTTATAAAGAGTATTTTGTGCTTGATTTTTTGGTTAAACAACTGACAAATGCATTTATCAGTTGTTAATAATTGATAAATTCATTTATCAATTTTTAAAGAGTATTTTGTGCTTGATTTTTTTTAAAACAACTGATAAATGCATTTATCAGTTGTTTGACAGATAAACGCAAAAAAAATGTAGTTTTTTGTAATATTTAAATAGTTTTATGTAATATACAACTTGTGTGGTGACATCTATAGTATAAATTAGAGTGGTGTGCTACAGTACTATGAATAGTTTCAAGCGGCGAATTTCCCATTTTGCCCTCATACATTTGTCTCTTTCCCATTTTGCCCTTAAAAAAAATTTAATTAAAAAAAAAAAACACCCGTGTCCTTGGACACGTGCATGTACTAGTGGATTTATAAAGAGAGAGGGCACGCCTTACAACCATTAAAAATGAGATATGTAATAAAATTAAGGGGCCGTTTGATTTGGTGAAAAAAAGTGAAGGAATGAAATGGTCAATGGAATGGAATTCCTTAAGGATTTGGAATGGAAAAAAAACTGGTCAAATCCTTCCGTTTGGTTTGCACGGAATGTAATGAAATTGTCATTCAATTTCTTGGCAAATCATGTTTGGTTTGAAAATATAAATTATAGGAATGGAATGAAAGCATATAAAATGTCCAATTTATCCTTTTAAAAAAAATTTTTTTTGGGGGTGGGGGGTAGGTAGGGAGTATGCAAAATGAGTAAAAAATATTTTTTTTCGTGGGGTGGGGGTTGGGGGTTGGGGGTGGGGGAGGTGGGGGGATGGGGGAGGTAGGGGGTATGCAAATGAGTAAAAAATAATTTTTTTCGTGGGGGTGGGGGGGTAGGGCTTTGGATGGGGAGAGGGGGTAGGTATGGGAAAAAAATCGTGGGTGGGGGAGGGGGTGGGGACAGGATGGGGGTAGGCAGGGAAAAAAATAATTTCGTGGGGGTGGGAGGTATCGGCGGAGTTTGGATGGGGGGGGGTAAGGCAGGGAAAAAAATTAGTTGGGGTGGGGGTGGGGGTAGGACAGGGTTGGATGGGGGAGGGGTAGGCAGGGAAAAAAAATTGTGGGGGTGGGGGGGTGATGGGGTAGGGTGGGGTAGGGCGGGGGATGATTGGGGGTGGGGTGGGGTAGGGCGGGAGGCGATTGGGGGTGGGTAGGGGTGAGGGGTGGTTTGGGTTTGGGGGTATTTTGGTCAAAAAAAAAAAAATTTCATTCCCTAAGGAATTGGCAATTCCTCCCATATATGGAATGAATGGCAAATTCCTTCCAAGGAAGGAATTGGCCATTCCGTTGGAATGAAAATTTTAAAAATTCTTCAACCAAACAGGCCAAATGATTTGGGGGAATGGAATTTGGCATTCCATTCCCCCACTTTACCACCAACCAAACGTCCCCTAAGAGTAGGTGACATGGATTTATAAAGAGAGAGGGAGAGGTATAATTCTAGGGATTTTAATTTCAGGATATTCTAGTTTAGTGAAATATATTTTTGAAAAAAAATCAATAGAAATATATTTTTTCGAAAAAATTAGTGAAATTATTATTTACAAAAAACTAATTTAGTGAAATATATTATTTTAAGAAAAATAGTCAATGAAAAATCTACTTTAACTCTTATAAAGCTTAAAATATTAGTAACGTTAATTTCTACTAGGTTCACATGTGCACAATACATTATAATTTAACTAAAAAAATCTAATGTTCTCATAAAAAATTCCTAAATTGCCTGTTTTCGTCATTTTTAGGCTTTGATATGCTAGTTTTAGAATTTTATGCCTCATCAAAGCCTAAAATGATGGGTTCAAAGAAGGAGCACTATGCCACATGTTAGCCCAAAAATGTATACTCTCTTTTTGATAATAATACGTAAAAAGATATTTTTTGATTGTATCAAATTAACCAATAAAATATCAAAATAAAAATGAGTATTACTTATTATTTTCACAAAAATTACTCACTTATTTTACTTTCTTTCTCCTAACTAACTATCTGCATTCATAACAAATCACCTTCTCACCCTTTTTCATTAATTTTTGTGTGAAACTATTTATACATATTAATATGAGACAGAGGGGGTAAACGGTATTCATATTCGAATTTAAGCCTCCGATTGTTTGGAAAAAATATTTTTCATAAAATATTTTCCCCCACCTTTACCCCTAACCACTATCGAAACACCTAACCCCCACCCCCACCCACTCCACCCCACCCCACCCCCAACCCCTCTCGTCATTTTTTTTATCTCATATCAAAATTATTTTTTAACACTTTCCTGTCGCCCCTCCAACCCCACTAGCACCCCCACCCCTTCAAAAAAAGTTAAAGAAATACTAATATTAAAATTATTTTTTAACAACTCCCTTATCACCCTCTACCCTCAAACCACCCCCACCCCCATCAAAAAATACAACTCATATTAAAATTATTTTTTAAAATCTCCCTTGCCGTCCCTCAACAATCCACCCCACCCACAGCCATCCTCCCCCACTCTAAGTCACTCACCAACCCATCCCAACCCCTTCACCCCTACCCACCCACCTTATTTCCACCACTCTATCCTATCCTAATACTAATGTGGGGACCCCAACTTGAAACCTAACACGTGCCCCGAGCGGGAGAGTTCCCTTACTAACAAAAATCACCTGAATTTTAAAACTTTTACTTCATTTGAAAAGAAAACCAATTTTCATACTTCCATTATAAAACTAACTCAAACATCTCCACTTGGAGAAAAGTTATAACAACTTTGAAAAGATAACATGTTTTAGTTACAAAATACTACAGATGTAAAGTTATACAAAAGTTGTTTTATATATACAACTCCACAAAAGAGTAACCTCAAAATACCATTCTTACCAAACCATTTCTATACTTATTACATCACAAATACAATATACCAAGACATTTCCAACCTTCTACATCAAGGAAAATGGGTAAACTATCCATGCACATCTATTTACCAACTACTTCAACCTTCATCTTTACTTTAACACTATCATTTCAACCTAAACAACACTACCATCACCAAGTCTAACTTCAAATCATTCAATGACCCTTCCAACTCAAACAAAATTGTTCTAAAATACCAAGAACCATTTCTTACAAACAAATATCAACTTGAACCTTGAATGAACAATTATTTGAAAGAAATCATAATAACTTACACATTTATAATTTACCCCTTTCAACCTCAACCTCAACCAAACCAATATATCATCACTTCATTATATTCCTAAAAAATCATTTCCACCTCTTTCAACTCTAAGAAAAATGCTCCCCAAAGTGACATTAAACATTGATACTTGTTAGGATTTAGGTCCTAAACACAATTGCTAGATTGATAAAGATGAAAGCACAAAATAACACAATAGCAATATCGAAACAAAATTGAAAAACAATGAACACAAGAGATTTACGTGGTTTACCAACTTGGCTACATCCACGGGCGACGGAGAATCAATTCACTATAATCAAGAAGAGTACAAGGAGAATCAAGGTGAAAACCTTTCACACAATCTCACAATCTCTCACAATAGTAAATAATCTAGCTTGTTTCTATCTCTCTCTCTCCAAGGCATCACTAAGGAACAAAAAACAAAAGGAGTATTTATATGTCTAGGGCAGAAACCAAACAGAAGCCAAACACCGGCCAAGCCCAGCCCACGCATAGGAATCCTGACGCCGCGAGGCGCCCGCCTCAAGGGATACCAGGCGCCCGCTTGGGATTTGCCAAGGCCACGCCATCCTTTCGGCCGTCGAGGCGCACGCCTCAACAAGGTCATGCAGCCCCCTCAAGGCCAACAGCCAGGCCACCATCTTCTGCTATCCATGCGCCCACCTCAGTCAGAGTGGGGCGCCCGCCTCGGACACAGAACACACGCTCCTCCTTTTGTCAACCAATTGTGAGTCACCCCAACAATACTTCAATTCTTTCACTTTAACAACAATACCATACCAAAACTTAAATATACTACATTCCACCTATTTCAACTAATCCCAAATTTATTTCAACTCATTCCAACTCTAAGCAAAATGTACCAAAGGCCCATGCAATACTTGTATATCAACCTTTACACTTCCAACCAAACCATTATACCAACACTTCCTAATCTTCATTCAAAACCTATTTCATTTCATTTTAAAACCAAATAAAATAGTCCAAATCAACATGCAATATTTGTAACCTCAAACGAGCAAGATTAGAAAGAAAACATAATAATTTACCTCAAATAATTTGAAAATAAGAAAATATTTCTCAGGCTAAATACGATTTTCTCGGCTTCACGAACAATAATACGAAGACGGATCGAAAAACGAAAAAAAAAATGAATTTACTATGAATTTAGGAAGGAAGAGTTAGGGTTTAAGCTTCCATGAAATTAAAGAAGAGAAATGAGCTGAGAAAAGAAAAAGGAAGCTTCTCATATTATTAAACAAGGATAAACATTCCAATTCTTCATGTAGGCTCCTCCAAGGTTGACAAATATACCACTCACAACCTTAACTTTTCACTATTACACCTCCATACTTATAAACTTTTATTTAACTTTCAAATATTATAATTTCACTACAATATTTCCTATTTATTTCATTTAGACATTTAATAAACTGATAAAAAAATTCAAATTTAGACATAAATGAGATGCTAGACATCCCACCCCCAGGTGCCCAACTAATCAAAAAAAAAAAAAAAAAAAAAAAACTGATAAAAAAATCCATTTTTTTTTTCCAAAAAAATAATAATATTTTTTTTTATAATTTTCCATCTTACATGTTTTTTTTTTGTAAATACCATCTTTTTTAGTGAGTTTTTTTTTGTAATAAACCCATTATTTATCCACCTAATCACACTACTCTCTCTTTTATTGTTGTCGTCAACGTGGCTTATAATTTGTGTCTATCACACAAACATGCATACAATTCTTCATTACTACCTGCCCAAGTTAGAGATGATAGTTGATAAAGGTGGTTTTAGTAACTTCACTAATAAATGGACTCATTAATTTTATTTTATTTTATTTTATTTTATTTTGAAATAACTTGAAAAGTTTCTTGAGGATCTTTATCTATCCATGAGATAATTCTATCATGTTGACCTGATATGCATGATGTTTGACATTGCGAGGCACTTTGGTACCTAAAAACTTATTCATGCATGCGCAAGTCAATTATCAAGTATGACTTGATAGCATATACTCCCTCCGTCTCACGTTAGTTGAGACTTCTTTCCCTTTTGGGCCGTCCCACGTTAGTTGAGACTGTCCAAAATGGCAAAGAAATCTTCACTATTTATCCCACTCATTCTCTCTCCTATTTCACTTTTACACTCACAACATTCTCTCTCCTAACTATTCCTCCCACTCATTCTCTCTCCTATTTAATTCTTCATACTCACAACATTTTCTTTCACTTTTTCTCTCACTTACTTTTCCTTAATTTGTGTGCCCAAAAAGTTAGTCTCAACTAACGTGGGACGGAGGGAGTATCCTATTTCTTCAGTGACATTTCATCGAATGGAGCCAGAAGGAAAGATCAAAGATTGTTACGCGATTGCAATCTGCCAAAAATCAAAACGTGTGAAAATATAACTGCGGATAAGACTAAAAATCTAGTGAAAAGCTGATATAAACAAAATCAGGAAAAAGGAAAATCACAATCGGTGCTGATTTCAAATCTCACGTGAGATAATCATCAACAATTACAAGTGCGAGAGTGTTGTTTGATGAAGAAGATTAAAAAGTGAAAATAAATGGCTGACCATGAAAGCCTTTCTGTTGATGATTATGATTGTAGCGTGAAATTACGCGATCAGGAACGCCATTGCAGCTGCAGTTGTTGAGAATCAAATTCATGTGTCTTTGTATAGAGAGGAGAGAGAGTGAGAAAGACACTGTTGAAGACGAGATAAACCTCTAGCAAATAATCCTAACGACTGAGATCACATTTAACACTTTTGTATATCCCATTAACCCTCGTGATCCAACGGTTATAAATTATTAGGACCGACATCATCATTTATGGCCCTTTCAAGCATAACTTTTATCTGCATTGAAACGAATAAAATTTCAGAAGACTCAGAACCATACTAAAGGAAAAACGAAATTGATAACGATGTAAAAAACTGGAAACTAGTGTATTGATCATCTGTTGCGGGATTCCAGCCAGTAATCAGGCCATCCTAAGCAGTGGTGGAGCAAGAAATTTTTGAAAGGGGGGTAAAATATTTTTAATGAGTAAAAGAGGGAAAATAAAATTTAGTGCATTTTTTCATCACACAAGCGGGGACAAGTTTCAATAAATTATACTAAAACCACTAAATTCTTAAAATAATTGCACCTTTTCTTAATCACATGGGGAAATTGCCCCCTCTAGACCATGGGTAGATCCTCCGGTGATCCTAAGAGTACGGACACATAAAATTCATATATACAAGTATAATTGCATAAATTAATGTGAACGACGACGATGAAGGGACAGTACTCACAGTAGTAATTTTTTGTTTATTTTGTTCCTTTATTTTAAGATGAAGGGACAGTACTCACAGTAGCAGTCACCAGGAAGTGAACGACGACGACAAAGCAAGTGAACGACGACGACTGGTATGGTTTAGGTTAGCGACTTGGGTTAGGGAAAACTGTAAACCGTAAAGTCAATTTGATTTTGGGGGAAACCGAAACGTTTGGTGTACGAGGACGCGGGTCTAACCATGTGGATCCGGTTTCGGGTAAACCCATGAACACCTCTATCGAGTACCCAAACATGTTCGACCCGACTCGACCCTAAAAATGAACCCATTATCATAGCCGAACTCGACCCGTCTGCTGGAGGTGAATCCAGTCGGGCAATGATTATTCGGGTCGGTCTCGAATTGACTCGCGGGTAACCCGCCCGAATTGACACCCCCAGTTAAAAATAAGTAATTTTAAAAGAAAATTTAACAATTTTTGTTTGTGTATTTTGTAAATAAACAAAATAGTGAAAAATGGAAAAAATTGAATTTAAGGGATGGACTATGTAATTTCTAAAGTAGGATATTAAGTTTTTTGTCCACTTTGTTAACTTTCGTCCAATTTGTTTAACGTCCATCCAAAAATGCACCATATATTGTCAGAAAATGTCAGCTTTAGGATAAAAATGTCAAAATTAAAACATTTGTGATCAAACTGCAACTCTCGTTAAACTTAAAGGGCACTAATGTGCATTGTCCCAAGATTTGAAGTACGTACAAATTTCAGGGCGGAATTATCCTTTTAATATTTTTTCCCCTAGGGTTCTTCAGTCGCGAGGGTTCAAGGACTCCAACACTGTCAAGAAAATTCATCTCCAAATTCAAATTTCCTCTAAGCAGGTGAGTGATTTCCAGATTTCATCAAATTCGAACCATCTAATTTCCATGATTAAATTCATTTGCAAACTTAGAACTTTACCCCATTTGAGGGCTTATTTGCCTGTTAATAGACTGCTTTCTTGCCCACTATCATCATCGTCATCAGTAACTCTCAATTCTCCCTCAAATTCATCAAATCAGGAATCATTTGTAGTCAATTACCTCATAAATTCATGTGGGTTTCATCCAGAATCAGCTCTTTCTGCTTCCAAGCGTTTGAAATTCAAAACCCCTAATAAACCAGACTCTGTGCTAGCCATTTTCAAGAACCATGGATTCACTAATACCCAGATTCTAGATATCATTAAGAAATATCCGAGAATCCTCACATGTAATCCCGAAAAATCCCTTTTGCCCAAATTTGAATTTTTCAGCTCTATTGGCTTTACCACCCCCGACATTGTTAGAGTTGTAAGTACAGCACCAAATATCTTGAGATATAGCATGGAAAAAAAATTTATCCCATCTTATAACTTCTTCCGGGATCTACTTCAATCGGATGAAAGAACTATTAGTATGTTAAAACGATTTCCTTATTTGTTGACTTATGACCTTGGCGTTTACGTGGTGCAAAATATTCAAATTTTGCGAGATGAAGGTGTGCCCGAATCAAAGATTATATTTTTTGTTACCTACCATTCGAGATCTCTGATGATGAATACCGATAATTTTCAAAATCTTGTGGAGGATGTCAAGGAAATGGGATTTAACCCATCCCTGCATACTTTTCTGTGGGCGTTAAATGCACTCAAGTGTATGAGCACATTGACGTTTGAGAAGAAGGTGGAGGTTTATAAAAGATGGGGTTGGTCTTTAGATGATGTTCTTGTGGCTTTTAAGAAATATCCTTTGTGTCTGTCCGTCTCCGAGGATAAAATTACGAGGGTAATGGATTATTTCATCAACAAAATGCATATCAAACATTCTCTCCTTGTGAATACCCCGCTACTCTTTTCATTGAGCTTAGAGAAGAGGATTATTCCTAGGTGTTTGTTTTATCACATTTTGTTGGATAAAGGTTTAATCAAGAAGAAAAAGGACAATAGCTCTCTTATTGGATGGGTGGGGGCATCGGAAAATAATTTTATCAAAAGGATTAGAACGAATTTTGAAAAGGAGGCGCCTGAACTTCTGAAGCTCTATCAGGAAAAGTTGAATTCTGCAAAATGACTGATGAATCTGCAGTGGTCATGCCATTATTCATATTTCTTTACTTGTTCCTTTTAGCTGAAAGAGTTATGAGAAGGAAGCTTCAGAGCTGGTGAAGGTACTGAATTTGGATCTAGTAAAATCTACATTAATCTGTGGTTATTCTTGCGTCCTTCAAATTTTGATAATTACTTTATTTTTATTCCATTTCAAGGATGTTGAATTCTTTATTTCTCCATCTAACAGTTGTATGTTGATGGCTGCTTTGCGGTATCGAGTTTTTGTTACAATAGAATCGTTAAACAATTTCCAATTATCATTGTTATTTTGGAAACTAATTGAGAGGTCATGCTATAAATATTTGGATATGTAGTACTACCTCCCTTCCAAAATGTCGACGGAGGAGTAGGAAGTTAAGTTTCTATTTTTTCTTTTCTAAACAGCACCTGTTTATGTCCTCTCTTCCTCCCCCAACCTCCCTACCTCTCTCTTGCCAACACAGTCACACGCACGCGCACACACACACACACAATGCTCCTTGTACATTTTCCTTAACTTAAGCCTGTTTTAATGCTCATTTCTTCTCCAAATTCTCCAACTCATCAAAAACCACAATCACTTACTGTCTCTTACGTAATAAATACAAGCAAATTTCCTTCAGAAAAATCTTTTCCAGATTCCAGTTACATTAACCTTTGAATTCAACAGTTCCTTACAAAACAAGCGTATCTTCATTGACTTAGAATGATTCTGACGAAAGAGATCTGTAATACTTTGAATCTGCAACAACCGATGAATCTGCAGTGGCCATGTCGTCATTCAACTGATGAAGCTCCGGAGCTGGTTTAAGTGTTCGGAATATAAATTCTGGTTTGTGTATTTTAAGCTCATATGGTAGATGATATTCAGAATGATCGCAAAGGGGAAGTCCCCGTGATGGGATTTAACACTTAGCAAACAAAGTTTTTATCTCCAGTTTGTGTGCCCAGTTTATTGATTGGTCAGTAACTCAAATGGCCAAGACTAAGCAAACTACAAGCACAAAAATAACTGAGAAATCTTAAAAACAACCGAGAAAATCAATAGTTAGAACTAATCACAACAAATAAATGATAAATAGACTCTTCAGTTTATAAATGTCAAAATCACTATAAATAAATGTGAAACATACTACATATTCTAAGATCAATACACAGTTATTAAGCTCATATACATGTCAAACTGATAAATGATGTTTATTAGTTGTTTAAGGACACACTAAGCACAAAACCCGATAACTGAATGATGTCAAACAATGAAGGAAGAATAATAACTGAGAAAAGAAATTGCAAGTGATTTGTCAAATGTATGAAAACTTAAACTCGAAATAACAGATCATTGATTTCTCCATTGTTCTCAATGCCATTGCACTACATATGTTCTGGTTACTACATGTCTTTTTCATTTATACGTTAACAACCAAAAGATGCCATGCACAAAACATATTGTATCTTCATACAGTCACCACAATCAAATTACATTACAGACACTTTCTTTTCATCATTCAGAAATTTAGTAAAAACTTTTGCCCTAAATTGATACGCTTCATACTTTTCATAGCTCTTCCTCACAACTCCCCGATCAAAGTAGTACTTGCAATTCATAAGAACGTGAATTCCACAATCAAGACTTGGCAAATGTTTTTGTGGTGTATCTTCAACTTCAATGAACTTATCAGTTGGAGAATATTCTCAGTTACTGGTCAATAACACAATGCAAATACTAATCAAACATTAAACACAAAAATAACTGTGAAGTAGAATTCTCAATTTATAGGTTTAATCAGACAGTTGATAAATGAACACAGAGTGAGAGTTACAATGTCAAATGTAGCGATTTAGGAGTGAGTGACTTTGAATCGTTGAGACAATGTAATTTTATTTTCATCCTCACAAGTTAACGCATTGCAAAATTTTCAATTGTTGAATTAAAGGGAAATATGAAGTGCCGTTTAACTTGCCCAAGGTTTGGTCCTCTAGAAGAGAGGTTATTTCACAAGAAATCCTGCTGCAGCGAAATTTTCTGTTAGAGATTAACCAGAGTACTGGATTTCGAATCACCACAGCCGTGACTGTGGTTACTGGTACTGTACTTGTCCTTTTATTTTTGCACGTGGTTGTACTTTGTACATCCTTCAATAATTCTAGGATGATATTTTTAGTCTTGAATACTAACTACTATGTTTAGATTTTTTATTGATTTAGTTGAATACTGCTATGTTTGAAAATTTGTATGTGATTTAGAAAACGGAGTTAACTTAGGAGATCAAAAAGTGTTTATTCCTAATTTTCGTTTCCTTCTCAACATTCCATTTGCGTATATGTAAAATTCTGAATATTACACGTCTAATTTATGATTCCAGGGTTGATCAACGGGCATACCCCTTTCCCCCATATTTTCATATGCTCTTCAACTAGTGAATCATTTTTCTTTTTCTTTTTTCATTTCATTTCATGTAAACACAAAAGGACTGCCCTGTGCCCAAGTCTCCCACACCGCATAGCATGGAGTTACGTCTGTCTACTTTGGCACAATACATTTTTTTGACCACTGTGCTTAGGTTCAAGTACTTCTTAACTACTTTACTTTTAATCTCCATTTCAGTAATTCTACCAAAATTTCTAATTTTGCGCAATTATTGACGTGTCCAATGGTAGAAGATGACCTCAAGCCTTCTACCTTTGAGCTTAAACAGTTTGGTTTTCTTCCACTTTAAATACCAAAAATAATGCCTCATCATATCTTGTTTACTCCCCCTGTCCCTAAATGAATGTCCATTTTCAACTTTGAGAGACATTTAAGAAAGTTAATTTCTAGCACTTTTAATTGCATAAATACATAAACAACCCTAATGATCTCACTACGTGACACCATGATTGTAAATGTGAATTTACAACATGACGATCGATGAGGGAGAGTTAGTAACTTCTCCAAAAAAAATTGATATTCATTTAAGGATGGAGGGAGTAGTATTTAAGCTTATATTCTCAAATGTTCGAATTTAAATGTTTCAGCTGCAAATTTGGTTGCCACACATGCAGCATACGCTTTAAATAAGGAACACATATTGGTGAGAAATTCTTCTTGAGCTTTCCTATGTTTGATTCAGCCTAAAAAACAGCATATTTTCCGTTTGGACACTCCTTCTATTAAAGTTTATATGTATTGCAATATCTCATATTATTTAACTATTTTATCTACTTATCCATGTTTAATCTTTGTAAAACTAAATAAACCATAAACATGACGCACGACACCTTAACATATATTCGGTGCTAAATAGACTAGCAATTCAGATGCTCTCCTTCAGAGTGGTTTTACTGATTTCACTCTGTACTCATTGAAAAAGTATTGTGTTTGAACTGCGATTATGGTTTAGGGATTTAGTGAAAGGTACCCTGCGCATCTCAAGAACCACAATTGTTTTCTTTCAAGTCAGGAAGGATCTGCTTCATCTGTTTACACTCTGGTTGATGGAAGCCTTGGAGACTGGTTCGGAGGCCTCTTATATTCTGTTGGCCAGCAGGCAAATGAAGCTGTTCAGGATCAGTTATCTGCTCTCAGTTTCACCAGGTTCATCCATGATTATTCTTTTGGCATCCAGGAGTTTAAAGCTCTAATATTAGGACGATTGTTCATACTTGGGTGGTCTGTTCTATTTGCGTCTGCAGTTTGGCAGTTATATTTGGTGCTGGGCTAGTAACTCGCCTTTCCCCTTGTACGTTAAGCGTTCTGCCACTGACCCTTGGTTATATTGGTAAATAATTTAACTCTTGCTGCAAAAAGATCTTTGACAACTTAGTATTACTCCTCATTCTGTCTTAAGCTGATTTTGTTCTGGTTGCAATCATCCAGGAGCATTTGGCTCTGGGAAAAGTAGAGCTCAGGTAATTACCTTGTTGGCATCCCTTCTAACAGTTCTTGCTTCATATTTTCATTTTATCTTTTATGCTTTCAAAGATCTTTGGAATATCTTCATTAAGTTGAGATCAAATTAGCAAATACAATACTTCCACAACAGGAAGTTTGACTGTTCAGTCACATCCTCTTTTCTGGATCAAACTTGAATTGTTTTGGTCAAGTCCCTATACAATTATAATTTACATGCTAAGATACTCTTATTTTTTTATGATATATGTAACCAGATTGTGGGAGATTCGATTGCTTTTGCTTTGGGTTTGGCAACTACGGTAGCACTACTTGGCGTAGCAGCCTCGGTTGCTGGTAAGGCATATGGACAGGTAGGGCAGGGACTACCATTGGCTGCTTCTGGTTTGGCTGTTGTTATGGGCCTAAACTTGCTAGGGGTAATTTTCATGCTTCTCCACTATCATTTGATGATTATTATGTTCATAGATTTTAATGTATGACTTGATTAACAAGGTCAATAGAACATGAAAATGGAGAAGTGGTGGCCTGAGCTAATTTCAAAGATAGGTTGATATACCATTTTTTGGCCCTTAGAAATGTATCTGCATCTTGTTGTTAATGTTGTAGTTTTGCGAGCTGATATAGAACTTGAGTTAAGTAGAGAGATTAGTTGTTGAGGTGTAGGTTCACCTTGCTGCCTGTAGCTCTTTTGAGTAATTATGGGAGCATATATTTGTAGTGGTCTTGATATATCCGTGTCTTAGGCACGGATTCCTTTTATGTTTCTTATATATATTGACTAGAGGTGGCTGCAGTATAAATAAGAGTTTGCTCAACTCAATTCTTATTACTTCACGCCTTGCCTTTTCTTTGCTTGCAAATATTGCAGATAATAGAATTACAACTTCCCTCGTTCTTTGACAACTTTGATCCTCGTGTGGCTGCTGCCAATTTTCCTTCAGGTAACAGATCTTCCAACATTATAGTGAAATTCCTAGCCATAGTATTTCTGCCTAGCCAGCCGTCTAAACTCTAAACCTAAGTGTCCATTTACTCGTTAATTCAAATTTTCAGGTATCCAAGCCTATTTGGCTGGCCTTACATTTGCTTTAGCTGCATTTCCTTGCAGTACGCTGGTGCTGGCCACCCTTGTTGGTTATGTAGCAACATCCAAGGTAGTTTGCTACGCTAGGTTTATTGAATTGCAGTTGAGCAGTGACTTTCTTCGTGAAAGTCAAATGATTTAAGTAAATTTTCATGTTTCGTACTATGTTTTCAATTTGAGCAACTTGTTATGCTTGTCATGAACTGGGAAGATGGTTTGATAATAAACGCTTGCACGAGTTCCAATCTAATGCATAATGGAAGAAAGAAAAGTTGAGTTAGAATTGTAGATTGTTTTTTTTTTTTTTTGAAATAAAATGTAGCTTCTGTCTATTGATGTTTCATGCAACCGTTACCTAGTGCATTTGATTTAATAATCAGTTTCAATTTCCAAATATATCATCGTCTTCATGAATTACAGATTCCCCATTCCAACAGGATCCAATAATAGGCGGCAGCTTACTATTGACCTACACGACGGGCTATGTAGCTCCTCTACTTCTTGCTGCTTCTTTTGCTGGAGCACTTCAGGTATACTACCTCCGTCCCGTATAACATAACACTTTGTCCATTTTGGGTGTCTCATATATCATTACACTTACCTAAAATTGACATCTTTTAATACTTCTTTATTCAATGGGACCCACTTGCATACCCACAACAACCATCCATTTACTATTCCCTACCTCACCTTCTCTCTCCTACCTCACTTTTCTTACTCACAACACTTACACCACTTATACTTTTTATTAATATCCGTTCAAAAACACAAAGTGTAATGGTATATGGGACGGAGGGAGTATAAACTTATTCGACTTGAACAAGCCTTGTTCAAACCGCCGACTTCTGTTCTTTCTTTCTTTCTTTCTTTCTTTCTTCCTTCACTAACCGTTTCTCTCTCTGGTCATATGGTTCAAAAATTGCACATGCACTACTTAACATGCAGTCTACTTGGCAAGTTTACTTGCAGCAATTGCTGGGGCGACTTCTGTTATTCATTTTGATACTTAAGTTAGAGCTTTTTTAAAAAATACATCCCATGGACATGTGCAGAGTCTGCTGTCATTCCACAAGTTCTCAGCATGGATTAACCCTATGAGGTAACACCTATAATTATTACTCCGTAATTTGAGCAAACCAACTAGTTTTTGTAGCACTCATCAACTGCCACATTAGCAATCCGGTTGCAAATTGAAGGCTGAATATATGCCAATGAAGACCTATATCACCTGCTACAATTGTCATTGCAGACTTTTGGGGACCATTTTTTTTCTGATGCATGTTTATATTTTTTTGCTTTTGCAGTGGTGCACTCTTATTAGGAGGAGGTGTATATACCCTTTTGGACAAGGCCTTCCCATCATCAACGGTAATGTAGATATTTAAAGTTAAAAGTTTTGCTAAAAAAAACTTACGGAAACACAGAATTTGATTCTAAAATATTTACGTAGTAATTGCTTTTTCTCGCTATGCAAAGCATTGTACACCTCATTATTTAGTTGTATAAACTTGACATTTAAAGAATGTCACCGATCAATTAGGTCATCAAATCCACCCTTGTGTTTTTTTTTTGGGCTGCTACAAACTAGAAGCTATTAGTGTATAAACTTTGACATTTGAAGAACAATGGAGCAATAACAGAACAGCTTTCTGTTATGGCCATCTGATTAACTGAATATCTAAGGTATTACAAATATGGTCCAAGTGATTAGAGGCGGACATACTTAGGTGCAAGCAGGTGCAGTTGGCCCTCCTTGACTTTTTTTTTTTTTTTTACACTAAACGACGTCGTATCACTCAATAGTATAAATAAAACCTTCCGCCAATAGAATTAGAATAGCAAAAAGAGAAAATTAAAGGATTGTATCTGGGACGAACGACGGACGAACGACGGAGGGGCTCTACACCAAAGCGATCGACCGAAGCGATTTACTGATTCACACTCTTTGATTCTTCCCTATTCAAATATTTAGGTAATAACTTCATCTTTGTCGATTTTTTCATTCTGTTATGTCGATTTCTCAATTAGGGTTAGAAATTTATTTTGATTTGAAATTTCGGATTTTCAACCCAATTGGTTCTTTAATGAGAGTTAAATTGTTGAAGTCAGTGTTATGTTTGTTTTGTTTGGTCTCAAAATTGAATTTTGAAATTTGGGATTCTTCCCTATTGATTTTTCATTTGTTACTGCTTCTAAATCTTTATTTCCTCTTGTAGAAAATATATGGATAAATGCTATAAAAGAGCTGCGTCTGAATGTCACCACCGGTAGTAGAGGCTGAACGGTTGAAACAAAGTCGTGGAGATTTCAATGTGAGTGAACTTCCTCATGATCCCGGACTAAGGAAAAAAAATAGAAGAGTATCATCCTGATTTGAAGGATCAAATCCGACGCGAGTATCTTCAAAGAGGTCCATGTCAGCCCAAAAATCACGTGTTTGTGCAAACACAAACTGCACAAGGCGCTCGAAGGTTCGTATCAACTTGGTTTAAAGAATTTCCGCGTTGGTTAGAGTATAGCATTTCCAAAGATGCAGCTTTTTGTTTGTTTTGCTATCTGTTTAAACCAAATAATAGTGCAAAAGGAGGAGCGGATTGTTTTAGTGATGTTGGCTTCAGAAATTTTAGGAAAAAGTCTATTTGCGCGATCACGAGGGGAAGCACAATAGCTTTCACAACCAAGCTCTTCAAAAAAGTGACATCTTGCTGAATGGGAATCAGCATATCCGAAACATTATCAAACTTTTTGTAGAGCATTCTCGAGAAGATTATTGGGTTCGGTTGGGAGCATCATTTGATTGCATTCGGTTTTTTTTTAGACAAGGTCTTGCCTTTTCGAGGTCATGATGAGTCAGAGAACTCAAGCAATAAAGGTAACTTTCTTGAGCTATTGCAGTTTCTTGTTGATCACAACGATGAAGTGAGAGATGTTGCATTGGAACTTGCTTCGGGAAATCATAAATTGACTTCACCGAGGATACAAAAGGATATAGTAAATGCTGCTGCTACAGAAACTACAAATGTTATTTTTCGAGATATGGGTGAATCATTTTTCTCTATTCTTGTTGATGAATCTAGAGATGTCTCGATGAAGGAGCAGTTGGCTATTGTTTTTCGTTATGTGGATAAAAATGTGTGCGTCTTTAAGTCTTTTATAGGTATTGAACATGTGTATAGCACCACTGCTATGTTACTTAAGCAATCTATTGATGCATTACTTTCTAAACATGGGTTAAGCATTTCTAGGCTTCGTGGTCAAGGTTATGATGGGGCAAGTAATATGAGTGGAGAGTTTAATGGGTTGAAGACACTTATCTTGAAGGAGAACCCAAGTGCTTTCTATGTTCATTGTTTCGCAAATCAACTTCAACTAGCTCTTGTTGGTGTCTCTAAGAAACATGAAGTGATCGAAGCCTTTTTCACATCTGTTTGTTAGTGTTGTAAGCCTTGTTGGAGCATCTTCTAAACGGCGGGATATGCTTTGTATTTTTGCTTAGAACCCACTTTATCATAAGCTATCTCATCCAACACATCAATAATGGAAGAAAACATGATAGTAAAATTTATAAGAGTACCAAATCTGAGCTCCAACGTGTGTCACAAGAGCGTTTGATCTCTATTTCTTGATTGAGACATTTTCCACTTGTAAGTTCTCCACTATTAAGTGCCTCGACAACTTTGATAGTTTGTTTTTCTCGAAGTATATCCCGCCGTTTGGAAGATGCTCCAACAATGCTTACAACACTAGCAACAGATGTGAAAAAGGCTTCGATCACTTCATGTCTCTTAGAGACACCAACAAGAGCTAGTTGAAGTTGACGTGCGAAACAATGAACATAGAAAGCACTTGGGTTCTCCTTCAATATAAGTGTCTTCAACCCGTTAAACTCTCCGCTCATATTACTTGCCCCATCATAACCTTGACCACGTAGCCTAGAAATGCTTAACCCATGTTTAGAAAGTAATGTATCAATAGATTGCTTAAGTGACATAGCAGTGGTGCTTAACACACGTTCAATACCTATAAAAGACTCAATTACATACCCATTTTTATTCACATAACGAAAAACAATAGTCATCTGCTCCTTCACCGAGACATCTCTAGATTCATCAACAAGAATAGAGAAAAATGATTTACCCATATCTCGAAAAATAGCATTTGTAGTTTCTGTAGCAGCAACATTTACTATATCCTTTTGAATCCTCGGTGAAGTCAATTTATGATTTCCCGAAGCAAGTTTCAATGCAACATCTCTCACTTCATCGTTGTGATCAACAAGAAACTGCAATAGCTCAAGAATTGCTTGAGTTCTTTGACTCGTCATGACCTCAAAAGGCAAGACCTTGTCTCAAAAGAAATCGAATGCAATCAAATGATGTTCCCAACCGAACCCGATAATCTTCTCGAGAATGCTCTACAAAAGGTTTGATAATGTTTCGGATATGCTGATTCTCATTCAGCAAGATGTCACTTTTTTGAAGTGCTTGGTTGTGAAAGCTATTGTGCTTCCCCTCGTGATCGCGCAAATAGACTTTTTTCCTAAAATTTCTGAAGCCAACATTACTAAAACAATCCGCTCCTCCTTTTGCACTATTATTTGGTTTAAACAGATAGCAAAACAAACAAAAAGCTGCATATTTGGAAATGCTATACTCTAACCAACACGTAAATTCTTTAAACCAAGTTGATACGAACCTTCGAGCGCCTTGTGCAGTTTGTGTTTGCACAAACACGTGATTTTTGGGCTGACATGGACCTCTTTGAAGATACTCGCGTCGGATTTGATCCTTCAAATCAGGATGATACTCTTCTATTTTTTTTTTAGAGTGACCGGGAAGTTCTAAAAAAGTATCGTAATGTCCAAGAAGTTCCTTCACCATGTTGTATTATAGATGCAGTATTATATTCAAATATGAGTGAATATAATAATATTGCATACAGTATTATATATTACTGCATAAGAACTTCCATGTCATTTCGATTTAATGAGGAACTTGAGGGGAAGTGATTTGTTCCAAAAGGAACTTTCGGGTCAAATTCCCATTTTTTTTCCTTAGTTCGGGATCATGAGGAAGTTCACTCGCATTGAAATCTCCATGACTTTGTTTCAACCGTTCAGCCTCTACTACCGATGGTGACAATTCAGACGCAACTCTTTTATAGTATTTATCCATTTTCAACCGGAGGAAATAAAGATTTAGGCTCCATTTGTTTAGCGTAAAACATTTTCCGGAAAATGATTTCCTGCAAAATGTTTTCCGAAAAATGAAAATATTTTCCGAAAAATGAGATAAACATGTTTAGCGTAAAACATTTTCTCAATTTTCCGGTGCGAAACAAACACCGAAAAATGGGGAAAATGTTTTCCGGAAAACATTTTCCCCCAAACAAACGGAGCCTTAGAAGCAGTAACAAATGAAAAATCAATAAGGGAAGAATCCCAAATTTTAAAATTCAATTTTGTGACCAAACATAACACCGACTTCAACAATCTAACTCTGATTAAAGAACCAATTGGGTTGAAAACCCGAAATTTCAAATCAAAATCAAAATAAAATTCTAACCCTAATTGAGAAATCAACATCAGAATGAAAAAATCGACAAATATGAAGTTATTACCTAAATATTTGAATAGGGAAGAATCAAAGAGTGCGAATCAATCGCTTTGGTGTAGAGAATCAATCGCTTTGGTGTAGAGCCCCTCTGTCGTTTGTTCGTCGCATATACAATGCTATAATTTTCTCTTTTTGCTATTTTAATTTTATTGGCATAAGATTTTATTTATACTATGAGTGAAACGACGTTGTTTAGTGTAAAAAAAAAAAGTCAAGGAGGGCCGACTGCACCTGCTTGCAGTATGTCCGCCTCGGGGGGGTCTTGGTGGAATGGGAGGGAGATGAAAGAGAGAGATTGGAGTGGAGAAGAAACGCCATGGATAAGGATTTTAAAGACGATAATAACCCCAATGGCCTAGGCAACTTACCCATTCGGCCATTCCGAACCTGAGCAGGCAAAGGACAACAAATTTCGATTCAGGCAAATATAGTTTCACTTTTATTTTTTATAAACATAAATAAGGCCAAATATTTGTAAAAAATAGTTTTTCTAAGATTTTTGAAAAAATGTGTTTTGAAAAAAGGCAATAACATTTTTTTTGTAAATAATCTAAACTTGACACTTTACAAACATTTTTCAACATTAGCAATAACACTTTTTAATATTACTTGTACTCTTTTAAAACTACCACGGATACTCTTTTAAGATGCATGGTGATATTATTTTAAACAATCGGAACTCATTAAAACACGTTGACACTTTTCAACACTATCATTTTTTCATGTTATCAATGACACTCTTTTTAACATTACAATTGGCACTCTTTTAACACTACAACTAACACTATTTAAGGCATAGACTAACACTCTTCACACATCGACACTATTAAACACTTACACCGGCACTTCTTAAGGCACATACCGACACTTTTAAACACACATTAAACACTTACACTAGCATGTTGTAACATTATCACTCTTATTTTATAATATTAGAATTAACACTTGTTAGAAATCCGGTAGACAAAACGTTACAAAAAATAATTATTTTTCATAAGATTAACTCATAAATAACTATCTCATTTTTAACAAAATAAAATAAAAAATAGCAATATATAAACATTGGTTAATTCTAGTTCCCGCCCTGAAGTTGTTACTTGGGGATACATTCCAATGCCCAGCTCTTGTGAAGTTTTTTGACTAGGGATTAGACAACCGCTTCTGCGGCCGTTTGCTACGGGGCTGGTGCAACCAATCCATTTTTTTCCCCCAATTTTTTCTTTTTTGAATCAGCCACTTACATTAATTCTTTTTTTTGAGGTAAATATTAATTTGAATTAGTGAATGTTCCATATATATCAAATTACTTCAGAGAATCTACTCACCAACAGAGACGTGACTAATTACTGATAGCTCGCAACAAACGACAGCTGAAGCGGTCAGTCATGTCCAAATTCCCAGAGGGAGTAATGACATGCCATGGGTCCCCACAACTAAAAGCACATATTACAAACATAACATAATTTCATAGTAGAACTAAAATCTCTTGTAGTTTTCAAAATTCATTCACAGAAACATATAAAATCTAAGAATATGCTGGAAAAAGAATGACAACTCTATCTAACCCCAACTTATTTCCCCAAGTACAACTGGTACTAACGGAAATCCGCCCCGCGACAGAGAGACGAGAAAAAAAAAGAACTGTAACTGCATCCTCTACAAATAGTTTACAACTCCTTAGTTCAGGAGAAATACCTCCAATAAACATCTTGTCTCGTAAAATCTAGTCCTTTGGTTTACTATTAACTAAATAATCCCGGGTTTCAGCTCATGGCTTTGAGAACATCCCTTGAGTTAATGAAGAGAAATCGTAGTCTTTGGCAGTCTTTGTAGGAGAGGCAGATGGTACTGGAGATGTTGATTGCGGTCTTGAACCTCCAGAAGGCACCACACCATTAGTAGCATTTTGTTGCCCCACCGGGTAAACACTGATTTGAGGGAAACACGGCAAAGAGGAAAAAAATAAGAACATCCCGATCCTTCCCTTGGTGAAAATGACTTGGATTTCTTAAGATTACCAAAAACAATGCAATGGATAAGTCATCTAAAGCATTAACTGCCCTATATCTTCCAACAGAGATTA
Organism: Adenophora triphylla var. japonica; assembly: GCA_022495995.1. NCBI lineage: Eukaryota > Viridiplantae > Streptophyta > Magnoliopsida > Asterales > Campanulaceae > Adenophora > Adenophora triphylla. The sequence goes on from JAFEMH010002713.1 coordinate 278,555, forward strand.
TATATACATTCATACACATATATATAATCCTTTTATGTAATAATACAAATGTGTTCCCTTGACCCATGACAAAGCCAATTTTTTTTTTTTGAAAAGGGGGTCAAGTTGGCTTTAGGGATGAATATTATGATTACGACATCAAAGTTTATCATAGAAGGGAGCCAAAAATTTATATAGTGTAAACTTTACCAAATTCAAGGGGGTCAAATGAATAAATTTATTAATTTTAGAAGTAAAATTAATATGAGACAAACCATGGAGAAATATCGGGACAAAAAAAAAGATTTGCATATAGTTTTCATTGATTTGGAGAAGCGTATGATAAGGTGCCAAGAGAGGTACTTTGGTGGGTTTTAGCAACGAAAGGCGTTTCAAAAAAAATATATTGATATTATCAAGGACATGTAAAATAGAGTTATTACTAGTGTACGGACTAGTGTTGGGAAAACAGAAGAGTTTCCTATTACGATTGGAGTGCATCAAGGTTCTGCACTTAGTCTCTTTCTCTTTGCTCTGATAATTGACGAATTAACGAGGTCAATCCAAGAAGATATACCATGGTGTATGTTGTTCGCAGATGATATTGTGCTTGATGATACAAAAGAGTGTGTTGACAGTAAATTGAAGTTGTGGAAACAAACTTTGGAATCTAGAGGTTTTATACTAAGCAAAATTAAGACTGAATATTTGGAGTGTGATTTTAGCAGAGTTGTAAGCAGGGAGGTAGGGGTGATCACATTCGATGGAAAGATTGTCCAAGCTTTTTGAGTTTTTTTCACTATCTTGGATCAATTATCCAAAAGGATGTAGAAATGGATGGAGATGTGACTCATAGAATTAAAACAGGTTGGTTGAAGTGGAAGAGTGCCACAAGGTTTCTATGTGATCCTGACATGCCCCATAAATAAATGAAAAATTCTATCGCACGGCAATTAGGCCGACACTGCTTTATGGCACTGAATGTTGGGCCATGAAACATGAATGTAGCGGAGATGCGTATACTACGATGGATGTGTGGGCATACAATAAATGATCGATTGAGGAATGAGGTGATCAGGGGTAAAGTAGGAGTTGCGCCTATTAAGGATAAAATGAGAGAGAATCGACTAAGGTGGATTGGTCATAAGAGACGAATACCGAGTGATGCACCGGTTAGAAGGCCTGAAGACTGGAGAACTGATAAGATGGCGAGGGGTAGGGAAAGACCCAAACAAACTTAATAGGGTGATTGAAAATAATATAAATTTACTTGGATTAGAAGAAAATATGGCGTTAAAGAGGCCGGATTGGAGGGCAAAATTTTATGTGGGTGATGGGCGTTGATTTTTTTTTTATTATTATTATTATTTTCATTTTTGCTATCTATTATATATTTATTCTTTTTATATCACTATTTTTTATTTTTTCTGCTTCTCTTTTCATTTTCTATTTCCCCCCCCCACCCCACCTATTTCTTCTTCTAACTTATTTTTTCTTACATCTTTTCTTGCACAATGATGACATACGAGGATTCATGTTAGCCGGACCCAAATTTTTTTGGGACTAAGGCTTTGTTGTTGTTGTAAGCATACCAAAACTGAAGGTCAAGCGACCCCATGCCATTAAGCTGACTTCGCAAAGTCACCTTAACCATCATGTCCAGTTCACCACTACAACAGGCAATACTAGAGGGCAGCACTCAAAATTTTAATGATGCTCATTAAGGTCAGACCTAACAGCTAAAGGTGCCTTAACTATCATGTCCAGAATATTTATGATTTTTTTTCCTATCAAAAATCAACCTTTTCAAAATGACCATTAAATTTAAAATAGTCATTCATTTTGGGACGGAGGGAGTACTTTCATTGAGGATAATGATAGAAGAAAAATATACCACTAATAGTCAAATAGGAATATCTTTATGGGACAGAGAGAGTATTACAATACCTGGATGCTGGAAACTGAACAGAATTTCCAACTGGATGCGGAGCTCCCATATTTCCAATCTGGCCAAAACCAAGAAATAAGTAAAGTGCTGAGGTCAAAAACAACCATTACTTCAAATAGTACATGAGATAGAACAGACAGAAAGCATATACAGAAATAAAGCTACTTCAGTTTTCCCCCCAAGCGCTAGAACCTAAAGATTTTACCTGCAAATATTTCTCTAGGTCATTCTTCCCAGCAGCTGGCATTGTCATTCCAGGGAACCGGTAGCCAGCATTTGGCCAGTTTTGAAAGGGTGAATTGGTGCCACTGGATGCAGGCTGTTGTGCATTCCCAGGAAAGTTTGGTAAGGCACCAGATTTAGCTGCGGCAGCCATAAGTAGGGACTGCTGCTGTGCTAGCATAGCAAGTTGTTGCTGATGAAGAGCAAATGGTGAAACCATGCTTGACTGCAGGATAACAAAGAATACGATATAATATACTGGCAATAGAACAGGGGATTAGTTTACACCCCAAGACAAAGGTTAGCATTCAACGAAATAAATGAGAAAACGACAAAGCTAAGTCTACAAGAGCAAGGAACTTGATTTATTTGTATGGGAACGGAGCGAAACTGACTTCCTTCTACAGACCATACCTTCTCAAATAGGCTCATAATATCATTTTTAACATCTTTTTGTGGCTTCTCCGATACACTAGGGAGTGATATTGGAGGTGCATCTTTAAATAAATCTTCAACCCCAGCAGCAGGTTCACTCTTGTTTTCAACAGGTTTTGCAGGGCCTGAATTCGCAGTAGTTGATACTGCTTCAGCAGCTGAAACATGTTAAACATGAAAGTCAATTGACAATAATACAGAGCCATCATAACTATTTCAACTCCAAAGTTCCTAATGAGGGCAATAAAGAACATTATTTTAAGTTTATATAGAGTAAAGAAAGATGACTTTAAGGCTATTTTAGTAGTAAATATCCATGAGCACCTATTGTTCACACTATAGTATTACTAGTGCACAACAGGACATGATAGGTAGCAAAGCTAGAATTAGTAACTACACGGTAAAAGGTTCACACATGTTGGGACGGTTGTTTTCCAAAAAGTGACATTAAACTTGGGATGGAGTAATATTTTTAATTATGACGTGCGATCATAAGCTATTGGAAACTTTGACATACACTGGAAACCAGCCCACAGAGAATCATCGACGGCAGAGGCTGTCCCTGAACCATTTTCAGTAGAATTGTCCATCGAAAGCATGTTGAAAAGATCAGTGGCAAAATCCACTTTAGGAGGGACAACTTCAGCATCCTGCTTTAAAGGCTGAGCTGATGGAGCAGCTGGCTCAGATTTCTGATTCACTTGCTGAGTTTTTGGAGCAGAAGCAATCTGCTAATAAAATCAAAATATGTAGGACTCTCAGCCATGATATAAAGGACAGCTCAAATAATTATAAGGTTGTGTTTCAAGTCAGCTAAGATCATTTACACTTTAAATACAAATTTTATTTAATTCCTACATGGAATTAAAAACATGTTTTTCTCTTCAAACATAAAATCTGTCTCAAACTTTTTTGAGCTTCTTAGTAAGAGAAGCAGCTCAAAAAAAAAAAAACATTTGAGATTAGACTATTCAACGCAACCATGAGAAGGCTTTAAACTTGGAACATAAATTTATTTTAACCAGTATCAGGTGTTACTCGGATGATATAATTATATCACTTAAGTCATTTTTATGCTTTCAGCCCACAGAAAAGTTATTGACGAATTTTACTCCAACTCTTCAAGGAGACATCCTAAAACTACAAAAGGGACTTATTTTTTTGCATGCTGATCTTTGGAATAGTTTTTGTCACTTTCACTGATTCACCTACCCAATGTTGATGCATTCGGATCCAGCTTCCTGCTGCTAAGTGCTAACAATCTCAATAAGAAAACAAAACTGCAACTAGAGGTTTAGCATGTGATGTAGTAGCTATCTTGATCGTAACATGTGACATTACCAACCATATAACTTAGAGGAGGATGGCAGAAAAATAAAGACAACTTGACATACATGTTCAGGTCCTTTTGGAGGTACAGGGAGACTAGTTCTTGCGGCTGAAACATTATGCCTCCTACTGTTGGCCTGGGAGTCAGAATTGGTGGCATATCCATGTCCAATTCTGTCAGCAGGTTTCTGCAACTCCACAGAGGCTTTCTCGTCCCGGCCCCCGGAAGGTGATTTTGGTCTTCCATCTTTAGCTACCCATCTCTTATCCTCATACCTTAAATAAAATATACGACATTCTAGGGTTAAAATTACAAAGTTTATGGTAATGATTACTGCAGAAAATAATCTATCAATGAGAAAAGAAATTTATAGCATTACGAAGGTACATACTTTGCCCGAATGAAGTTCTCAATCCCAACTCTGTCATAATTTGGTGGCAACTCTGCTTCCCAGTAACAATTAGACTTCTCATTTCCCATTGCTGAATGCAAAACAAAACAAAGAAAACATTAGTCTTGTTTCTTTTATTATTCCTAATCAAATTAAATTATTTGTCAACCACAGACATACTTAAACAAATAAGCAAAGAAGTAAGTCTTACACTGAATAAAGGCAACCTGCTCAGGAAGCCAAGTATCCAGAGTAGCAGATCTCACCTGCAGAAGGAATACATTGGTGAATAATGGAATCAACAATTTTGTCTTTCAATTTTATGTCTGTACAATGGGCGAAATAAAATGAGAGAGTTAAATAAGCATCAGAAATAAATGTAATCAAGAGGGTATCATAGAGAAGAAAAGACCAAATCGCAATTAATCATCTTTCCTTCTCAGTCAAGGGAGGTGTGTTATTCTGATGTCGAAATTGCTGGTCTCCTACAGCGATCTCCTTTTTTTGTGATCGATGCATTCACCTTCCCTAATTTTTACAAGCTTTTCCTCTCCTCTATCATTATTTCCCCGTAACATTATTGTTTTTCCTCTTCCCTCCCTTTCTTTTTTCCTACTATCACAAGTTCAGCCCCTTTCCCTGTAAACCTCTCTTCATCTTGTGCTATGTGTCCTTGCGGACAGAAGACAACTTGCGAAAATAACTGGGTAAATTGGCCTTTATATATAGAACAGAGTAGGAGATAAAGACCTCTGATGGAAATCCAAATCTAATATATAGAAAATTAAAGATGATTTCCTCAGTCTTATCTATTGTAGGGACTTGGGGTTATTAGTGTATAACAGGTAGATAGCTGTGATTCAGTTGATCATGAAAGAGAAAGACCATAGTTTGTGTCCATTAAGGCCGATAAACAGAGTTCTGCATACTACCTTTTCCTTTTGAATTGTTATATACCGTTGACAAAAAGTAAAAATATTTTGGATTCCAACAATATCCCTTAGCATAAATATGTCTTAGCATTCTCACTTGTAAGCAATATAAATTATTTGATTACTTGGCCAGGAAAAATTTTAACTTCCACAAAGAATGGAAAATCCTAGATTGTACATGATCACTGAAGTGTGTAATTTCATCTACGCGATAGACACTTCTTTCTCCAACTTTTTCCACTTTAAATTAGCACTCTGCTACTGAGATTTCGGGTTAAGGCCAATCTGATGTAGGTTGTTATACCTCATTTAGACATATTATTAATAGAAACCAAATTTAATGCAAATAGTCCAATCATTAACTGCACTTTGGACACTTCAGTAATTATGAATATGAAGTAGTACAAATAGAAGTTCCTTCCCACCCCCAGCCCCCAGGATACATAATTCAACTATGAAGATTGAGGGGAAGAAAATGGAGCTCCCTACAAGAGATGCCCAGCAAATGGATTAGTATGGAATGACGTTACCTCTAGTTCCACATCACCTAACATCTCCTGCAAACACATTGCTAAGGTACAAGCAGCTAATATAATCCTAGTTTGAGTGAACAATACACTACAAGTAGTTGCCTTGTCTCAACCAACTGGCACAAAAAGACAGCAGGAGAGAGAGAGAGAGTCGCTGCCTACAGTAACATTCAAAGATAGAGACTTAAACTCTATCATCATATCATTTTCCTACACCTGCTACAATGAAAAACTAGATTATTATTTCAAATTTGAGCATTATTACTCACTCCGTCCCAAAATGATCTTCCCACTTTTTTAGTCTTTAATACGAAGGTACATTGAGCAATAATTAAGGTTAATTATCCTAATGAAAATTTAAAACTTGTTATTGATACACCATTATAAATACTACCAATAACAAGTTTTAGATTTTTATTAGGATAATTAAATGGACCTAAATTTAGTGCTCACAATGCCTTGGTATTAACGGCCAAAAAAGTAGGAAGATCATTTCGGGACAGGGAGTATTAGGAAATAGAGTATTATGGAAATATTTAAAGGATGTAAACTTGCACGTTCTTGTTCCAAGCAATCACATGCACAATGTATACCGGTCCAAATTGAAGAAACGCATATGAAAATATCACCTTTGATATGTGCACGCCAAGACTTCTGTGGATTCCAGAACATTGCATGCAAATAAAGATGCCAAGGTTAACACTAGCCCATCGAGGACCTCTGCCAATGGAAAGGTCACGTTAGCAGTTCACAGACACGTAATTCACTGAGCTAGCAGAAACAAAAGGTTCATATTCTAATCACATGGACGCAATACATACTTGGCTTTGCAGTCAGCACATTCCCTATTTTCTGGCAATTTAAGTAGCCCTTCCAATATCTGCAACAGGGAAAACATGATTAGCATTAATGGTAAGAAAATTGAGGAACAACAAAAACTGTCTGGGATGAGTGCTTCTGAATCAGAAGAGCTTGGCAAACGGAAAGAATATATTCATTTATTTTTCATTTCACAAGGAAAATAAAATAAAACCAAAATAATCAATAAATTCTAAAGTTTAATGTTCTTTGACTTATTTCATTTAAGGAGATAGATCCATGTAAAGAACAGTTTTGGGAGCAAATTTGTATCTGAAGAATCAACACCCTTTGTGAGGTTCAACACGAATGCCGTCCCACAAATAAAAGTTCACTTTCCTTTATTTTGACAGTTACTTTTATCATTTTGTACTTGACATATTACGCCTTTATTTAATGGGTTCATCTCACATGGGTAGCGTTGGAAAATCCAACATATACTCGTACTTATAACAAAGTAAGTTCACTTTCTTAATTTAAGTGTCGGATCAAATAGGAGACTTAATTTGAAAGGGTATGTGTTAATTGTCTTTGTTACCCAGCATTCACCTGACTGAATGATCTCAACATGTTGCAGACAGAGAGACATTGTAGTGAGTCTGTTTCAAGTTTCAACCAAAACAATCCTTCGATTTGCTGTCATGATCTCCACTGGAGTACCTTACAGCTTGCATTAGCACAAAATTGTTCACTTTGGAGAAAAATCACATGCCAATAACCTACCGGAATGTGTAAATTGTGACCAACCCATTAGAAACATTATAACAACGAAAGATCCTTTAAATGTAGAGAATATAGAATGGAGCTTGCCAATGTAAGACACGTCAGAGTCCTTTTAAAATATTGATAGAAACCAAGATCCAAACCAACCTTAAATGTTCTATTCTCCGACTTTCTTTCAGATATAAGAACTTCAGACACAGTAAACCACAAATACTCTGAGGACGTTCAATATGAGCAGTTGGATGGTCAAGTGAAAATAAGATGACATATTGGTGCTTCCCAAAGATCGCCTACAAGGATACTGAGGATATGAAATTCAACGGAATCATCACATGAATCCCGAAGTAGTAGTTTCATTGAGAATCAGAAGCAAGTCTCATGGAAAGAGCTTGTTCATAAGGGTTTCAAATTTAAACAACAGAATAGAAGTCTATGTGAATAAGCATTGTTATAGCAGAAAACCAAATATTAGTTGCATCATAAAATTCAAAACTGATTTGTGGAATACGTTTCCCTAAAGTGAACTTGGCATGTCAGGCATTTAAAGAAAGACCAGTCAAAATCCAGATTGGTCAAACACTCTCTATCCTCATTCATAACTTTACAAAAATTAGCACAAGTACCACTTAAAATAAAGCATGCCATGGATACGGTCGGCTAATATGCAAAGGATGCCATTATTGTACACTCCCACCGACTCTAAATGAGTGTCAATTTTATATAACATTTGCTCTCTATATGAGTGTCCATTTTGAGGCTCACTAAAGCGATGGGTGATAAAGATAAAACGGTCCGTGACTCCAAGAATTCTGCAATTATTCCTTAACCTTATCAACGAATAAATGCGCCTTCATATCTCTTGAACGTAACAGTAATATAATCAAGAAAAAGAAAAGGTTAGTGAAGAATACTGAAATCAAAAGAAAAACCGCAAAACCAACTTCTTTGATGCGCACAACTGGGAACACGCCTATGAAATCAGAATCAGAATAATCTAGTACGAAAGCATTTCTAGAAACAACTGAACTACATTTCTGGTCATTTCTAATTCTGAGGTGTATCATCAGAGTGGGTTTTTGAACAATTTTGGTGAAATAAATTCCGCAGATCATCCTTTTGATGCTACAAATCATTAAATCAATTATACTTGATACAAAATAACATATGACACAATCCAACTCCAGAAAAACTCAAATCTGAACAAAACTTTTGCGTCTTACAAAATGATAGGAACTACAAAACAGTGTAGAAAGCAATCATGTATAGTAGCCTTGATGCGTCTGATTGTACATATGTATATGTGGATAATTTCAGCGAATAACTCATATAATATCTACAAACAATAGAATTCCAATGAAGGAAATGGGAGCAACCAGTGAACAAATAATCCAAAACCACAAACAACAATGACAAAAAAAAAAAAATCCATTACGAAATGAATCCATGATCAAGATACAAACAGTTGCAGATCAAATCTAAAACAAGATCGAAAAACAAAATGATAATGAGATGTTGACTAGAGATCGAGTTGTTGACCTTTCTGTGTTTGGCATTAAGCTCCTTGGAGACGTTGGCCTTCTGGTTCATGTTGACGTGACTTTTTTAGGACGTTGGCCTTCTGGATAAGATTCCGGCGGTTAGAGAGAAGAAAGGGAGAAGCAAGGGCGGTGTTTTCTCTCTCTCCTCTCTTCCCCTATCTTCTCTCACATTAACGACGGTACGGCGGTCGGATTTTCTGATCGACGGCGAATTTGACAGGGAAGAAGGAGAAATTGAAACGGGTGGGCTTGACTTTTTATTTATATTTTCCCCTTTCCGTTGTGTCTCAGTTTTTGGCGTCCGGCCTGCAAACGTGTGAACGGAGCTGGTGGCGGAATCGCTGTTGATATGTCGCACGTATGAGCGGATGTTATCCAGTGCAAGCGGGTCCACGCGTATTCCCTGCTCCTTTTTCTTTTCTTTTACTCATTTTCCTTGGGGAAAATATCACCAATAGTCCCTATACTTTGTTACAATCACACAAATAGCTACAAACCTTTGCTTTTACATTGTTTGACCTATATCATGTTTTTTTTTTCCACATTTTTTGCCTTTATCATTCAATTTCGTTAGATTATAAGATGGAAAGTTGTCATTTGTCATGTGCAATTCACATGTCTTTTTCTTCAAGGGTATTTTTGTCAAGTTATATAAAACAAAACCTTTTAAAAACAGGTTATGTAAAACAGAATCTTATAATAACATGCTTTTTCTAACACTAGAAAAAATGAGTGTCAATCCGCCAATTAAAACTGTCAATTCGTTCGTTAAAATCCCAATTGGGTCGTGAGTTCGATTGAGGGTTCTAAACAACGGGAACGGGCTGACAAATACAACTAACAATTTTACAATTTTAACTTATAAATTGAAACCTTCAGTCAATGGCTTGGTTTATATCGGAGGTCCCGATTTACGAGATGAACTTGTAAGATCGTCCGTTAAACTTGTCAATCAATCACCTAAAACCTCAAATCAAAGAAAAGTCAAATCGACAGTTTTAACTAATGAATCTTATTAAGATTCTAACTTGTACGTATATTATATTGATGATTCTAAATCCCATTTTTTTAGTTAAAAATGACTTTTTATAAGTGATTGGTTGCGTGATAAATGTTTAATCAAAATTTAAGTTCAGTGAATAAAAAAAATATGTGATCAGAGTCGGGAATTTGATCATAAGTTCTGATGCCGCAGAGAATGTGCTTATCAATCTTCCTCCACGTGGCAGGACTGATCACCTAGCTCCTTGACCTGAAATCAGAACCCACGACTAGCCGGATGTGTCTCCGGCTTAGACCCTCGGGCGTGAGAGTAAGTATTTGAAGATTGGAGAGCAAAATGTATTGAATAAAGATGATATTCAGATAACAAAATTGCAGTTACCTCATAACCGTTGTAGTGAAAATGTATTTATAGATGATGAGTGTGATATATTTGGCAGGGCTGCATGAGCTCCGCGTTTTTAGGGACAGTTATACATCATATGAACATGTCCTGAAACGGTCCCTGATTTGTAGGGAAGCAGTTATGGAAAGAGTAATTGCACGTGCGCCTGTAACCGTTAGGTCGACGCTTGCTTGGCAGGTCGAGGTCGACACTTGTATCTGGGTCGACCTGACTGTCGAGTAGAGTTGGATCGTACCCGAAATCTCTTGGATCATAGGGTCGGACTAAGTTAGGTCGGGACCTGGTTGGTCGGACAATGAACTTAAGTCGACTGATCAATAAGAGGGGCCTTGGGCCATGTGATAATTGGGCCTAGCCCATTGAGAATGTGGTGGCAATAATTGTTTGTGAACTGGGCTTTACTCGCTTGGCCCAACTCGATACTTTTGGTATGTTCAAGTTCCTTATCACTTCCCATCAAATTCCTGATTAAATCGAAATGTCCGAAAAGTTCTTATTAAGAGAGTTGGTAGCGTCATATGAAGCAAGGTTGAAATCGTAACCAAAATTTTCGTGGTAAAGTAAAGCCCATATTTGGATAAGTATAAGTAAAGATAGATCATATTCCCTACCTTTCGAGCAAAGCAATTAGGGGATCAAACAAAACCTAAAGGTCTGAAAAATCTCAGGTATAATTTCATTGAATTTGAAAGCGATGGCAGCTAATCAGATGAGTTTAATGATACCAGATCATTCAAACCACATGCAGTATTATACACCCATATCTCAGCATCGATGGCAGCAGTTTCAAAACAATATCGATCGTCGGCGGCAGTATTATATTCAGATATATGATATTATACACATACTCCCTCCGTCCAGGTGAGTGTGGACCAAAATTTTTGGCACACAAATTAAGGAAAAGTAAGAGAGATAAATAGTGGAAGAAGGAGTTTGTGAGTATGAAAAATTAAATAGGAGAGAGAATGAGTGGGAGGAATAGTAAGTTGATTGGTGTTGTGAGTGTAAAAGTAAAGTAGGAGAGAGAATGAGTGGGTGGAATAGAGAATGATTGGGTGAAAATTAAATAGGAGAGAGAATGAGTGACAGTTCACACTCACGTGGGACGGACCAAAAGGAAAATTAATGCACACTCACCTGGGACGGAGGGAGTATATGATACAATAATTCATAGAAATAATAGGAAATGAATATTACTCAAAAAAAAAAAAAAGCCGGGGAAAACGTTTGTAATTCTTCTATTTGTAAGAGCATCCACAATGGTAAGAGTTTTTTTCATAGCTTTTTTGCAATTTCCAAGTGACACATCATAAACAACTCAAAAACAAAAACCTCCAAGGTTTTTGCACAATGGTAGAGCTTTTTCATCAACTTTTTTATGGCCCCCACATCCAAAATTAAATTATTTTCTTAAGAAAAATATTAAGAAAAATAAAAATTATTGTTTTATTTAGGCTCCGTTTGTTTCGGGGAAATGACTTTCGAAAAATGATTTCCTGGAAAATGTTTTCCGAAAAAGGAAAACGTTTTCCGGAAAATTATTATTATTATTATTATTATTATTATTATTATTATTATTATTATTATTATTATTATTATTATTATTATTATTATTATTATTATTATTATTATTATTTTATTATTATTATTATTTTATTATTATTTTATTATTATTATTTTTATTATTTTATTATTATTATTATTATTTTATTATTATTATTATTATTATTTTATTATTTTATTATTATTATCCATCCACTTTTTTTACACCATTTTCCGGAAAACAACTTCCTTAGAAAAAATTCGAAAAACAACTTCCTTAGAAAGGGCGGAAAATGTTTTCCGAAAAACATTTTTTCCATTTTTCAGAAAATAACCAAACACCGAAAAATGGGGAAAACGCTTTCCGGAAAACTATCAAATACCGAAAAATGGAAAAAACGTTTTCCGGAAAACGTTTTTCCCTCATTTTCCCCGAAACAAACGGAGCATCAATGTTCAACATTGGAAAATGGTGGAAATTAATGGAAATAGTTTTCAGAGACTAGAGAGAGCTCTTTGTAGAAGGTAAATACTAAATACAGGGAACGAAAAATTCCAATTCTGCCCTTGCCCGTCTCGTGTGTGTATACACGAGATGTTCTCACATATCCCGTGTAAATATACACGAGATGTCCTTCACCCATGGACACTGCGAACGAGATACGAATTCTTCGTCAGAAACTAGTCATCATCAACAACGAAGCAGGTCTCCAATGGTTGATCGGTTCTCCCTTCGTCTCTCCCCTCACAGTAATATCCACCTTCAGGTGCATTCACACCCACCCCTCCGACCCCTTTTCACCCGATTTCGTCAGAGAATCAGGTAACCCTAACTCCCAATCATCTGATTCTTTGTTTGCCTGTGCGTTTGTGATTGATTTAGTTGAATTTTTTCCGTGCAAATGATTTGAGGACACTTTTGTTGAAAGGGTTTGAAGTAATTGGAGCATTGATTGTTGGAAAAGGAGGTTCTGGTTCCAAAGGGATTGCTAGTGACGCTATTGATGCCTCTCGTAGGTTGTGGATCTACACGAAATGTGTCTCGTGTGGATCCACACGAGATGTGTCTCGTGTGGATCCATACGAGACACATAACTTAAAACCTTAAATAATGACACATATTTGTAACTCAATTTCCATTTGAATTTTGAGGAAAGTCATACTGATGAAAAACACTTTAAATGTCATTTAGAATGTAGAAAAAAATTTTAAAAAAATAAACGAGGTAGCCGTATACCATTTTCACAAGATCGGGATACATAAAACCCTAAAAACCCTAAATAATGGCACAACTTTGTAGCTCACTTTCCATTTGGATTTTGAGGAAAGTCATACTGATGATAAACACTTTAAATGTCATTTAGAATGTAGAAAAATATTAAAAAATAAAATAAAAGAGGTAGCCATATACCATTTTCACAAGATCGGGACACATTCCTTAAAATCCTAAATAATGGCACATATTTATAACTCAATTTCCATTTGGATTTTGAGGAAAGTCATAGAGATGAAAAACACTTTAAATGTCATTTAGATTGTAGAAAAAAAATAAAAAAATAAACGAGGTAGCCGTATACCATGTAACGCCCCGAGCCCGAAGACCGGGTTGGAACGCTATCTGATTTGACGGACTATCCCCACAAACCACCACAAGTCTTTCCAGCACGTGTTGTCCTCACTTACGTGCTCACTGAGAAACTTCCCAGTGGGTCACCCATCCTAGAATTTCCCCAGGTCAAGCACGCTTAACCTGGAGTCCTTATAGGATGAGCTTCCGAAAAGAAGATGATCTTGGTGATATGAGTAGCACTAATCAAATCATATCAAACATATCAGTGACACATTTTTGGGGGCGCCACAATCTCCCCCACTTAGGATCCTTCGCGTCCCAAGGCCTACTTGGAAACCCCGGGCAGTGTGAATCCAAGAGGGGCTCGTACGGATTCAAGAGGTGACTCCTACCGACTCCGCGGTGTGCACTTTGTTCCGCACAACACTTTGCTCCACACTTCCGACCGGGTCCCGCTCTGATACCATTTGTAACGCCCCGATCCCGAAGACCGGGTTGGAACGCTATCTGATTTGACGGACTATCCCCACAAACCACCACAAGTCTTTCCAGCACGTGTTGTCCTCACTTACGTGCTCACTGAGAAACTTCCCAGTGGGTCACCCATCCTAGAATTTCCCTGTGTCAAGCACGCTTAACCTCGAGTCCTTATAGGATGAGCTTCCGAAAAGAAGATGCATCTTGGTGATATGAGTAGCACTAATCAAATCATATCAAACATATCAGGTACACACATTTTTGGGGGCGCCACATACCATTTTCACAAGAGCAGGACACATTCCTTAAAACCTAAATAATGGCGCATATTTGTAACTCAATTTCCATTTGGATTTTGAGGAAAGTCATACTGATGAAAACACACTTTAAATGTCATTTAGATTGTAGAAAAAAATTTAAAAAAAATAAACGAGGTAGCCGTATACCATTTTCACAAGATCGGGACACATAAAACCCTAAAAACCCTAAATAATGACACATATTTGTAACTCAATTTCCATTTGGATTTTGAGGAAAGTCATAGAGATGAAAAACACTTTAAATGTCATTTAGAATGTAGAAAAAAATAAAAAAAAATAAACGAGGTAGCCGTATACCATTTTCACAAGATCGGGACACATTTCTTAAAACCCTAAATAATGGCACATATTTGTAACTCAATTTCCATTTGGATTTTGATGAAAGTCATAGAGATGAAAAACACTTTAAATGTCATTTAGAATGTAGAAAGAAGTTAAAAAACAATAAACGAGGTATCCGTATACCATTTTCAACAGATCGGGACACATAAAACCCTAAAACCATAAATAATGGCACATATTTGTAACTCAACTTCCATTTGGATTTTGAGGAAAGTCATAGAGATGAAAAACACTTTAATTGTTATTTATAATGTAGAAAAAAATAAAAAAAAATAAACGAGGTAGCCGTATACCATTTTCACAAGATCGGGACACATTCCTTAAAATCCTAAATAATGGCACAACTTTGTAACTCACTTTCCATTTGGATTTCGAGGAAAGTCATACTGATGAAAAACACTTTAAATGTCATTTAGATTGTAGAAAAAAATTAAAAAAAAATAAACGAGGTAGCCGTATACCATTTTCACAAGATCGGGATACGTTCCTTAAAACCCTAAATAATGACACATATTTGTAACTCAATTTTCATTTGGATTTTGAGGAAAGTCATAGAGATGAAAAGCACTTTAAATGTTATTTAGAATGTAGAAAAAAATTAAAAAAAAAAAAAATAAACGAGGTAGCCGTATACCTGAATATGAACGATGTAAAGAAAAAGAGTGGACACTGGGCACATCTCGTGTGAACTCACACGAGAAGAATCTCGTGTGAACTCACACGAGATGCATCTCGTGTGAGTTTACATGAGATGCATTTCTGCCATTAAAATCAAATTAAACCCAAAACTCATGAATTCATACGAGATGCTTCTCTGCCATTAAAATCAAATTAAATCCAGTTCATACAAAAACTAGGAAATCAATTGAAGCAATCAATTGATTTTGAGGAATGTAAAATTAGGTTAAAATTAGGTTCAAATAGCATTACCTTCTTTACAGGCAGGTGGTAGAAGCGGAGGCGGCGGCGATGGCAGTGGTGGTAGCGGCGGCGGAAGTTTCGGCAGGGACGACCGAAATTTTTACTTGAGTCATGGCGTCGTCGTGTCGTGTACGTAGTGAGAGAGTAAGAGAGCGAGGGAGAGGAAGAGCGTTGTTGTTGAATTTGAAAATGAAAAAAAAAATTATATATAAATGAATATTTTGGTCATTGCTAGTGTTCCCTGTATTTTTAAGGCCGTATATTTAACTATAATCTTGTAGAAGGAGCTGCTTTTTTTTTTTTCTAAGGAGCTTTTCAACTTTTTGTTACAATAATGGGAAAAAGCTCTTTTTTCATGAAAATTAAAAAGCTCCCATTGTGAATCTCTAAGAAAGAAAGAAACGTTTGGGTCATTCTCCGAGATAGTCAGCATATTAGGTGTTGTGGTTTGGTCGCGGCAGCAGCGGCACCAATATTTTCTTCCGGCCGAGGACGTCCGTCTTTCCCGTCGAGTTGATCGGGAAATGGGGATGTGGGATTGGCTTCGATCGATCCCCTCTAAGGCATGGTGTTGGAACAGTCCAGATTCACCGCCCGAATCAAATGGGGTTCCATACTTCAACAATCTGCCGGAGGCCGTTGCGAAAATCGGCAACATTGTCGGAACTCAGAAGCTGGAAGATTACGTTCCAAACCCTGACCACAGGGAAAAGATTAAACGGATTCTTTACGGCCTGGGTAAATTGGCGGTCGATTCTGCTGTTAACGAATCTCTCAAAGGCATCACTGGTCTGTTTCACTCTTGCTCAAATTCGTGGATTTTTTAATTTTTTTTTTATAATGTTCAAGTGTACTATTTTGCTTTTCATAATGTTGTTGAATTTAATTGATTTTCTTACTTAACCTATGTAGTTAGGTACATACATTGATCCCCAAAGCCTCTAGGAAAGATGAAGGGACCAACATCAAGAGGAAATTCGTATAAAAGACTGATGATACAGACATTCAACATAACTGTCTTAGGCCTATCTATATGAGCAGCATGACCAGATTTGCTATAAAGATTGTTTTGCTAATATTCGACCTTAGAAGTCAAACCGTAGCTAGTTAAATTTTAGTTTACAGTTGAATACCCGTACTTTTATTAGCTTAGATATTATAACATGAATTATCTTGTGCAGGGGCGGATCCGGGGGGGCAGGTGGGGGCACTCGCCCCAGCGGAAATGCAGTGGAATTTTTTTTTTTTGCCCCCACCATATTTTTGTTATATATGTATATACTCCCTCCGTCCCACCTTATTACAAACCATTTTTCCGGGCACAATAATTAAGAAATATTATTAAGATAATGAAAATGTGTGGTAGGAAATGAAGAGAGAGAACGAGTGGAGTTGGTTGAATAAATTGTGTGGTAGGAAATGAAGAGAGAGAATGAGTGGGTGGGGTAGGGTAGGGTGAATATAAAATAATAAATTTATTTCCATTTTGGGCAGTTTGTATTCACGTGGGACGGACCAAAAAGGAAATAAGTTTGTATTCACGTGGGGCGGAGGGAGTATATAATTAACTTCAAGATTAACACTAGTGAGTGGTGTGGTTCAGCGGTAGAAGGGGTGAAGTTAAAGCCTTTTGTGTTTCCTTTCAAATTCATGTTCGAACCCTGCTACCTACATTTTCAATTAATTTTGTCTTTCATCTTTGCTATTCTTTCTCTTAACAGTTTTGTTTTTCTCTTTCTTCTAATTTCCTCACATTTTTTCAATCTTAATTAATTCGTTAGGCTTTTCCCATTTTTTTTGTTTTTGGTCTTTCTTCCTATTATCCCAAGTTTAATTAGCAAATTTGAATTTCTTTTTTGTACGAGTAATATATTTTAATAAATTGTTTGCGTTAAATACTTCAACATTATTTCAATCGTTCTTTGAATTATTTATTTTTATCAATTTTGTTAACTAAAATACATTGTATTTCATGGATCCGATCCATTTTTTACTTGTCCGACCCGACGCAGGGGGCGCCGCCCGAACCCCCGTGTAATCTTGCCCCCCCCCCCTCGGCCAATTCCTGGCTCCGCCCCTGATCTTGTGGGGCGATATAATATATAAAGTGGGAGAATCTTTGAGTGGAATGTTGGGGGTATGCATGTAGGAAAAAGCTAGGTTAAAAGGTCCATGAGTGGCATGCGGCTTTATACGCAGTTATGGTCTAAATATTTCTCTTATATTTGAAACCTTTTGGCTTTTGCTTTGCAGCACTATGCTCACAGTTAGGTCTGAGTATAGAAAATACTTTTACTACTACGAGTATTATTTTCTCTGAAAACAGAAAAGCTCAAGAGAAAATTTGAGATGATTTCAACATATACAGTGTAGAACGTAAATGCAACTGTTTTTTTTTTTTTTTGTTTGAAACAACGTGAATGCAACTATTAGAAAGTGTGAATCTATTAACATCAATCAGACTAGTTATAACAGAAGACCAGAATTAACATGTCTATCTGTAATAAATAAATTATATGAATGAGCTTGTGAAGGAAATTGAGTAGCTAGGACAGTCGGATGAACTCACAGAGCATTGGTGTTAGTCCTAGAGCATTGGTGTTAGTCCTAGTGTGATGACACCAAGGACTACAAAAACACATTTGCAGTGGAATAATTAAACAAACAGAATATAAAACAGGGTTTTACCACTTATCTACAACAATTTGATGTAGACAATAAAAAATTCTCTTAATAAAAACTTTTAAGATTCGATTACAATAAAAAATAAGATAGGAAACAAAATAATCAAACACTAAAAACACAAGTTCAAGGAGAACTTTGTGTAACGAAATAACTGTCACAAAAAGCACTCAAAGATATCAGATCTCTCTAAGAATCGCTGGAATGCATATTTGACAAAGGAGGCGGACTACTCCTTTTATTAGCCGTGTAGATTTTGAAGAGTAATCTTCAAGAAGATCTCCTATATCCTTTCCTAAGTTGTAGCTTCCTAATCCAAGTGAGAGTTTTACAAAATAATCAAAAGATACACTAAAACAAGGAAACTAATTAATAGGCTAGTCCATAAATAATAACAACTAAATATACTTAAGAATATATTTACAAATATATTCTAATAATAAGAAAGATACAAATCCTAATAAGAGTAATACTAGGGACACAAAATAGTCACAAAATCTTGCTCACAAAAGCCTATGTGTAATGATTTTATTGGTGTTTTTAATTATAGTGTAGTGGGTCCTCTATCGATACAACCAATAAAATATCGCCAACTCATTTTGTGAACAAAATTTTGTGACTTTTTTTGTGCCCCTAGCATTGCTCATCCTAATAATTATAAATCATTATTGGTAAAAACGTGTGGAACAACTCACACTTTCAGCGTAGTTAGTGTAGTGGCCTTGCTTTGGATTGAACCAAATAGCGTAAGTGATTGGGACTAAGGCTGAGCTGAGTTGAGTTGAGTTAAATTAGAGCACATAAAATGCTTTGACATGGTTAACAATGGGCATGAACAAGTTGCTTAGTAATCCGACTATTGAGAAAAGCTTATTGTTTTCACCATTGAAGCTCCAAAATTTGTGTTGAATACCCAAATCGTGAATTTTGAATAAAAATGATCTGTCAACCAACCCAGATGCTTAGACTAGGTCCATCAGCGAACCAGCCAATGGGTTGGGGAGCTACAAGACAAAATTAGGAAAAAGAAAAAAATGAAAGAGAAAAGCAAAGCAAAGAAACCGAACAACAACGATTTGGTCGGTTGACAGACGTTGATCACGACCGAAAATCTTCCACTACATTGTGCCAAGTGGCACTTTTTGATTGATTCTCTCAACTTTTGATTTATCTTTTTAGATATAACTAGTCTAACACCCGTGCGTTAAACGCACGACATAATACTTTCATTAATATAGTTAAAACAAACCCAAATTATTGCTCAAAGTTGATTGAAATTACAAAAAAGATGGGACTAACCGGGACGGAGGGAGTAGTATACAAAATAGTTCATCACCAGTGTTTTTTCTTTTTTCTGGAAATGAGGGTCATTTACCTCAGCTAATATTATTGAGGCAGGATGAAATAATGCGTGTACAACAGCATATATTTTTTTTACTTAATAGTATATGAAGAAAACAATTTCATGATGATATTTACTTGTCTGTTGTTACCACCAATCGGCAAATGGCAAAATGTTTTAGTCATATATAATTGCAGGATATCAAAATCGACTTGTCCAAACAATCCCCTTGCCAGATAGTTGCAGTCAGCAAAGCCAACATGTGAGTTTCCAAAACAATAACTTTATTTTTGAGAGATTGTATATATGCCCATAAACTTTGGGGGTTACATGGACGCGAAAAACAAACAACAGAAGAACTGGTCACATGCAAACAGTGATGAAAACACTTCAAATTAAATCAAGTTTCTCGCCCAACTTTAGCATGCCTGCGTAAAACTGTTACGGTGGCCTTTGAAGCTAAGTTAATAACTTGAAGACGAGCATATAAAATATTAATGTACAACACATGAAGAGAAAAGAAGAGAAAAAAAATCCATGTTTATCCAGCCTACAAATTCTCATTTTCTGCTTCTGTTGATTCTATTCTCTCACTACTAATTTTTTTTATCAGAAGCCAAGTCACTTCTTGCCTCTACTGCACTTTTTTACTGTAGCTCCATTAAGTCCATATGGGTCTGACCTTGCCTGGACCACACACATAGTGGGAGGCTGGAAGTTCTTGTAGCAGCAGGTTGGTTGTAATGTGTATCAATATCAAAAGTAATAACATGAGAATGAATCAAGGATAATTATTATATACACATCTCCTATTTAGGTCAATCGTATAATTTATTTTTGTTGTCCGTTACATTGTTTCATAACTTGCAATCAATAGTATTCTTAATCATTTTCTAAAGGACGAATGATAATTTCATATATCATGACAAAGGTGTGCTGAATTTAATTTCTTTTGAAAACGCACATTTCATGAAACGGAGGGAGTATTCAATTAATCCTTGCTAGATGACTTTCTTTTATTTGTCTTTTTTATTGATATGCATCTGTCTAACTCATTCTCCAGTCAAATATTCATGAGGAACTTGGCTTGTCGGGATTATGCCCATCTCAAAATTGGCATAGAACAGTGGGTAAAATATAATGATCATAAATCAAAGACCACATTTCCAAGGTCATTCTTATTACCAACTCTTTAGATCCCTCATGATCTCTTAGTAAAAGAAAATGAGTTTCATAAAAATGATCATCAAGATATTTCTACTTTGTGAAAAGCAAATGTAGTTATATGACTGTACATCAACAAAAAAAAATCTGTTGATTATACCCTAACTGAGTGTGAGGGCATGAAGATATCACAGAATGCAAGACAAAGTGATAACATAACCATTACCTTTCCTTCCCTGGCTTGATTTTCAATCTCCTCATTTTCCTCCTGCAGCGTCCTGCATTTTGCCATTCTCCTCAAAAGTAATAACATGAGAATGAATCAAGGATAATTATTATATACACATCTCCGTTTTAGGCCAATCGCATAATTTATTTTTGTTGTCTGTTACAGTGTTTCATAACTTGCAATCAATAGCATTCTTAATCATTTTCTAAAGGACGAATGATAATTTCATATATCATGACAAAGGAGTGCTGAATTTAATTTCTTTTGAAAACGCACATTTAATGAAACAGAGAGAGTATTCAATTAATCCTTGCTAGATGACTTTCTTTTATTTGACTTTTTAATTGATATGCAAGCACTTGTCATATACTAAGTTCAAATGTAGCCCCAACAAACTCTCCCCAGCAGCTAAATGTTTAGAAAATGCAACTTTCTAAAGAATACCGATGACCCATTTCAGTAAACAACTTAGCTATCCCTTCAGCCAAGTACTAAAACAGAAAATGACACAACTTTCACAAGCAAAGTATGATTAAACATTCCCAAATCGACATCCAAATCAGAAATTTCACAAATTAATTCAAAATATATCAACAATTTCCCAAAGTAAACAGTTCAGGAGCATTTATGGAAGAGAAAAGCCTTTAGATCGCACAAAAACATATGGAATTCAAATAAAACAAACTTAAATTGAAAAACTAAACCCTAATTAGATGATAGAGAGATAGAGGGAGAAGGAGGTGAACCTGAGGTACCTGGAAGAAGAGAGATTCGAAGTTGATGAGAAAAAGGAAACGAAAGCCCAATCATGCTTCGATCGGACTTGGAAGAGCGATTGTAGAGAGAGAGAGAGAAAGAGAAAGAGATAAAGGGAGAGATAAAATGAAAGTGGGGAATCCGAAGAGACGTCGTCAGATTAGGGAGTAAATATTTTTGGTTTTAATGGATATTTTTGAGTTATTAAAGTGGGTGTGTTTAGTAAATGACAAATGAATCCTACCTATTTACCTAGTGCTCTAGTTTTAAAATGGGCTACAATTGCTTTCAGACTTCAGCTTTTATATAGTTATAGATTCTAAAATGGCTATAAATATATTTATATTTTATTAAAGATAAAAAATAAAATTACCTAAATTTTTGTTTTTTCATTCTCTATAAATAGAGACCAGTTTGGTATTTTTTGAGACACAACTCAAATACCCCCTTTCTCACTCTAAAAATCATGTATTATAGTATTAAGTTCTAATTTTAATTTTGTTTGATATTTTTATTAAGTTTGTTTTTTGCAATTATTATAAATTTAGTAGTTAAATTTATTTTTATTAATATATTATAAGATTAGAAAAATAATATAAATTGAGTATTGATAATATGTAATAAATTAAATAAAAGATAGTTTAAAGAGATAATGTTAGTTGGGTTGGGTTGGGTTGGGTTGGATTGGGTTGCTGATGGATGATAAAAAAAAGAAGAGGTTGGTTGTAGATATAAATTGAGTAAATGGAGGAGAGAGAAATAATATTTAATTGTTGGGTCGGGTTGGATTGGTTGCTGATGGACATAGTCTTAGTGAAACCAAATATTATACGTTTGGCAATTATCTTACCTTAATCTCTCCACATTGATCAAAAGGCTCCATCGATTGAGGGATTTCCTTTCCTGATGAATGGATAAAGTTTTTATTGATCCCCAATCACAGGTTTTATGCATGGCCGTCACTAAAAGTTAGCTAAATTATGCATTTTATTTAATTTTCTGGTATGTTAGTGAAGAAATTGTGCCGATATGCCTTCTTGTTCCACTGAAATATCACAGATCAAATCATACTTCATCCAACAGTATATATATAAACTTATATATGTACTTGATATTTTCTTTTCATTTATTTTTTTCTGCATACCTTTTGCATATGCAACATCTCATTGTTACTCTAGAGGAGTAGAGGGTATTGTTGAAATATGCACGCATTTTTTTGGTGCAGGTGGTGTACTAGTATATAAAATAGTGAAGGAAGGATTGAAGGATCAATCGCAAGTGCAATTTGCAAAAGGAAACAATAATCCAGAGCAAGCATTAGCAATTGTGGAAATGCAAGCTAAGATTGGGGAAATGCAAGTTAAGATGGAGAAAATGCAGGAGGATTTGAGTTTTGCAAAGCAACAAAATAGAATATCAACCCAATGTGCCAAGGAACTGAATTTTCTTAAGCTGCTGAAAGAAGGGTTAAATGGCAATGAATCGGACAATAGCAAGAAATCATCGGACGTATCGACTGATGCAGGGGTTCATCCAAAAGCCGGTCTGAAAGAGGCAGAGTCTCATGAAGAAGCAAATGAAGGCCGATAAAGTTGAATGCGTCAAGGAATTAGACAGTGATAAGGAGAAATCGGGTGAAACCAAGGCATTGTAAATAGTAGTTGTATGTCAGTACTTGGTGATTGTTGCTTGTAAATTTGATGCATTTCTACTTTGTTTGTAGTATGTTCGTTATGTGTAATTGGGAGTCCTAGGACTAATTCTCAAACGACATGCAGTGGCGTATCTAGGATTAAGAGTCAGGGTGTGCCAAATTTAAGGAAGGCCGTTAAGTTTTCCATTCATTTCGTTACATTTTATCCATTATTTTGAACGGTCATCCAAAAAAGACCAATTTCGCCACAAAATGTAAACATTATGTACTAAATTGCCAAAAATGAAATATTGGGACTTACATTGCAACTTGAATGAAACTTAGGGACATTGCAACTTGAATGAAACTTAGGGGTGGTAATGTGCCATTTGCCCGAACAGAGAAGAATGAAAGGACGTTGGGTTTTTATGTAAAACTTTCTCATTTTTACACTTTGCCTCCCTTTTCTTTCAAAAATAACAGTTTGCATCTTATATTTTTTAATTTTTTTTTTATAAATACTCGGTAAAAAAATTTCAAAAAGTCAGCTTGCCCACCCTCGCACTATACTAAATATGCCCATGACGACACGTGATTAGCAATTTCGCACGTTGGTGAACACCATTGAGCAAATATTTTATACTAATAGTGTGGTACGTACGGTGATAAAGAAAATCAAGTGCCTGGTTAAAGGCGGGAGTTTTGCTGCCCAAGTTCTCTGCATGCACATCATCAATTTGGCTAAAAACTAAACAAAAGTTAGTCACGTGAAGTTACATGACTAATTTTCGTTAATTTTTTAGCGAAATTATAAATGGAGTAGTTAGCACATTTGAGAGTTTAAAATATTCAGTGATCTCGCTATTTCATATTAAGCTAGGGAATTCACAAAGGACCAATCTGGGAATGGGGATGACGAAGCTATTGAAAATTCTTTTCTAGAACATGTGAAAAAATAAAGTTTAGGTGATCACATAAGAAATTGGCCTAAAATTCAGTGACCAAAGTATAATTTTTGCCTATTTTTGGGACAGTGGAAATGAAAAACATAATGTAATACTCTCTCCTACCCAAAATGTTTGTCTCATTTGACTTTTTTATTGAACTTTGACCACAAATTTATGAGAGATTAATCATGTTCATGAAATTCTAAAAGTTGTTGTTGATAATATTATTAATGGTGAATCAATAGAAATTTTTAGAATTTCATGAACATAATTAAATTGTCATATATTTGTGATCAAAGTTCAACAAAAAAGTCAAATGGGACAAACATTTGGGACGGAGGAGTACTGTACAACATCGCTGAGCTTTGCGACTTTCGTCTGTATCCTTAGCTGAAACGAAGTTTGGGTGTTGGTGTAAACGGATCACTAAATGGGCTTCTGGGATCGCCTCCGAACAGTCGCCGGGAAAGCAATTAATTGGAGAAATTCGGATGTCTCGTCTGATTCTAACGGGGTTCCCTATCGAACCAGTCTGCCGGAGGTTGTTAGGAAAGTAGGCGACACCGTCAGAGCTCAGAAATTGATCGAGTACGTCCCAAATCCTGATCATAGGGACAAAATCGGCCGGGTACTCACCGGTCTCGGTAAATTCGCCGTCGATTCTGCCGTCAACGAGTCCCTAAAAGGCGTCACTGGTCAGTTTTTCTCTTACTACTGATTTTTCTTTTAATCTCATCATTTGACTAATCTCAATTTTTTACTTATTTTCTGGACTCTGGAGAATGATTTGCAAGCTTTGAATTGGAATCGGAGCTCCGTAATTTCAATTATGTTCCAAGTCCGATGAACTACTAGTGTTTGGGGACATAGAATTCGAGGATATAATAGGAATTATTGCTTTTATAATTCAAATTTCATGCTAAATTTGCTAAAAAAGCTTCAATCTAAACATATGAATTCCTGAATTTCAAATTTAGTTCGAATTCCACTCACCTAATGTTATCTCCTTCGTAATGTAAGGCTTCCGTTCCTCCGCTACCTAGAAATATGGAACTGTTGATGTTCTTTTACTCTCTCCGTTTTGGACATTCAATTTGGGACGGAGGTTGCGTATCTTTCGAATTCACAATATTTAAGCAGGCCAAGTGGTTATATATCAACTATAGATTGCTAGTATTCTGAGAGTTGCAATCAGTAGAAGGAAGTTGGTAATTATGATCATCACAAGTTTTGTGACCAAGAACCTTCACCTACGCAAACATTTTGGTCAAGACCTACTTGACTTCAAGTTTTATAATCCTACTACCTGAACTTTTACCTTAGGTACATCATCAACTATCACTCTGTGGGCATCCATTTTCCATTTATGCAAACAAATGATCCACAAACCTCTACTAAATTTAAGAGACCAGTTAGCAAGAGAATGATCCAAATTGAAGCCGGGTCATATTAGTTAGGAGATATTAATCAGGAATTTCAAGGATAGATCATTGAATCATGTTCAGAACTATCTACATCCAGCTGGATCATATCACTTTTCTTTTAGTACTCGAGCATTGATGCCTTGGGCAGAGCTGATTTCCCTTAATTTTTTCAATCTCCATTTTCCTACCCCTATTAAAGGGATAAAAGGCTTTGTTGTTGTTGTTGTTGTTGTTGTTTCAATCTTCTTATTTACAAGTGCATTATCCATAAATGAGTATTCAAAGGTTGCGGTTTAGAGCATCAGTTTTAAGTGTTTGAGCAATTTTTTTTAATTCAATGTGGCTTGCAAGTTGCGAAGACATTGAACTCCTTAAATTATCCACTAGGCCAACAACTTTGATCTCATGTGTTTCTTGTTCTCATCCTATGCATAAAAAAGGGCAATTCGGCACTAAAAGCTTTCACTATGTGTGGGGTTCAGGGAAAGGCCGGGCCCACATGTTCTCATCTTGTCACCTATGCATGTGACACGGTATTCTTTATGCATGTGACAATTCACTAGTGCTTATAGGATATTTTTGAGTCAAACAAGCATATTTGACTCTCTGCAGGTGGTATACAAGTATATAAGATAGTGAAGGAAGGATTAAGGGACCAATCCACTCTACAACCCACAAATGGGAACCAGAAAACAGAGCATGCATTAGTGTTGGAGGACATGCAAGCAAAGCTCGAGAAATTGCAGGAGGAGTTGAATATCATAAAACAGCAAAATGAGGAGGCATCAATCCAGTGTGCCAGGAATTGGTTCCCACTTTATCATCAACTGAACCCATCCAGTGTGCCAGGAATTGGTTCCCACTTTATCATCAACTGAACCCAATGAGGTCTCCGCTCCTCAGATTATTAAGTAATTTTAGTCTCGGCATCAAAACTTGCACGGATTTTCTGTGCCAAGGAATCGGAGCTCACTAAGGAGGCATCAACTGAACCCAGTGAGGTCTCCGCTCCTCCAAGGACTGATGTTAAAAAGGTTTTTATTCGATCAAGGCTATGAAGCCAGAATATTAATCCAGCATGCGTAGTTTACATGTTTGTATGTATGTAGAGGAATTATGAAGGATTTGAATGTCATGTTTGTATGCAGGGAGTGGTAGTTCTTTGGCGTATATTTGCATGTCTTAAATTTGAATATGATGACATAAAGTTCCTAAAAGTTTATCTTCCATCTGCACATATCTATATTAATACCAAATATTATGCTATTTTGCTTTTTATATTATTTGCGTTCGTTGATTCTCCTCATAGTTGATATGAGCTAGGTGGGTGTGTGATCCATACTCACAACAACTATTCTACTACCAATATTATACTCCCTCCGTCTCTAAATGAATGTACAAATTTCGTTTAATCGACTTTCTGGAAATGTTTATGAAAGTGTGTGATGGTACACACACTTGACAAGCCAAAGGTTGACTTAACTTAAGATTTGTTACTTTCTTTATTTTAAGTTAATTTAGGTAAATATTATTTATATTGTTTATATTGTATTTTTATTTGACTAACCTACTAATCAAATATTTGATATGTTTAGTATATTTTGGTTATTTTGTAGGATCTCTGTGAGGACCCCGACCCGGAACCTACACGTGTCCCGAGCTGGAGCGTCCTCAAACTAACCCAATTATTCTAATTTTTTTAAAAAACTTTGATTTCATCTCCAAACTTAAACACAACCATTTCAAAGTAACTCTACTCCTTCCACATTGGAGGGAGAGTTAACCAACCACGAAAATAATAAACGGTTTTAGTTACAAAAGATATCGAATATAATATGGAATTAAAGTTTATGAATACAACCCTTTAAAAGAATTATGCTAACAAACACTTTCTACACAAATCTAACATAACCCGACAATTCCCAAAATACCCCTTCTAAACTCCTTTCCGCCCTTACTTGGTCGGTCACCTGTCTCGGAATCTAAAACAAAAAGGGAGAGGGGTGAGAATAAATCTCTAATGAGCTATTATGAATGCGGCAATATGCCATATAAGATGCGACACATCAAAAGACATATCCACATAACCGGAGAGGCTCCACATGCCAACCGTCCCCATACCGGTTGGAAACAACGACCATCTCTCGGCATGAATATATCACAACACATAAGTACGATAAAGTAACACTTAGAAGGATATCTTGAGCGAGGTTTCATCTCGAAAAGGATATACACAACCGAGCAAAGCAGAGTTGAAGAAGCGGTTCCGAAACCATGAACAATACTTGATACCATAGGGGATTCGACACACGATCATATCCCCGGTGAAACTAGACCATCTACCTCAAAAGGAGATGCTAGCCCACAAATCCCACACAAGTAGGACAATTGGATGTTACCAATGTATGAATTATAATGAACTTGGCTCGATGCCATTATAATTTCATACATTGTCCAACAAACAAATAAATCAATACCAGTGGATTTACATAACTAAGCACGGTAATAACATACTTGCTTAACCAAACATTGTATGATCCAAAGTAGGGATACATACCCGCAAAGCATATCATGAAGATAATACTATATCAAGTATTCAACATATTAGCACAACGCTATAAATCCTTGTATCAACATGTACGGTTTAGGAATTCCAAAGTAGGAATCCTACAACAATATCATAACGACAGAAATACTATAACAAGTATTCAACATTATCAAGCACATAATAGATACTTGGAATACAATCCACAAAAAGGGATAACAATATATCAACATGGTAAATATACTCGTATCGACCAATATCATAGTGCAACAATAAATCAACACACTATGCATAATATAACCAATGTATATGAACTCAAAGTAAGGCAAGGAAATACCATCAATCCATCCTACAAGGTCTTTATACAATAATACAAGGCCTCATGAAGATCCAAGTTCAATTTACCAAGTTAGAATCATTTACGCTAAGTTACCAACTAGGTTAACTAGCGCTTTCCAAGCAACATTTAAAGTACTTCCCCAATTCCATTTTGATCACTTAGGATGTCAATGTGTAGCCAAAGTATTCTACTTTAATCTAGGTTAAGAGATTCCATTTTGGTTCGAGTTTGATTAGGTTTGAACAACTCTAAACTTGATGTGAAAAACCGGGCCGGGCACGACTCGTGCCCAGGGCACGACTCGTGCCCATCGCACTTCCTCTCGAATCCGTCGTCCCCTTACAAGGCACGACTTCCTTATAAACCTAGTCACGACTCGTCCCCACACCTTAGGCACGACTCGTGCACGGGAAGGCACGACTCGTGACTGAGCCCGAGAATCAACGTAGATGCGAGAAATCCTTCATCACTTATACCCATTTGTTCCCAACCAAGATTCCTTTATTTTGTGTATACCTAGAAAGCTTACTAACTTCATACTTCACATACTAAATCATTTTAGACCCAAATATGTTATAAATCTAAATCATTTATCACATGATTTCCAATAAACCAATCTTCCAACCAAGAGCCTTCTAATTTGTGAACCTAAGGGAAAATTCTAACTTTGTTACTTCCTTCTAACTCATTTAATCTCCAAAGTACCATGCCACTTAACCTAGATCATTACTACTTGGTTTTTCACCCCAATTACTACCAATTTTCAAGATTTCCATTTTAATCCAACTCAACTCATTTACTTCTACTCTTTAACACTTCGAAGAACAACAACACTTTCTATAACGCTAACATTTTCCTCAAATCCAAGAAGGCTTCCCCAAAGCATCGAAATAGCCGTTAGAACAACAATAACAACATTAAATATTCATGAACATTTAAAGAAGGGAAGGTCATAACAACTCACTTTAAAATGGGAGATGGATCATAGATTTCTTGAGCTTGATGAACTCCTCTTCGGTCTCCCTAGATTCCAAAAGTACTCTCGGATCTAAAAATGGTGAAAGATTTATCTTGGTAGGAGTCTTGGAAAGTGAAGCTTCATCAATGGAGTTCCATGGAGTTTTGTAAGGAAAAAAAAAATGAAGAAGAAGAAGAAAGATGAAGTATAAAAGTGGTAAAGGGGAGAGGGGGGCCTGGTAGAAAGGGGAGTATGGGGAGGTATGGGTGTTGTTTGACAAATGAGGAAAAAGGTGAGTGATTTAGGGGAAGGAGGTCCCCTCACTCTAATCTATCCTTCTCAAGGCTTTCACCAAGTGTAACCATTTTCCTTTAATATTCCCAAAACATTTAAATTAAAATCCTCCTACTCAAATATTCATTCCACATAATATGATCCTCCTTCCACATTTTATTCATTTCCTATTATTATAATTTCTCAATGCTTTATTTTATTTCTTTAGAAATTCTAAGGGTTCTAAATTATTTTCCAATCATTTAATATTGACATAAGAATGTAAAGACATAGAATAGACACATAAGTTAATATTAAGATTAGAAGCATATAATATTATACTAAAATTGTGCCTAGGGTTAGGGTCGTTACAATCTCTCACACAAGAAAAGAGTCATGATAAGAAAAGAATTGCTTGGTTTGATTAAGGAAGATAGGAGTATATTTAGAGAATATCTCCTCGAGCAAATCAACCTCTACAAACAAGGACTCTTTGGCTATAAATACAAGCCGCATACCTCGGTCATCACACACGTTTTTAGAGACTCAAAGTGCTGAAGCATAATAGCTTTCGTAGAGTCTGTTTGTGTGAGAGAGTGGTTTGGTTATTTTTGTTTTCTCTTAGTGTTCTTTTGTATAACCGATTCGAAATTCATTTTAATAAGAGAAGTTTTATTGTCTACAACAATTTGCTGTAGATAAGTGCTATTTCTGTGTTTTACTTTGATTTATAATCATTTATTCCGCTGCTGTTTACGCTGGTGCTATCACACCAGGGCTCACATCAGGCGTCTGTGCGTTCTTGTATTGTTCCTAGCCGCTCAATTTCTTTCAATTGGTATCAGAGCTCCACTCGATTACACTGAGTGAGATCCAAGAAAGAGTGGACATTATGGAAGAACACTTGAACTTGAATCAATACCGTCCTCCTGTTTTGGTCATTAGGAAAAAAAATAATCAAACACTAAAAACACAAGTTCAAGGAGAACTTTGTGTAACGAAATAACTCACAAAAAGCACTCGAAGATATCAAATCTCTCTAAGGAATCACTGAGAATGCATATTTGACAACGGAGGCGGACTACTTTTATTAGCCGTGTAGATTTTGAAGAGTAATCTTCAAGAAGATCTCTTATATCCTTTCCTAAGTTGTAGCTTCCTAATCCAAGTGAGAGTTTTACAAAATAATCAAAAGATACACTAAAATAAAACAAGGAAACTAATTAATAGGTTAGTCCATAAATAATAACAACTAAATATACTAAAGAAGATATTTACAAATATATTCTAAAAATAAGAAAGATGCAAATCCTAATAAGAATAATACTAGGGGCACAAAATAGTCACAAAATCTTGCTCACAAAAGCCTAAATGTAATGATTTTATTGGTGTTTTTAATTAGAGTATAGTGGGTCTTCTATCGATACAACTAATAAAATATCGCAAACTCATTTCGTGAGGAAAATTTTGTGATTTTTTTGTGCCCCTAGCATTGCTCATCCTAATAATTATAAATCATTATTGGTAAAAACGTGTGGAACAACTCACACTTTCAGCGTGGTTAGTGTAGTGGCCTTGCTTTGGATTGAACCAAATTGCATAAGTGATTGAGACTGGACTAAGGCTGAGTTGAGTTGAGTTGAGTTAAATTAGAGCACATAAGATGCTTTGACATGGTTAACAATGGGCGTGAACAAGTTGCTTAGTAATCCGACTATAAATTAGAGCACATAAGATGCTTTGACATCATCAATTTGGCTAAAAACTAAACAAAAGTTAGTCACGTGAGGTTACATGACTAATTTTCGTTAATTTTTTAGCGAAATTCTGAATGGAGTAGTTAGCACATTTGAGAGTTTAAAATATTCAGTGATCTCGCTATTTCATATTAGCTAGGAAATTCACAAAGGCTCAATCTGGGAATGGGGACGACGAAGCTATTGAAAATTCTTTTCTAGAACATGTGAAAAAATAAAGTTTAGGTGATCACATAAGAAATTGGCCTAAAATTCAGTGACCAAAATATAATTTTTGCCTATTTTTGGGACGGTGGAAATGAAAAACATACAGTAATATAATACTGTGCAACATTGCCGAGCTTTGCGACTTTCATCTGTATCCTTAGCTGAAACGAAGTTTGGGTGTTGGTGTTAACGGATCACAAAATGGGCTTCTGGGATGGCCTCCGAACAGTCGTCGGGAAAGCAATTAATCGAAGAAATTCGGATGTCTCGTCTGATTCTAACGGGGTTCCCTATCGAACCAGTCTGCCGGAGGTTGTTAGGAAAGTAGGCGACACCGTCAGAGCTCAGAAATTGATCGAGTACGTCCCAAATCCTGATCATAGGGACAAAATCGGCCGGGTACTCACCGGTCTCGGTAAATTCGCCGTCGATTCTGCCGTCAACGAGTCCCTAAAAGGCGTCACTGGTCAGTTTTTCTCTTACTACTGATTTTTCTTTTAATCTCATCATTTGACTAATCTCAATTTTTTACTTATTTTTGTTAGAACATGGATTAATAATATGTGTTATTTAATTCCATATGTTATACTCCCTCCGTCCCGCTAATATTAGCACACTTTCCTTTTTGGGCGTCCCGTTAATATCCGCACACTCCCAAAAAGGAAACTTTATATTAATAAAATATTCACCCAACCCCACTCATTCTCTCTCCTACATTATTTTAATACTCACAACACCATTATAATTTATTACACCCTCCATTCTCTCTCCACTCATTCTTTTACACTCACAACATTTTATTAAAATATCATATTCCTTAATTCCCGCGCAAACAGTAACCGTGCTGATACTACCGGGACGGAGGGAGTAATCATTTAATAATGTTAAAGTATAGACCAAATATGTAGAATTCCATTAGGTGTAAGTACCATTAAATGATGGGCATAATGGTAACTTCTCACCGCCTTCTTTATGAAAGGGTGTAGTCCCTAAATGAAGTGCCCCTTCTCTATCTATATAAAGGCTATCCATCAGCCATTTAGAGACACTTATTCATTCACTAAATTCAGTCACAAATCTTCTCTTTATTCACTAAGAAGATCAAGTGTGGGCACTATCATTTAGAAGATCTACTCTTCCCTACTTCGAAGTACTATCTCCCTACTTCCTTCTTCTACTCAAGAACAAAACTAAGAACAATCATGGAATCACAAGGTACACGCTTCCGTCTTCTTCTTCTTCATCTCCTTCTCTTCTTAATCTAGTTGTGAGTCGGTTTATGGTTAATGGATCGTTTATGTTCCAACAATTGGTATCAGAGCCTGCTCATATACTAGATTGAGTTTGAATTTCTTGTAAAGCCTTATGCTTTAATTTCTTGAAAAGATTCCATGTTCATCATGTATTCTTGAATTATTTTCATACTCTAATTCAGATTCTAGAGTATTATGTTACTTCTAAATTATAAATTTACTCAAAAGGCTTTCAATTCTTAATGTAAGATTATCCCATTTTGAACATAGCCACCATCATTGGATGCGTTGTGAGTTTGTTCAAATGCATAGCACACGCATTTAAAAATGTGATGTGAGTATGCGGATCTACTTGCTTTGGTTGAATATTGATTCACCATTAAGTTAAGAATTGATAGTCTAATTGGGTGTTATGGCTCGTTGTTCTGGCAAAGGGCCCGACGCCCTCCGAGGGCGCGGGCCTAGCCGTCATGTAGACTGGTATCGAGTATGAAAGGCGCCCCCCGCGGTATGGTATGCCTCTCTAATTGATTCAAACCTGTTCATAAAATGATGACTTTTCACCAATCTGGACAGTGGGCACGAGTCGTGCTATTGGGCACGAGTCGTGCCCTTTGATTTCTGTCGTTTAAATGGTGACTTTTCATGTTTCTGGGCATTGAGCACGAGTCGTGCCTTTTGGCGCAGTCGTGCCCTTTGGTCATTCTTGCCCACGACTCGTTTCTAAGCTTCCAAGTCGTTACGATTAAAATCAAGCACTTCATTTCCACTCGTGCCCCATTCGTGCTCGTGGGCGCGAGTCGTCTTCTCCCAGGCTGGGAAGAGATTTTGGGGTTATTTTGCCCAGAATTTGTGAAAATTTGTTAATAAATTATAGTATCTTGACACCAGTCGCGCTTCGGTGGTTCTTAGAGTTATCAAACTTTAGGAATGGACGGGTAGAACAAAAGGATTACTATCTTTTATTAATAAATTTCATTAATTACCTTAAGGCCCTTTTGTTTCTGATTAATTATATCCTTAACATTTTGGATAAAATTAACATGTTTGTTTCCCAAAGGAGACCTTGTTGATTAAATTCAAACTTGTTAAAAGATGAATGTAAATATTGATATGTGATAACATGCTTGTTTCCCAAAGGAGACCTTGTTGTTGACTAAGTATTTACATTCATGGGGTAAGAATTGAATTAAACTTTTGGTCATTTTAAATGCTTTGTGAACCATCCCAAAGGAAGGCGGGTGTTTAAAGTGAATTGTTTATATTCTTTATTGCTTAGGAGAAACGAAGTACCTTAAACTTTAGGACACTTTTTGTACTTGATCCGGCCCGAAAGGAAGGCAAGTATTTAAAGTGTGTTGTTTAAGCTATTTGTTTACCTTAAGATAAATCAAATTGTGAGTCAATTCGCAATCCGAAGATTAGTCTTGATGTCATGTTGATTATCTTTTATTTTGATGGAATTCATTTGATATAATTAATCGTTATGTAGTTTCTTATATATGTTTTGTTTCATTCTTGTTCTTCTCCTTGAATTTGATTAATGCTTCATCCGTAACTACTTTGCTATAAATGATGCGCCTTTGCTTCTTGGGACTAAACTTAAAACTTGGAAAAATAATATAACGATGATCTTAGGCAATATGGACATCGATCACGCATTTGGGGAATCAAGTCCCATTGCTCTCTCTAAAGGAAATACCGTTATAGAACGGAAAAATGTTGAGCTTGATGGGAACGGTCCGATCGCGTGAGTCTAATGATCATGGAAAATGCGGTTTCGAGAGACATTTTTGGACTGATGTCTACGAGATCGAAAATCTTTGAGATTTTTCTTGAATTCTTGTGGAAACTTGTTTCCATTCGATACAAGGGTGAAGAAAATCTTAGGGAGTACATTATTGAATTATTTCATCTTTCGATCAAACTAAAGGCACTTAAGTTAGAGATTTCGGAAGATTTGCTCGTGCGCTTAGTTTTGATCTATCTTCCTCCTCAATTTGGTCCTTTTGAAGTGACCTATAAATGTCAAAAGAAAAAGTGGAATATTAATGGATTACTTTCACATATGACATTAGAGGAAGATAGGATGAAATATCTCAAATTAGAAAGTACTCACTCAGCATTTACTTCTTCTCGTGGGATTAAGAGAAGAGGGAAGGAAATTACGGTTGCAAGTAAGAAGCATAAGGGATCATTTAAGGATCATAAAGTCAAGAAATGCTTCTTTTGCAAGGACCTTACTCGCATGAAAAACGACTACCATAAATATCGCGAATGGCGAATTCAGGATGGTATGTCATTTGGTCTTGTTTGTACTAAGGCAAATTTGGTTTCAATTCCTTAATATACATAGTGGTTGTATTTGGTGCAACAACTCACATTAGTTCATGTATGCAGGGTTGCCTGAATTACCGAATCCCCAGTGAAGATGAGAAATACATCTATATGGAAGCTGGAAATCCGGTTGAAGTTATAGGCATAGGGACTTTTAGATTAATGATAAGTACTGGCTATTATTTTGTATTAAATAATACATTCATTGTACCATCTTTTGATGGAATTTAATATCTATCACAATTTTGGACAAGGAAGGTTACTCTTGTTCTTTTGGGAATAATAAATGTGATCTTTATTTTAAATTCCAAATTTGTCGGTA
The DNA here is from genome assembly GCA_022495995.1 of Adenophora triphylla var. japonica. Classification (NCBI taxonomy): domain Eukaryota; kingdom Viridiplantae; phylum Streptophyta; class Magnoliopsida; order Asterales; family Campanulaceae; genus Adenophora; species Adenophora triphylla. The sequence goes on from JAFEMH010002713.1 coordinate 314,190, forward strand.
CTAGTACTTTGTCATATATCGATAATCTTAATTTACTTGACACAGTCAAGAAAATGAATGAGTCCCATAATAATGAAACCAAAACTAAAGTCACTAAGCAAAAGTTATCAAGTGAAAATTATTGTATTCTATGGCATAGGCGTTTGGGTCATATCTCCAAAGGGAGAATTGATAAAGCTTATGTCGGAGAGAATCCTAAAACAACTTGATGCTCCGGATAAAACTTTTGCATTAAGTGTTTTAAAGAATAAATTTACAAACATTAAAGGAAATAGAATTTTGAGAATATCAAACGTCTTGGAACTAATTCATATGGACATTTGTAGACCATTCATTAATCCTTCATGGAATGGTCAACAATATTTCATTACGTTCATGGATGATTACTCTCGTTATGGATACATTATATTTTTCATGTAAAGTTTCAATCATTGGTCGTTTTCAAGTCTTTTAAGGCATAAGAAAGACTATTAAGAACGTTAAATCCGATAATGGTAGTGAAAACTACGGACGGTATAACGTATTGGGTGAATAACGTCCGGGTCCTTTATATTCGCTATTTTGAAGAGTGTAGGATTGTCCTCGCCTACGCATCTTAGGGTAAACCTAACATAGTATATTGGAGAGACATAAATCCTTAAGGATATGGTAAGAAGTATGTTTTCTTGTACTTCTTTACCCCACTCATTATGGGCGAAGCATTAAAAACCGCAACTTATATTCTCAATAGAGCACCTTCAAAAGCTATCGACAAAACCCCTTATGAGTTATGGACGAATAAGAAACCGTCATTAAATCATCTTCATTTATGGGGGTGTCCAGGCGAGATCTTTAGACCTTATAAGGTCTAATGAGAGGCAAAGCGGACCTAAATACATTAGTAGCTATTTTGTAGGGTATGCCGAGAGATCTAGGGGATAAAAATTTTATGACCCGAAAACTAGAACATTTTTTTCGAGACTGGCAATGTTAGGTTATTTGAGGATGTTGAATTTAGTGGGAGAAATAGTAATGATCTGATCTATTTTGAATTTGATCTAATCTATTTGAATTTGAAGAGTTAGAGGAACCACTCTATGTTCCTCAAACTTTTGTTCATGTTGAAAATCAAGTAATTGTACCTGAAATTCAACAAGAACATACAATTCAAAATAATATAGAGACTCCCGTAAATAACGGACAACATGAGAATGTTGAACATGAGGAAATTCAACAACCTCAATTTGAGGATGAACCGAGTGCCACTTAAAGGAGATCTCTTAGAGAAAGAAGAAGTCTTATTACGGATATTTATGATATGTATCTTGCGAAGAATGAGGACACCTTAGAGCTTTAGTGGGAGATGATCTAATCACTTTCCATGAAGCCATTAATAGTCCTAATTCTCATAAGTGGATCAATGCCATTAATGAGGAGTTAAAATCAATGAAAGACGATGACATTTGGGATCTTGTCCCATTACCTGAAGGTGTAAAACCTATCGGTTATAAATTGATATTTAAAACCAAAAGGGATTAGCAAGGTAATATGGAAAGATATAAGGCACGTCTTGTTACTAAATGATTTACTCAAAAGGAAGGCATTGATTATAAAGAAATATTTTTTTCCGAAATCTTCTAAAACCTCTTTTACGATCATTATGGCATTAGTGGCACATTATGATCTTGAGCTTCATCAAATGGATGTTAAGACGGCTTTTTCTCAGTAAGCGACATTGAGGAAACTATCTATATGAAGAAACCGAAATGGTGACTAATTCGGATCAAACTAGTCAACCGGTTTGTAAACTTAAGAAATCCATTTATGGGCTTAAGTAAGCATCTCGTCGATGGTACTTAAAATTTAATCAAGTTATTCTTTCATTTGGCTTTGAAATGAATTTTGGTAAAAATTGTGTGTACCATAAGTTCAGTGGGAGTAGATTTATTATTTTGGTCTTATATGTGGATGATATTTTTCTTGCTAGTAATGATAAGGACCTTCTCAAACAAATTTGAGATGAAAGATCTTGGTAAGGCATCTTTTGTATTGAGAATCCAAATTCATCGTGATCTTTCACGAGGTATTTTGGGATTATCACAAAAGAGCTATATAGAGAAGGTATTACAAAGGTTTAGCATGGAAAATTGTAAACCACATGACACCCCTGTCTCTAAGAGATAAATTCAGTTTAAAGTAATGTCCTAAAATTAATTTTTTAATCCAAGTATATGGAAAATATCCCTTATACCGGCGGTAGGAAGCTTAATGTATGCGCAGTGCATACTCGTCTGAGCCTTGTATTTATTATTGGGATGCTTGAGTCAATACCAAAGCAATTCGGAAAGAAGAACATTAAGTCGCATCCAAAAGAATGATGAAGTACCTATAAAACATTAAACTACATGCTTATGTATATAAAATCGGATCATTTTGAGATCATTAAGTATTCCGATTATGTTTTAGTGGATGCTTTAAGATGTCGAAAGACATCATATGGTTATGTCTCTTGTTGAAGAGAAATAAGTATAAAATGAACGAGATAGATATACAACTTATAGGATCGAAACTCCATGTTATTGGATCCATTTTGTAAAGCGTAATCTCTTTTGATGTTTCACGAGCATACTTTGCTCATATGGGTGAAAACAATTATGATAATGCTTAAATCGAGTGGGAGTTTGTGTTGTTTTCTATTTCTTTGTGTTATTTTTATTTATATTGATCTCATTTGGTTAAGTAGGACTAGTTGGAGAATATATATATATATGCGTTCTTCATATATATTCATTAATATTCCATGCTACATATCTATACTTAATCTATGTCATTTAGTTGGATATATATATGTGATTAACGTGGGTTTAGTTGCGAATCAATTACAACGACGCCCCTTTAGTCCCTATACTTATAAGACTAATGGACGGGATTGTGTTGGATGACAATAAACGTGCACATAAGGGTTGTCATTCATGTTATAAATGATTAAGGAATTTATTTAGTAAAAAAATACATATTAATATTAATCCAAGTGGGAGATTGTTAGAACATGGATTAATAATATGTGTTATTTAATTCCATATGTTATAATCATTTAATAAATGTTAAAGTATAGACCAAATATGTAGAATTCCATTAGGTGTAAGTACCATTAAATGATGGGCATAATGGTAACTTCTCACCGCCTTCTTTACGAAAGGGTGTAGTCCCTAAATGAAGTGCCCCTTCTCTATCTATATAAAGGCTATCCATCAGCCATTTAGAGACACTTATTCATTCACTAAATTCAGTCACAAATCTTCTCTTTATTCACTAAGAAGATCAAGTGTGGGCACTATCATTTAGAAGATCTACTCTTCCCTACTTCGAAGTACTATCTCCCTACTTCCTTCTTCTACTCAAGAACAAAACTAAGAACAATCATGGAATCACAAGGTACACGCTTCCGTCTTCTTCTTCTTCATCTCCTTCTCTTCTTAATCTAGTTGTGAGTCGGTTTATGGTTAATGGATCGTTTATGTTCCAACAATTTTCTGGACTCTGGAGAATGATTTGCAAGCTTTGATTTGGAATCGGAGCTCCGTAATTTCAATTATGTTCCAAGTCCGATGAACTACTAGTGTTTGGGGACATAGAATTCGAGGATATAATAGGAATTATTGCTTTTATAATTCAAATTTCATGCTAATTTTGCTAAAAAAGCTTCAATCTAAACATATGAATTCCTGAATTTCAAATTTAGTTAGAATTCTACTCACCTAATGTTATCTCCTTCGTAATGTAAGGCTTCCGTCTACCTAGAAATATGGAACTGTTGATGTTCTTTTAGTCTCTCGTTTTTGGACATTCAATTTGGGACGGAGGTAGCGTATCTTTCGAATTCACAATATTTAAGCAAAGTTTTATAATCCTACTACCTGAACTTTTACCTTAGGTACATCATCAACTATCACTCTGTGGGCATCCATTTTCCATTTATGCAAACAAATGATCCACAAACCTCTACTAAATTTAAGAGACCAGTTAGCAAGATAATGATGATCCAAATTGAAGCCTGGTCATATTAGTTAGGAGATATTAATCAGGAATTTCAAGGATAGATCATTGAATCATGTTCAGAACTATCTACATCCAGCTGGATCATATTCACTTTTCTTTTAGTACTCGAGCATTTGATGCCTT